>VZTG01002707.1:51718-144150 GCA_013397845.1 Melanocharis versteri | reverse complement strand
CACACACACACACACACACACACAGATCCCTGTCCCGCTCTCCTTCGCGCCGGGGTCCTGAGCCGGCCCAGCTGGAGGAAGGCAGCGATCAGAGTTCAGTTGGTGCAGACAGAGCTAAAGTAAACAGCCGTGGTCATTCAGCAGGCAGTTAGCAGCCTTTGGACAGATGAGCAGGGCTCTGCAGGACCACACACGCAAAGCCCCGCGGACCACACAGGGACCGCGCAGCGCCGGCTCCGCACGCAACTGCTGCCCGGGGACCCTCCCCTCCCTCCGGGCTGCGGCTCCCCGGGGGCTCCGGCCCCTCTGCAGCCCCAGGAAGCGTTTCCTGCCCTGCTCGCAGGGTGATTAACTCTGTCCCGCCGGCGCGGGGAGCAGGGGATGCATTCCTCGGCAGAAGACGGAGTGTACTCCTGGAAAAACGCCACCGCTACTTCGCGCGGCTCGTAAAGGCATCTGCTGACCTTCTCCTTTCTCCCCTCGGACCCGGCCTGCCGGGCTCCTGCCTCGCGCTGTCACCTCCGTGCCTCCCTCACGAGGGACCAAACCGCAGTCAACAGCCTCTTTCCCCCACTTTTTGACCAAAAAGTCCCTTTCGGCAGCAATGCTCTGTGCCGAGGCTGAAAACCCTCTTGACCTTTCCTGAAACTTCACCTTGGCTTGGGAAGCCCTCCCCAGGGCTGGGCTGTGTGTACAGGTAATTCACCTGGTAGTTACAGGTAACCACCGTGCTCAGGCACGGCACAGCCTCCTTCCTCCTTGAGCAGATGCCAGGATGAGGGGAGAGCATCCCTGAGCCCCAGGATGAGGGGAGAGCATCCCTGAACCCCAGGATGAAGGGAGAGCATCCCTGAACCCCACTGAGCCGCTGGCCCTCATCGTCCTCCAGTCCCTGCAGTGTTTGCCATCATCCCCCAAAGCCCTTCCCTCTATCCCCTCCTGTTTTCACACCACGAGCATCCCCCAGTTCTTGTCCTTCCCGGGGTTTTTGGCTCAGAAGCTGCTCCGTGTTTCGTGCTGGTCCTACTGGGATGCACTGATCCGGAGCCGTGAAGTGTCAGCCCTGAAAAGCCCCGAGAGCTCTCGATCCCCGCTCTGGCCCACGTGCCCAGGGTCCCTCCTGGACGTGCCACAGGGTCCCAACCGGCTGAGCAGAGCCCTGATCACAGGAGAAAGCAGGGATTTCCTGGAACTGGGTGAGGGAGAAGGGAGCTGGAATCAGAGGAGGAGGCTGCCATCATTCCCAGGCCACCGTTTCAAGTTCCCGGTGGTGCAGCCACTTCTCAGCTGGCACACGGCCCCTTCTCCAGCCCTGCCGAGGGGGGTGAGGATCCCAGCTCTGCTCCTCCGTCTCTCCTCCAAACCCTCCCAACGCACTGAGCTCATTCTCCTTTTCCTCATCCCAAACACAGCCCTGCCTTTCCACCCTCCCCTCAAGAAGCAGCTCGGGGTTCCCCCACCATCCAAGCAGAGCTCCGAGGGGGATCTCCGTGTGCCTCCATCCCCTCCTGCAGCAGCCCCGGAGCTGCAGCCAGGCCAGAGATTATAAAGCAGATCAGTGTTGGCTGGAGTGAACTCTGAGAAATCGCATTTGCCTGTCAGTATCATGTTAAAGCATAACACAGGCTCTCATTTTCCCACTCCTTTGGCTCCGAGGGCGTTTCGGTCCCTGCTGAGAAACACGAAGGTCGTGGCCTTCAGGTTTCCAGATCTGCCCTTACACACCACGGGGAGATCTGACAACAGCCTTATTATTTATGTATCCAGCCAGGGGCTGCCTAATGAAACCCAGAGATTTTTATTGACACACGCCGGGGCTCTGGGCAGGAGAGAAGCAATCTGGAGGCTGCTTCCCATAAACACAGTGGCCATTCATGGAGGGTCAGTCCTCAGGGTGGACTCGCCACGCCAGCTTTGACAGCACCTAATTCACGCCGGGCTCGCTCTCCAGCTCGGGAGCTGCTGATGGGGCTCGGTCCCCGCCTGCAGAGCTGAGTTTTTTGCTGGGTGTTTGGGGAGGATGAGTGACAAGGAGAGACCCAATTCCCTGCTGGAAATAAGGGGGGGAAAAGTGAGTTTAGAAATGTGGTCGCAGGGGCCAGAGGGGGAAAGCGGTCTCGAGCAATTTTAAGATTTTTCACGCCGATACAGGAGAGGAAAAAGAGATGCAATCAGTGATTTTTCTACCCAGAAAGATATTACGATTTCTAAGCCCAGAGCTGGTCCTTCTTACACGACCAACACCCACAATGGAGGTTTTTTCAGTGGTATTTTGAGCATTATTTTGGTGCTTTTGTCATCCAGACCGCTTTGCTGCTGCCGCCAAAGCCTCCTGCTTTGGGGAGCCCTGCGAGGTCTCATCCCTGGTGACCTGACCCCTAACTCTGCCGAGAGCTGCCTGGGTCTCTCCCGGGTTCAGGAGGAAAGAGAAGCTTTTCTTGGCAAGGAAATGCCTCCGAAGCAGCGTCCTCACAAACCAGGAGCATGCAGGAAAAATGGCACATTGCAGCGTGGCGTTTAAAGGGCTGAAAAATGATTGCAGCTTCCTTTGGCAGTTGCAGCGGGAGCCCGAGGAGGTGACCTTTGAGGAGATTCTGTTTACCGGAGCCGCGGGCCGGGAGCGTTGCGTGAGCTGGGCAGAGCTCTGCTCCCTGCCTTGCCTCTGACCCCTCCCGGGCCCCGCCGCGCTCGGAGAACAATGGAGAGGATACCCAGCCACCACCGGGGAAAATAAATCACTCCCGGCCTTTCCCAGAGGGTCCCAGCAGATGAGAATCCCACATGGCTGCACATCCTCTGCCCGGCATCAGGTGCAAGGCAGGAGCTGGGTTTTGGGCGATGCCACAATTGATTTTCAGAGAGAAAGCTGCCCAAAAACCCCTCAAAACCAGGGTTTTGATGGCAGGAGTCCTCCCTGCTCCAGGTTGGAGCCACCGTGGATTTAGCAGCCTGTTGAGTCGCCCTAATTCCATTAAATGCTTGGAAAACCATCTGATGGGGTCATCACGAGCAAACCCCGCTGTCTTCCAGCACTCCCAGCTCCATCCAGGAGCCTGGCACCAAAAATCTGCCACCTCCTCCCCATTTATAAAAGCTTGTGGCTTTCTGGGGTCTCCAACATCTGGATCCAGGGGTTTGGTGTCCTTTTGGGGGTCTCCAATCCCCTTTTCCAGGTTTTTTGTGCCCCTTGAAGTGATGATGAGGAATCCTGGGGGGTCCCCAATCCCTTTTCCCAAGTTTTTTATGTCCCCCAATCTATTTTCTCAGGAATTTTGCATCCCTTGGGGGATCCTGAAGGTCCCCAATCCCTTTTCCCAGCTTTTTTGTGTCCTTTGGGGTGTCCACAATCCCTCTTTTCCAGGAACTTTGTGTCCCCCAATCCCTTCTTCCAGGAATTTCACATCCCATGGGAGCTGCCAAATCCCTTTTTATGTCCCCCAATCCCTGTCATCGGGAATTTTTTCTCCTTTGGGGTGTCCCCAATCCCTTTTTCCAGGTTTTTTGTGTCTCTTCCAGGCTTAAAAAGAGCAGTTCAGTTGCTGATCACGAAACACCCAGGTCCCTTTTCCTCCTCCTTCCCCTGTGCTTTCTTCCCTCCAAAAATGTCCTAATTTTCAAAGGTATAAAAAACCAAAAAATTAATAAACTCTGGCTGAAAGGCGTGTGTGAAGGATGTCATCCCAAATTATCACTGTGCCAAATGACTCCTCCTGAATTTCACCGGGAGAATGAACTGCTGGGAGTTTGGAACGCCGGGATTTTTTTGGAATTCATGAGGAAATCTTCGGACCTGCTTTTCCTGCTGGACACCAAATAGAGCCTGTGCTGGAACAACGCTGAAAGGTTCCCACTGCAAAAAGCACTTTCTAAGCGACGGGAGATGGAAATTTAGATCCGCTGCTGCTTTTTTTGGCCGCGGCTGGAGGCATCTCCCGTTTTTATCACAGTTTGGTAACAATTATAGACGGGCACTTCAGGCTGAAAAATGGCCCAAAATGCTGCTGCTTCTTTTCCTTTTCCCAATTTCCTCGTTTTTGCGGTGTCCCCTGCTTGTCCCCGTGTCCTGAGTGTGGCTGAGGCTGGGGACAGCCAGTCTGCTTCAACTTCCTCTCCCTGGTGGATTGCAGCGGGCTGCCTTGCAATGGAAATTTGGGATGGTTTCCTGAATTTCGCAGGAAAAATACATTAAAAAAAAATTTTTTTTTCCTTTTTGTCTTTCTTTTGAGCTCCAGAGTCCTGTTCCAGCCCAGCCACGTGCAGGATCACACGTACACACCTCTTCCTCTGGTGCTTGTTTCATCTTCACCCAAAAAGAGGAGCCAAAACCCTCCGTGCCCATCCCTGAACCAAATACCTGTGGATTCCAAGAGCCTGGAATGAATCCCTTGGGATTCAAGGTGGATTTTGCCTGCTGCCACCCCAGGACACGATGGGGTGACCTCCATTGTCCCATTCCGTGCCTTCTCCAGCTGCTGCCACCTCCTTCTCCAAGGCAAAAGCAGGATTTGGGATATCCCGAGGATGCTGAGTGGAACTGGGATGGGGCCTGCTGAGCAGCATTCCCCTCTGCCAAAAATCCAAACTGCTTCTGGAATGAGGATACGGCTCCTGCAGGGAGGGCTGCTTTCACCCCCCGCTGGATGAGGATGGCCAGCAAGAAGGAATATATTGATTTTCGCTGCCTTTTCCCCATAATGATTTTAGGAGTTTGCGGAGAGGTTTGTTCCTGGGAATTTGTGAGAGCCCTGCAACGGCTGGACCTCAAAAATTCCCACTTTTGCCTCAAATGATGCTCTCAAATTATCCTGAAGTTTTAGGGGGGTATTTGTAAAGATTTTATAACAATTTCTCTTATGTTTTTGAGCAACTTTTCACCAAAACCTGGAAACTCCGTGGCACAATTGATGGCAGATGGCACAGCCAGGGGAGCCACCTCCTCCCTCCCATCCCCTCATCCCTCCCGTGCAAACCAAAACAGGAGGAAAAGCTTTTAGCCCCGAGTCTTTGCTAATAAGTTGGTGTATCCATAACATAGAATTATGCTCGGTGTCTTCCAGCTGAGCCCGAACACCCAGCGAGGGCTGGGATAGGTTTCCTTGCAATTACAGGATGAGATTGAGTTTGCAGTTGATTTGGGAATGGATAAGCTCGGTTTTATTCATTTCCTTTCTGCTGGAAATCAAGAGCTGAGGGCAGAACACAGGGCGGGATCCCTCTCCAAACCCAGGTATTCCAAACACATCCGATGCACCTCCGGGGCCCAGAGCGATTTTCGGGAAGGTGGAAGTGGGGATTCTTTCTTTTGGGTTGCAAACACAGAATTAACTCTTTCCCTGCTCTGCTACACACCAAGAATCTCTGTGTTGCTGGAAGATTTGGGCTGGTGGAAGGTGTCCCTGCCCACGACAGGGGAGATGCTCTTCAAGGCCCCTTCCAACCCAAACCATTCCAAAATTCTTTTTTTATCATTCTAAGACCCTTGTGTTCGGTGAGCAGAGAGTAAAATTAAATGAAAACGAAAGCTTTCTTTGCAGAACAGCTCAAGCAGCTGTGACAAAAATTGTAATTATTGCGCTTCAGTTATTACGAAATGATTGTGGAAAGTGAGAACAACAATCCGTTATGACCATAACTTGTATGGCCTCGATGGACCTGGGCTGATAAGAGTGTGATAAGGGTGATTTGTGTTTATTTTGGTGCAGCCCCTCTGTGCTGGGAGGGTTCCAGAGGTGCTGCTGCTCGCCCAAAACAAAGTTTTAAATCCCTGCCCTGCTGGAGGAAACACTTCCAGCTCCAGACCGCGGGGCTCCTGTGAGCTCGGATCCGATCGCTCCGGGCGGCTGGGATTGAAATCCCGGGAGGCTCGGGGCTGCCTGCACTAATAAATAAGGCATCCTTTGGAAAGCAGGGGAATTTGGACAGGGCTCGCCTTGGCTCAGCCCGGCTCCTCGCATTCCAGGCGCACACGGAAGATTTATGCATTCCAACAGGAGAATAACCTCCCGCGTATTTATTAACGCGCAGCTCGGAGATCGCTGGGCTTCCTTCCCCTCCACGCCCCGAGTGGCTGTGATTGCTGCCCAGCCAACCTCCCTGCCAAAAATCCCCTGTTTTAATCTGCTTTTCCTTCACCCAGGTAAACGTTGTTTGGGTGTTCCTTCGAATTTATTTGCTCCCAGCCTCCCAGATTTGGATTGGATATTTCTTCTCCTAACGGCATCTCTGCTCATCACAGGGTTTGCGCCTCTTCCTCTTCAAAAATAATAAACATTAATGGTAATAATAATAATAATTATAATGATGATGAGCTGAGTGCTAAAATTCAAGAGAAAGAAAGGATGAGATTCTCATTCCTGAAAAATCAGCCCAAAGCAAACTGCACTTTTCCTGCAGTGGGAGGGATGATGTCACAGCAGCAGATCCCTCTGCCCCAGGAATGGGAATATTTGTTCTTTAAATAACTGGACCTTGACCAAGCTCGAGGGAAAGGAAAGAGAATCCTCGATTTCCATGTGTTTGGAACAGCGTCCTGATGAAGCTTTCTTCTTAATTAATTGGAAAAGCTAAACGAACTGTCAGTGTCCTGCATCTGCTTGCAAATCCTGCTCAGGCTTTTATTAATTTACAGTCTGCGATTTTGGATTCATCCGTCTAACTCAGCCTTGATTGCAAACCTAGGAACAATTTGTCTTTTTGATCCCCTCCCTGACAGGACATTTGCTTCCTGCCAGGATTACAAGGAATTTAAGAGCGACTTTCACACCCAGGTTGTGTTTTACCATTTACAGAGTCCAGCTTTGACCTTTATTTATGGAGTTTTTAACTTAGGAAATGTCATTTTTGAGTTTTATCTCTGATTACCTGCTGTGTGCAGAGCTCCATGAGTGCTGTGTTGATGCTGCAGTTATTCCTTGGAAAAACCAGGAATTTTAAAATTATGGCAGCTTGATGAAGGAAGATCATACAGATAAAAGGAATCTGAAAAGAAAAAGTTATTTAAAAAATAAAGAAGAGAAATTCTTAAGATACTACAAAATTAAGAGATCAAGAAATACCTTGATAGCTCTTCCTCCCTACTTTCCTCCATGGAATATATTTTCCAGACAGAGCAAAATGGTTTATTTGAAGGAAATTAGAAATACATTTAGGGCTGCTGGGTTATTTCAGTTTTGATTTGCAGCGAGACATGATCTGAAGGGGAAATGCTGCTTTTTGAGTGGAAAAGGGGTGAGCTGCAGCACAGAGCTGTAAAGGAAGGATTGGGCAGCCAAAGGGAGTTTTTGCTGTTTTACAGGCAACAACACTTAGGGCACAGAGGAGAAAATTCCCAGATCCTCAGGCAGAGACAAAGCGAAGAATGAGACCTGGATTTTCCTTAACAACAGCGCCAGTGTGCAGTCAAATTTTAATTATTAGCCTGAATTTATATTTAGGAAATTTTTATTTACTCCATCACAACGCTCTAATAAATTACTAAATTGACCTGTACCTGCATTTAGATGTGTCCATCCACAGGTTTTTATTTTTCCATTAATTTTCGTGTTGTCCACAATGCACAGAAGATTGTGGTGAATTAAATATTCGATATCTAGTAGCACCAAGAGGAATTTGGAGCGTGCAAAGAGAGTTTAGGTCCTGTATTTCACTTTATAAATGTCTCCTGTAACTGTTCTGAGGGGGAATCTGCCACCTCCCTCTCCTAAACCCCATTTTAAAAGTTCAAACCCTTCCTCCATGCTCCGTCTTCCCTGACAAGGATAAACTTTCCTTTAAAATAAAGCAGGAGAAGCCGTGCCTGGCCACGGGTTGAAACCGCTGTGATCCAAAGCCCAGCTCCAGGAGCATCCCTCATCCTGAAGGATTCACCCCCAGATGTGTCCCTGTCCCCACAGCTGTGGGCACTGATAAGGGACAGAGCCGGGCGGATTCCAGCTCGGAATTTCACCCTCTTATCTCTGCTGCAGCTCTGCTTGTGCCGGGGTTTTACACACTGGGGTTGCTCCTGCAGCAATATTAATTAATAATTACAGCCACTCATTATCTGATTTAATCCCGGGGTTATATAAATAACGATCCATATGTTAAGCGTTGTAATGCTTTCAATAAAATGAAATTAAATTGTTCGTTTTTTTCCCCTCTCTCCAGAGCAATTAAAGATGTAGAGATTTTTCGGACTTTGTCTCGAAGTTCAGCTTGGAGTTTATTAAATCAGCCCTAAACCTTATCTAAACCTCCCTGGAATTGCGTGATAACAAAATCTTATCACTCGGGGTTTACAGCCCAGCCAGAGGAGCCTCTTATTTTCTTCTCCATTTCCTGCTACTTCTGCTGCCCTCAGCTGAGAGCAGCAACGCCCGAAAATTTTGATCCCCTTTTGCTGGAGTACAACAAAAATAAAAAGAATAAAAATACAAGAGTTAATTGAAGCCCTTCAGACTTAAAAAAAAATAAAAATCTATTTTTAGGGTCGTCTGCTGGTAAAAGAGGTTGATGTTTTTATTTGATCTCAACAGGTTTTTCCCATCTGGTGAGACAGAGTTCAACTAAAAACCCCCGGACACATCGAATACGAAATGTTTGGCAAAATCCAGACATTGGAACATCTGTTTCAACCTGATTCGAGTCCTGCTTTCGCCCCGAAACCGCCGCCCCAGCGCATCTGGGATTGCTTTCTCCCTTATCTCCCCGACCCCAATTCCAACACCCTCCCGCCTGCGGTTTCACTCATTAGGAAATCGAGCTTTATTTTCCAAACTCAGGGAAACCACCACGAACAAGATACCAGAGAGGGACTTTGCCCCTTCTTTACCGAGCGGTGTGAGACAAGTTAATTTTTCGCGAAATACGAGGCAATTAAAGCAAAACATGAATTTTTTGGGGGGTTGTTTTACCCGATGTCCATCACCGCAGGCTCCGTGCTCTTATCAGTTTATTTCCAGCTCTTATCCTAGAGAAAGAAAACCTCTTTTCTCCTGGAAATACAAGACGTCCTTCTCCAGAAGGGAGCAGTGGTGCTCGCCTGCTGCATCCCGGCTCCATCCCCAGCACCCCGGGAATTCCGTGCCCGCCGGGGTCCCGGCGTGGAGGGAAGCAGAGGCTTTGGGGTGGAGGGCCAGCACGGGAGGACTGGGAGCCACAAATGCCCGCAGGACGCTGATAAATGACCCGATTGCTGCTCCCTGCGGTTTGCAGGGGAAGGGAAAGGGCAGAGGGAGAGATAAGGAAGGGGGATGAGAAGGAGGAGAGGCCAACAGCAGGTCCAAACCCGCTGTGATTTTGCAATCTGGCAGCTTTGCTGAGTGCTACTTTCTTTTTGCTTTTTGTTTTTTTTTTTTTTCCTGCTGGATTTGTTCTCTGTGCTGAATCTGAAGGGGTAAAAGGCTTCAAAATTGGTCTGGAATTCTTATTGCACAGCACTGGAGCTGGGATGGAGAGAAAACTCTTCGCAAGGGTGAGTTGCTACAGGCCTACATCAGGGAAAGTGACTCCTAAACACACCCCAGTAAACTCAGACCCTTCTGCTCCTGATTTACCCCAAATTTAAAATGGAAACCGGGAGCAACCCAGGTCCAAAACCTCTCTCTGTATCAGCTTTCCTCAGCCCCACGACACGAAAACACGGCTAACAAAGATCTTTTGAGGGCAGCAGATGGAGTCTGAACCTTGGAGCCAAGTCCAGCCCCAATCTTAATGAGGTCTAGAGGAGGTTTACCTCAGCTGGAGCCTCATAACGGGGTCTTTTATGCGCGTCCCCGGCTGCGTGTGTGTCTGGATACACACAGACACACCGGGCTCATCCCTGAAAAAACTCCCTGGATATTTTAGATAACAAAATAACTTTACCTCACTCTTCCCCTGGGAACACTTCAAATGCTGAGGGAAGGGCATTTATTGACCTAAGGCAAACCACGGGGTGACCACTGCGGGTCCCTGCGTGCGAGAACAGCGGCGGCGTTTGTTGCCTCTCTGGCTTGCGAAAGATTTTTGAAGGTCAAGAAGGGAGTTTAAGAGGACACGAATCCCTTAAAAATGAGCTCAAAATATCCCAAGCACGACCTGAAGGAAGTTAGAGGTGTGTAGCTGGAGGCTGGGTCTGATTAATTCATGGACAGGAGGATACAGCCGTGAGGAAATGGGGTAAATGTTCTTCAGCTGGAACAAGCAGAGCCAGCAACGCTCAGCAGCTTCCTCTGGACATGGGCTGTGGTTTTCAGGGATGCTGTTGGAGACCCAGTGTCCTTTATTCAGTTTTTAATCCTTATTCCTTCACACAAGACAAAAATCCCTGTGTTCCCAGTGTTTTAGCGTTAATCGGAAGGAAGTGGGGTGGCACAGGTTTGTCTTTGTCCCAGTGTGTGTGGGATGGAAACCTTGGGATGGAAACCTTGGGATGGAAACCTTTGTCCTCAAGTGCCCTGCAGGTGCCCAGATCTGCCAGAGGAAGGGGGATTTCACTCAATTCCCGAGGCTGCTGCATCTCCACTGAAGGAACACCCAGGGAAAAGCACCTTGGCTGGGGGATCTCCAGAACTCGCTAGCTGCTGTTATGTCCTGTCCTCACTCATGTCCCAGAAAGGATGTTTGAGTGTTGCAGGTCCCTTTTCACCATCCAATGGGAGGAGAAAACCCCATTCCTAGCTGTGATCTCCCTGTGGGATGGGGGATGCAAACCCAATGCAGTCCAAGGTCAGCACATTTGGGGTTGAGCCGTGTGTCCATCAGTGGATGTCAGACCAACGCCAAGGCAAGAGGCAAACGCCAGACCAGGCAACTGCAGCAAACAGACCCATGGAAACGAGGAAAAATCCAGGAAAAATTACACAGATAATCTTTTTTCCATGTTTTTTTATCAGGCTTTTCTTTTAAGTTTTGGGCATTGGGATGCTTCCTCTTACCCATTCATCCGAAACTCAGCGCTTTGCCTGGAAAGCAAAACTAGTACAGAATGGGAGAGAAGCTAATTTTGTTATAAAAATAATCTTTTATCTGTGCACGACAGCAATATTTATTCAGGAAGGGTACACAGACAGCGGGAGGTCAGCACTCCCACTGCTTGGCTCAAAGGCTCCACCACGCTCTTTATTTTGTTTTATTTCTCCTTTTTTTTTTTTTTTTTTTGACAATTCGTTCCCATAGATATTTATTTTTCCTGAAAAGCTTTGAGCTGATTTCACCCATCCTCAATTCAAACCAACAAACCCACGGTGTCTGCTTGGGTTGGGTGTTTTAGGTCACAATTTAGGCTTGTACTTGATGGTCCCACACTGACCTATCTCCACAAATAACCTCCCTGTGCCTTACCACAACAAACAGATCTCATTCCTTCAATCCCAGCTTCTGGAATTTGTGGTGGCTGCAGTTGTACACACTTTCCTTGAACTAAAACCTGGGAACTTGGTGAGATGTTGCAACTCTCCATTATTTTTTTAACACACAGCAATATTTTTTACGCTTCTCCTTTTCCCCATTCCAGTCCTGGGAGGTATTGGTGCCTCCTCCAGCGTCTCTCCCAACCCACCATGAAAACACATCAATTAAGAGCAACCTTCTTGTCAGCACAGAGATGCCAAAATCTAAATAAAATTTTTCATCTCATTAAGAAGGAAGAGAATTTGGTGTTGCTTCATTCCCTTGACGTAGCTTCGGGATGCTCCTCTTGGTGGGTGATGGAGAGGAGCACGGAGGAGGCGAGATTTAGAGGACAGGAGAAAAAATTGGGTTGAAAACCTGAGAAAATCCTTCTTTTTCAGGTGAACAGTTCTAAACTCGAAGGCTGTGTTTCAACCTTATTAAAATACTGCCTGGGCTCTGAAGAAACAGGGATCTGTCAGTGGAGGAACTAAAGGAGGATGTTATTCCAATGTTCGCTGTCTCTTTCTATCCATTTTCATCCCACGTCGTGATATAAGGCTTTAAAAAGCCTTTAAGCACCTGTAATAACATTCACCTTTTCATCAAAATCTCCTTGGAGCGTAAGAAATGATGTTTATTTAAATTTTGCAACGGGCTAACGATAAAGTCCCGTCTCTATTTTCCTGCTTCTGTCATTTGCACATGAAAAGCTTTAGCGGGGCTGGGTTTCATTTAGGCTCCTCTCTCCTTCCTAAAAACACTTTATTTGGGGGAGCACAGCCTCCCCTCAGACTGGAGTGATGTGCTCCAAAAAACGCTGCTAAATAAAACAAAATAACTTAATTTTGGTTTTCTTTCGTTCCACTTAACCTCGGCAATGCAGGGTAACTCCCACCTCCCAACAAAGATAACACTGCGAGATTATTTTAACTGTTTCCATGGTGGTTCTGATGCAGCAAATTTTCCTTTTAGGAAGAAAATAAATCCCTGGAATATTCACCAACCAGGAAAGCGAAAATAAAACCATTTTAATCCCTTGTTTAGGCGGTTTTTTGCCTTGCTGCACTGCAGAGAACACCTCGCTTGGCTGATGGAACACGCCCTGAGCGCTGCTCGGTTGTGTCAGCAGAGAAAGGGGGAGTAAGAAGAAGGAGAAAAAGATCTGAGTTTGACAGATTTAATCTGAGCCCTGCTGAAAGACGGGGCTGACGGAGCGCTTGGAGCGCGCCCGATCCGTCACCATCTTCTCGCCTTTCAAACCTCCACGGGGGTGTTCCCTCCTGGATTCCCTCCTGGTTTGAGGGGCAGGCTCTGCTGAGCCTCCAGCCCTTCCTGCCTCTACCCCACTGCCCCAAGACCCTCCTGTGCTGTGGAAAATTGGGATAAAATCCCATCTTCGCTTCCTTTTGGAGCGAGACGGCTCCGATCCCTCAGAGCGGCTCCAAGCAAGGTGTTTCCCCCCTGGAAGGGTGATTTTTGTGAGTGCCAGAGGCTGAGCAGCCCTTGGATTTCCCTCAGCTGAGCCTGCCAGGGTGGTGGAGCAGAGGAGACGTTGGAGATGGCTGGAGACAGACGGGGACAGTGGGAGGAAGCGCTCAGTTGACATTAGCGCGATGGGAACAACAACAATCCCGGCTGCTGTCGTGCTTTGTTTTGTCTTCCAGGCACCATGGTGCTGGAGAGCTTTGCAGAGGGGGCTGAGGAGCCTGGAGATGTTTTGCAGATGTTTAAAGGGGGACCCCTCACACCCAGAGGAGGAGCCGGGCAGGAAACGGGGAGGTCTCGATTTGAATTGCGAGGCAGGGATGGAGGTGGGAGCACGGCAGATCCAGAGGCCAGGCCTTAAATCTGGGGGACACAGGAGGGCAGGGGTGGGGATGGGCTGCGAGGTGAGGACAGGAAGGGAACATCCAGTGCCACGGAGAAGAGCCAGAGCAGGAGCTGCACACAGAAGGGAGACGCAGCCAAAGGGGCGAGCTAGAAAAACATCCTTGGCAGAGACATCCTGCAGGTGAAGCAGCTGGAAGGGCAGGGATATTCCCAGACCAGGGATGAGAGCCTTGGCACAACTTCGTAACACATCTTACCAGAGAGCCTCGTGCCCGAGCTCATGTGTTGGCTTCAAACTGAAAGAGAGGAGGTTTAGTTTGAATTTTAGGGAGAAATTCTTCCCTCTGAGGGTGGTGTCCCTGGCACAGGGTGCCCAGAGAAGCTGTGGCTGCCCTTGGATCCCTGGAAGTGTCCAAGGCCAGGTTGGATGGGGCTTGGAGCAGCCTGGGATAGTGGAAAGTGTTCCTGCCCATGGCAGTGTGGGGCTGGATGGGCTTTAAGGTCCTTTCCAACCCAAACCATTCCATGTACAAATAGACACAAGAGCGTTTTCAGGGATTCTTTGTGGAAACAGATATATTTATCTCCCCACAATTAATTCTGGGATCACTGTGTGTGCAGCCAGAGGGGAAGCAAACCCATTTTTTAGGTTTGCCTCCTCCTTCCATGCACACATTTTGGTTTCTTTGAGTTTTCTCCAGGCTTAACCTCCCTCTTTCATCACCATTTTGCCTGTTCCCCACAAAGCACTCAATTGGGAGCCATCAGAACCGCGAGGACGGAAAACTGAGGAGGAAACGCCGTTGAAACAAATTCATCTGCAATTTCTGGCTCTTTTTGTGGCTGAACAAAAGGTTGACAGCACACTGGGAGTATTGATATTTCCAGTGGGAAAATCTGGATTTAGAAGTGAAAATTGCCTGTGACATTATTATTACTATTATTATTATTATTACAGTATTATTACATTATTATTATTATTACAGTGTTATTACATTATTATTTTTATTGCCAATATTAATATTATTAGTATGATCATTATCATTATTGCTTTACCATATCATTACTGGTTTTGATTATGATTATGATTATCATACTGATTAGGATTATTTTTGTTATTATAATTATCAGTATTATGCTTTGCTCTGCTTTGGTTGCTTTGCACTCGATGGTCCCAGAAACTTTCTCCTTTAAGATTTCTCCCACAATCCCTGGAAATCCCCGAGGACCGGGAACCAGGAGGAGCTGATGGGGCCCTACCTTGCTTTCCTGGGCAGTGAGTGTGTCACCAAACCCTTCCCAGGAAACCGCGATTGTAACCGAGCCCTCCAGCAAAATTTCACAGGGCTTTCTTCCCCAGCAGGATAAAATTAGCCAAGCTCTCCCGAGATGACAGCTAAGAACTCCGGCTTCCCTCAGATGACCTCAATGGAGTCATTTGTTGCTCAAATGACAGACAAACGCAGTAATTAGGTCTATTTAGTAAAGGGGAGGTGAAAGGTCAAACTACTGGGCAAACTGTCTCCAGCGCTTGACTTGGGGACCACGCCGGGGCTTTGCGGGAGGTGATGTTTGTACAACAACCTGACACGGGCAGCAGCAGGTCCCTGCTCAGTCCCGGGGGCTCCCGGGCGTGTCCCGAGCCTGAAATCCCCCGTTTCTGCCCATAAACCTCTGAACTCGCTCATTTGTGGTGTAAGGGATTAGAGGCAGAGGAAGGAGGAGCTGGTGAAAAGATGGGCGGTTGCGTTACGGGTTTGGGGTGGGTGATTAGGAGGGGCATCCACAGAGAGGGTTGGGAGACGTGGGCTGAGTTAAGTGGGAAATCACCAACGTTCCCCACTTCGTTTCCCTCTTCCTCCCTGGCAACTCTCCCTTCTGTTCTCTTTGCTCGTTTGTTTCCTGAGCTCGGCTGTGTTTCGTGTGACCAACCCAACACAGACGAGCCACTCCTGGATTAGAAATCCTGAAGGCGACCAGGAATCCCTCCCGTGGTCCATCCCCGTGGTGGTCACGGCTCTGAAGCACATTTGGGTATCCTGGCATTTCCCTGCACGCCTTCCCTCCCCCGCATCCCGTCCACCTGAGCCCCTGCCTGTCTCCTCCAGATCCTGCTGTAAAACTCCCTTCCCTCGGGAGGCCTCTTAACCCCTGTCTGCGGGGCCCCGGGAAGAGGTGCTGGTGATGCTGCTGAGAGAGAGGGTCACGGAGAGCCGACGTGAGAGTGAAAAGAAAATTAGAAAACAAACAGAGGGGAGGTGGAAGCGCGCCCGCCCTTGAAGTGCAAAGACCTCCCTGTCCCCCCCGAAAGGGGCTTATCTTCAAAAAAGGGCCCTTGCGATGATACAAGAAAGAACAGACTTCTCACACCTTGTCTTCACTTCCCGCAGATCCTATCTGCCCACAAGTGCCTGTGATCTCGGGCAGACCTCTCTACCTTGCCCCTCGCCTTTCAAGTCTGTGGCAGCTGTTTTGCTAAGCCGGAGACCTTCCCACTTCATCCCTTTCTCCCTGGCTGATGGCGCGGGAGAAGACAGGCGGCGTTTCTGACGGGCTCGGGGAGCGGGAAGTGTCATTCCAGAGGCTTTCTTTTGTATATTTTTCTCGTGGATGGATTAGTTTGTTTGAAGAGCATCTCCTATTTAACACCTCATTGAGCAAAAAAGCACGTAGGGACAAGAGTTTTTTAACGGGCTGCTTGTAAGGAGCTTAAAGTGCATGCTGAGTACTTAAATAATTTGCTCCATTTTCAGAAATACTGATCGCACAGGAGTTAGAGTGAGTCACGAAACTTATATGTTTTATAATGATATGATCCATATTTTTCCACTGTTTCTCGGTCCAAAAGCAGACAAATCATGACATTCTGGATGAACACATGGGGTGTGAGTAAAGAGTCCCAAACTGGAAATAGGATTTGTTATGCTGGTTTATTCACCTCAGGATCTGGTTGGAGTCCCATGGCTCCTGTGTTGGCGTCAGCAGGAGGGATGTCCCTAAGCCAAGAGCAAGGAGTAGCCCCTGTCCACATGGATTGAGTCATTCCTGCAAAGCTAACACATTGCTTATGCACTTCTCCATCGACAGCAGTGACCTCCCACCCCCAAAAATGCTGAGGTTCTCTCAGGAGACCTCCCTTCATCTGTTCCCTGTCTTCATCTGACACAAACCATCCAGCAGGTCCCCTGTAACGGGATTACATGGGTGAAATCCACTTTATCGGGAGATCTCGGCATGTTTGTCGGTCCTTTGTGACACTCCTGGGAGAGAAGTGCCCGATTCAGATTGATAACATTCCTCCCTGCTCTGCTACTCTTCCTAAAGCAGCCTTTCCCCGGCTGCACGAGGACTGCCCACGGGATAAAGTCCAAATCCCTTCCCGTGGAGCAGGTCTCTTTCACAAAGCAGGCAAAACCGTTTCTTCCTTGGGGAAAAATTAGCTCCAACAGCCGCCTCAAACCCTTCCAGCCCAATCAACTCTTATTCTGAGCTTTGTAGGTCACTGCAATTTCCTATGAACTTGAGGGGAGATTTTCTTGGGAAAAGCTCTTTTTTTTTTTTTCTGTAACTATTCCAGCTGTTGATTTTCCCCTAGGAAAGTCAAATTATACTTGAGCATTGTATCAGCAGATGGATTAAAAAGCTGATCTGTCACACAAGAAAAACCTGAACTGAGCAGCTTCCTGCATTTCCTGGGCTGGGAACCTTAGAAAATAAGACCCAGACTATTTTTCTTCTAGAACAAAACATCCAGGATGAAATCAAACCATGACCTCTGGGACTTTGGAGGACGTTTGGGATTTGGTGACCTTGATGTACACAATCTACAAGGGAGGGGAAGCCATTGGCCAAAATTAGAGCTTTTCAGGGAGCAGAGTAAATTGTAACCACGTTCCAGGGAGCTTGCCAGGGAGCCTAATGGACTGATCTCATCCACCTTGATGTAAATCCAGCCCAGCTCCAGGAAAGCCAATAGCATTATCCTGGCTCCGTGTGGAGGTACCGCTGAGATCACAAATGACACACTTCTAATGAAGACAAAGCTAAGGGAACGCATGCCCCGCATGGAAAGTGAGGGTGTAGCAATGTCCCAGGCCCTGGATCTCAGAGGAAGTGGAACTGGCTCAAGTATGAAGGATTTTGGAGGTGTTCTTCCATTGATTTGCTGTTTGAGAGACCTTTAGGATCTGCTGCTCCTCCTTGCTGAGCCTTCCCCCTGGAGATCTCCGAGGATGTCTCAAGATGCCCTCCCACAAGCTGATTAAACTGGGGCAAGGATTTATCTAAAGTGTCTTGCCTGAGTCCAAAGAGAACGGCAGAAGCAAGAAAGAAGCAGTGCCATGAACTCATTTTCCAAAATTTTCATTGAACATAGTTAAAAAGAAAAAAAGCTGTGAGAAGCCTGGACTGGCTCCTTCCTTGGATGCACAGAAAAACTGCATTGTGAGCTCCCCAAGGATGCCGCCTCTCTGGTTTGAAATCTCATGCGAGAGAGAATGAATACAGACCCCTTCCCCCTCCTCCCCTGACATTTCAGTTGTGATTAAGGCACCATTCATCGCCCCTCATCTTCCAAAGCCTTTACTATTTATGGACCTGCTGTTTTTCCAGGGATTGACACTAGCGTGCATTCAGCTCCGCTCTTCTCTCCCCGTCCCATCCTGTCCCCCCTCTCCCCTCCCTGCAGGCATTGCTCCATTTCAGTAGAGAAACCACGAGTGACTGGAGTGTCTGTGACCTCCGGGCTGTCAAACTCCCACTGACTAAATAAAAGCAGCCCAAGAGGGAGAGAGTTCCCATAAATCACCTCCCGTGACAGAGACCACCTGGGATTCGCTCCCTGCGCGGAGGTACCCGGCCCGTTCCAGCTGCTGAGCTTGCACTTCCCCGCATTTTTATGGACACCCTTGGACAGATAGGCGGTGTTTACACAAGGAATGGAAATTTCAGTTTTACTGCGCGGACCTGATTTGCTCAGCTCGAGGTGGGCAAGCTCTTTGATTAGGGAAGGGGTGAGGCCCATCGCGTCCCAGAGGTGTGGGAAGAGCCCGCTCCCAGGTGGGATGGGGCAAGCGATTCCAACAGCTGGGCTTTTCATCCACGTGAAAGCTTTTTCCACCATGAGGGAAGATGAAGACGTTCATGTCAGGAAAGCAAGGTCAGATCCAGGTCTAGACAGGCTTGGTCGTGGCCAAGGGTGGCATCTGCAGCTTCTGGATCTACCTGAGGACCTCAAGGTCATCATTCTCCATGTCACAGTGCCCAGTCCCTTCAAAGACAGCCTGGACCACCACGGAGCCATCAGCCAACCTGAACCTCAGCAGGGATAAACCGAAGGGAATCATGGAATCATGGAATGGTTTGGGTTGGAAGGCACCTTAAAGCTCACCCAGTTCCACCCCCTGCCATGGGCAGGGACATCTTCCACTGTTCCAGGTTGCTCCAAGCCCCATCCAACCTGGCCTTGGACTCTTCCAGGGATCCAGGGACAGCCACAGCTTCTGTGGGCACCCTGTGCCAGGGCCTCCCCACCCTCACAGGGGAGAATTCCCTCCCCAAAATCCCATCTAACCTCCTCTCTTTCCATTTGAATCCATTCCCCCCCGTGATGCGAAGATCAGCTGAAGATGTGGCCTTGCTGAGCGAGGAGCCCTTTGTAAGGTCAGATATGACCATTTCCAACGACTTCACTTAATCCATGTGGCTGTGACGAAGTGGATTTGGGATTTGCCCCTGCCCTGCACATCTGGCAACGTTGCTTTAAATTATTTCCAGCCAGGATTGAAACGCTCATCTGTTGAGGCCTCATCATTTGTTATTAAGTAGCATCACCATTTTTAAACAAAAAGATGTATATTCCGAGCAATGTTTATCAAAAAAAAGACTTTCACTAACAAGAAAGGAATTTCGTTGATGGTCTTCCCCGAACAAAGAAAATGGGGGCAGGGAGGTGAAGAACCAGAAAGGACAGGAACATTAATCCTGTGAAATGATGTTTTAAGTAGAGAAATTAGGCATAGATAAAGGTGATCCAGAAAGGAGGAGGATGATAATTTCCCAGAGGTTTCTGAAATAAAAAAAAGAAAAAATATATAAATTGTATTTGAAAATAGCAACTAACAGGTGTGTGAACTTTCTTTTGATCACTGTTTTTCCTGACTGTACAAATTTCGAAGCAACTTTATTTTATTTCATTTTTTTAATTTCATGGGAAGAGTTCTTCCCATCAGTATCTTGAATGAACAAGAGTCTAAGACAGATTTCAGGACAGGAACACATTTTTTCTGTCCTGGAGGTTGTTGCAGCCAAAATGCAGCTTGGGAAACTCTGAAGCCAGCTGATAGAGTGAAACTCTAGGACTTGGTGCACAAATAATTTTGTTCAGACTGAGTCCAAGCCCAAATAACTCAGAGGAAAGGCAGTTTGGAAGTAGTTCGGGTGAGATCAGCCAGCAATGATATTTCGCTTTTGCGCGGATAAGCAAAGCCAGAAATCAGAGTTGCAGTGAATGACCCCATTCATGGTGAACCTGCTCACGGTGGAACCTCCCCTTCCAACCCAGTCCTGCTCACCCTTCCCACCTCATGCTGTGCCTGGCCTGGTTTTCCCAAAAAACTGAGGATGATGTCCAAGGTGGGATCATGAGTGACTCAGTTTGCAGAGGAGTGGTGCTCCCAGATTTCCCCTCTGCTCTTTTCCAGCCCAGCCTTGCCCCTGCTACCGTGAGGTTTCCAAGCTCCCTGCACTTCTGGATCTCAAAGGAGGAGAAGCTGGAGAAGAGAAGCTGGAGAGGAGTCTGAAGAGGGCTGGGAACTGCCCGGTTGGAAGTTGGGCAGTTGCAAGCTGGTCTGAAGTTCCTTGGTGGTTAAAAGGATCTAATTTTTGTGCCCTTTCTCCCCTCTTTCCCCCTTTAAGAGAACCAAGGTCTTGCCATGGGACACTCCATGGTGTCACCAAAATGCTGCAGAACTAACAGATCCCCCCAGGTTGAGGAAGATCTTTGGTTTTTTGTATTTATTGGAGATGTTCAAACATTTGGACATCCTACGAGGCTGATCCCTCAGGACCGGCTGCGATCCTGCCAGATCCATGGATTGAGCCCTGGACACCGTGGTGCTCAGCATGGGCTCATTGCTGATGCCTTGCACAGCGTGGGGACCAGCCCTTCACGTGCATCCCTTTTCCCTGTGTCAGGACAGCCAGTTTGTTTTTCCCTGGAGCCCCTTCAGCCGTGGGATGCCAGAGGACGTGCCAGGAGGAGAAAATTCCTCGCTGACGTCAATGCAGGAGCAGCCCTGGTTAGTGGTGTGTGTGCTCCCTGCCGGGTTGAGAGGGGTTGGGGTTACTCAGAACAGCGTCTCTCTGTCCCTTTCACACACAAAAAAAGCCCTGAACCATTTCCACCAACTCCACAAATTCAATTTAGGAGTGTTGCACGTTCTCAGATAAGGGTTTGCTTCACTCAGGTTTACAGAGTTACATTTAATTGGAGAGCTCAGCAAAATCTGAGAGGTCTTCATAAAGATTTGGGCAGCCGGGACATTAATTGCATTATTTTCTTTATAGATAAATCTTCTTTGGTGGAGCCACCATAATCAGATAAAGAATAGATAAGATCAAACCTTGCCTTTAAATTCCAGATCTCCTGGCTTGAGAAAATATGGAGCTCAGATTACGGTGAAACTTTTAATGGGCTTCAGAGATTTCTGCCCAAGCGGGATGGGGAAAAAAATGTAGATCCTTCGAGATCCTGGAAGGAGCAGATATCCCGGATTTGTGCAGTAGTCAGCAGTTTCAGATAAGGAACAGAGGATTTTCAGGTCTGATTGCTGATGTTTTCCACATAAAAGCTGTGTTCTCCTTCAGGAAAAGGACCCGAGTCTCTTCAGCCATCATGAAAGCCAGCCCTGACACCCGGCCTAATTCTCCCTGTCGGCTTTGATCCAAAACATTCTTCCGAGCAGGAGAAGCCTGGGGAAGGGAGAGGGGAAGGGACCAGGGGGAACACTGAATAAGGGAGCCAAGAGGCTGCTCTGGAAAATCACGGCTGAAGTTACAGGAGGGGAATTAATCTTGAGAGGCCGCATGCAACAGTTCCATCCATCAGCATGACACCGGTACCGTTATTAGAGGAGATGGAAAATTAAATTGCAAAATTATCTGTTCTGTTTCATTGACTTTTTTTTTTTTTTTCTTTTTGTGTTTCTTTCTTCCCCCTTTTCATTCCAGGCACCACTTGCAGCAATACCGCTGGCAGTTGGCAGCGGGTTATTAAAAGCACCTGGCCATGAAAGGAAATCAGATCCCAGGGCACGTTGGGTGCCATCGCAGAGCTCCTGGTCCAAACGTGGCAGGAGAGGGGGACCCAGCTGGGCGGAGCGAGGACGAGGGGCCCTGTGTGGGATGCCCTGGTGTGCCAGGCTCCTGGGCATCGTTTCCCTCGGGATCGTGGCTGACTGCCAGGCTCCGAGTCCTGCCCACCTCTAAACATGGGAGAGATGCTGGAGATGAGAAACCCTGGTGCTGACTAGAGGGCACCCGCGTTAATATTCTCCTCTTCTTCTCCCTGATGCTCCCTCCCTCCATTTCTTACTTCTTGGGGTTTTGCTGTTCCTCTCCTCACATTTCCTCCCAAATTCCCCACTTCTTCATCTTCCACAGTTTCTCCTCTGCATCTTCCACATCCGATTTGAATATAAAATAATATGAAACCAACAATGACGTAAAAAAAAATAAATCCACATTGGAATATAATTTTAGACACCCCACCCCCATCCCAACAGCATTTTCTTTGGCATTCCAAACACAGGGACACCCCAGCCTGTGTTCAAGGCCAGGTTGGACGGGGCTTGGAGCAACCTGGTCTAGTGGAAGGGGTCCCTGCCCACGGCAGGGGATGGAATGAGATGGGCTTTAAGGTTGCTTCCAACCCAAAATATTCCATGATTCTATAATCCTAAAATCATGGAGAAAAGGGGTTAGCAGGGAGCTATTCCCAAAGTTCAACAGCCCAAACCACGCCCCTCTTCCAAGTGGTGTGCAAAGGGTAAACATGAAGAGTAAAGAATAAAAATGGTTAAGAAACCTCAAAAGCTGAGTCTCTTGTAAATCAGAGGGAGAATTTATCAAGAAATGTCAGGAGTGGATCAAGCCCTAATGAGTGGACGGGTTCTGGTTGGTTTTGAGTCCTAATTGACCATTATCTCATGAAGAAAGTAGGGAAAGAGAAGCAGCAAAGAGATGACCTGAGTATCTCTGAGTTGTGCTGGTGGAAAGATCAATCCATAATAGTGAGGAGAAATGTAAATAAATTGTCCATCTTGGTAGGAACTGAACTCTGGGCTGCCACCAAAGAGAATTTCTTTTTGTCTGTATGTGTCCATTTATGTTTATTAATATTTTTAGTCACGTAATAGAATTTGTGGGCATTTGGGGGCAGTACCCTGGTGAAACTGCATTATGTGAAGACTGAATTATGCACAGTTTCCCTTGTTTTCACTTTTCCTGATTCCTGGCTTTTCCTGGCTCTTGCATTGACGAGTAATTTGTAGGGGTCAAGGCATAAGCTGTAATTCCAGCACTGTATTTTATGCTGCTACTGTTTCCCTGACAGGGGAGACGTCTGTAAAATAACAACAATAAATAGAAATACCCAGTTCTCTAGAAGCTCTTTAATCAGAGATTCTTAAAGTACTTTGCTACGGGACAAGGCATTGGAGCGGTTACTCAAATTGAGAAAACTTTTCAGCAGCTTCAGTCAGGGATTTCCACCAGCCCTGATGGAAGCTGGGGGGCTTTTGTGGGTGTCAAACTCACAGTCCCAGGGGGAACCTGAACATCCACCTCCATGAGGTGTTTTGATAACATAGTCTTGGCTTTCATATCAAAATATCTCATGGAGGTGGATGCTCAGATCCCCCAGGAACTGCTGTGACCAGAAGCCTCCCTCAAGGGGTAAGAGATCCTCTCCATGATATGATTCAGAGATGGAGAGGCTGAATCTGGACTTTTTTTTTTTTTTTTACATTTTTGTGGCCTGTTTTTTTCATCAAGCTTGTAGGACACAACAGATATTCTTTGCATTGGTTCTCTCACAGTGACGGAGAAATTCCTGAATCCAAAGGAAGCAAAGTGACCTAGCAGAACTCTCTGCTCCCTCTCAGGAACTGGGAGAGAAGATCCTGCTGGGGTTTGGGTTTCCTGACTTGGTTCTTTGCAAGTTTGCCAGAGCCCTCCTGGGCTGCCTCTGGCAGAAAATGTCCTGCTGACCAAAAGATGAAGGATGGATGGGTGGATGGATGGACAGAGGGATGGATGGATGGATGGATGGATGGATGGATGGATGGATGGATGGATGGAGGGACAGATGGATGGATGGATGGATGGAGGGAGGGAGGGATGGATGGATGGATGGATGGATGGATGGATGGATGGATGAATGGATGGATGGATGGATGGATGGGACTCACTCACAGCTCTGCTTGCTAAACTGGAGGAATAAAGCAAAACTTCAGCAGCAAAACCTCTACCAAGAGGAAATAATTCCCATTTTCCCATTTTTCTCCTGACCTGCACATAACCCCGACCCAGCAAGGATGGTCTGATGTTAAAAACCAAGCTGGCCCAGAACAGGAGACACAATGAGAGGGTGGTGGCCAGTAGCTGCCTCTGGGGCTACTTATCTGTGTCTGCCTGGCCCCTCAAGTGCCTCCATCACCATAAAGAAGTCAGAAATGCCCCTCTGCCCTCACCCCAACCTCCGGCAATAAATCCAAGGAAATGCAAAGTAGAGCACGGCGAGGGCCTGTGCCAGAAGCGTCTCTGGAGCAGCACAGCCGGGCCGGCAGTACCAGGAGAACATAAATTTCAGCCTGTTCTGCCTTATACCATGAAGGCTGAGGGAGAGAAATGTAATACAAGCCTCTCCCAGGCCATTCCCGTGCCAAACAGCAGCCTCTCTATCATTTGGTGGTTTATTATAAACAGGCTCCCACTGCAGTTTTGAAGCAGAATTTTTTTTATGAATAAACACGGGCCTTTTTTTTTTTCCCCCTTCCTTCCCCCTGCAAAGCCGTTGCTTGAAACCTTCACGTGTCACTGCGAGCGCCCCTGCAAACCTTGGATGTTTGACTTCTGGAGGGTTATTTTGGGGTTACTCCTGGAAATCCCGCTCCGAGATTGTCATGATTTGCCTTTCCCAGAGCTGCCTGTGCCGGGAATGCTCCTCTCAGGAATGATCAGCAGCAGTTTCTGTGTTCACCCCCAGATTCCCTGTTTACTACTTATGCAAAGGGGCTTTTTTTCTGCCCTCAGTGTAAACACAGTTGATCACTTTATATCCTCTGTATATTGTTTCTTAATATGAATGAAGTGAGGCAGCCTCGCAGCCGTCATCCAGATCAGGGCCTAAAATAAACTTACAGCAACTTGGGGAGTGCTTGGCTTTGCAAGCTGTGAAAATGGCTTCAACTCTGCAGTAAGAACATGGGCATATTTTTAGCACTTAGCAATTGGTACTTTTTGAAAAATTAGGGCAAAGATATCGCAAATTTGATCTGTTTACCTTGCTTTTGTTGGGTTTTTGGTTCTTTTTAAACAACTCTCACTGGACAAATGTTTTATCTGCTACTGCATAATCCAAGACAAACAAACCTGCTGGGAGCGCATTAAAAGAAGTAGGTCCTTGCATTCAAATGAGGTAAAGAGAAAGAAATATTTGACCTTTTTGCCAAAAATATTATGGCTTACATTTGTTTTATATTTTCCTTTTATTAAATCACTCTTCTAAACCGCTCCGAAGTCTCAGTTCATTCGGTGACAATTCGTTTATGGTGTTTCTGAAGTGGATTTAGATTGGAGTGATAAAATTACAGGCCCAAATTACAACCATCATGGAAAATACTGGTTCATGTTTGGCTTTGCATACCACAACTGAAAGATTACCAGGCACTGCCAATAAGCAGGAGGAAGTCAAGATAATAATATATGCATTTATAGACATGAGCTGGGTTCCAGGACAGGCCACAATAGATTTGTGGAAGGTGAACTGGAATATTTAACTGTGTCTCATTAATGGGGAAAAATCTGGCAGGTTGTAAAGAGGTAACTACAGTTCAGACACCGGATTTGTAGGATCTTTCCAGGAAAAATGCAGGTCTTGCAAACCCTCAAATTAAACAGCTTTCTGAATCGCAGTTCAGCTGGTGACATCATGGAGTAATTCCCTCTTTTCTCTGCGTTTTCACAAAAACCCCTGAGGTGGTCAGGGTGTTTTCTTGGGATGGATCTTGTTTTCCAGGGGAATGCTTAAAAAATATTTTGTTTTACCTCATCACATGGAAGTGCAGAGCCAAGAAAAGAAGGGAAAACCCCAAACCAGAATATTAATCCTCTACAGGTACCCATGAGAACACAGCCTTAAAATCCTGAGCTTTCCAGATTCACAGAATCATTTAGGCTGGAAAAGACCTCCAAAATCATCAAATTTTGGCCAATCACCATCCTGTCACCCAGCCCAGAGTCCTGAGTGCCATGTTCAGTCATTCCTTGAACATTTCTAGGGATGGGGACTCCACCACCTCCTGGGCAACCCCTTCCAATGCTTAACATTCTAGGCTTGAATATACTGGATGCTCACAGGACATTGTCTGGGTCTGAAACTTCCTGAATTTTGTTTATTCAAAGTACATCCACAATGAAATCGAGCCCAGCTGAGCTCTTCAGTTTTCCAAGAGTTTCCAAATTTGTTGTAACACAGGAATTATTACACGGAACTCAATGATCTTATGGGTCTTTTCCAAACTAAATGATCGTACGATTTCTAGGAATTAACAGAGCCCTTGGGCAAAAGAAAAGGCGAATAAATTACTCAGGCCATGAGAAAGCTCTGGGGAAGAAATTCATTTTTAATGGTCCCAGGTAAATGTGCTTTGATGGATGCAGATGGCTCAGAGTCCGTGCAGCATCCAATTAGCCCAGGGAAGGGGGTTTTATCTGATTATCCGTGTGAAATCATTGCTGCTGCCATCAGCACTGGCTAAAACCCATTCTTGGAGAACTCTGAGAAGGGTTTTTCTAAAAAAGAAAAACCAGTCCAGGCTGTTGAGAAACTGCAAACATTAGTGGTCTGAAAGAGTGTCATTATTTCTGCTGTAAAAATGTACGGGGTAGTTTGGCATCTCTGGCTGACATCTGCTCCTCATTGTCTTGTGCCAATGCAAACTCATCAAGTCAGAGAAGATGAAATATTCCCCTCTGCTCCCAAACCCACCTCTCCTCTGGCTTGCTCTGCAGCTGTCAGCAGCTCGGCCACCTTGGTTTCATTACGGAGCCATTCCCCCGGGCAGCCACTTCTGCTGCTGACAGTTCTGCTCAGAGTCCTGCTGAGCCTCCTTCAAATGAAATTTCCCCACGGCTCCACACGTCTCCTTCCCTTCCAGCAGAGTCCTGTGGGACAAACCTCCTGAGAAAATCCCCTGTCTTCATGTAAACCCATGTTGGAGAAGGCTTTAAGTTGAGAGTTTGGACTCTCCTTCAATGGGGAAAACGAAGAAATGTCAAATATAAAATATGCCCAGAAAGATGGACAGCGTAGAAATCTAGCCATGAAAGAAAGTCAGTAAATCCATACTCTAAAGGAGAAGGAAAAAAAAAAGCAAATATTACAAATTAAAATTCATTCAAGCCTCTGAGATTTGACACAGCTCATTGTCTTGGTTTTGCTTGAGAGAGTGTTTTGTTGCCAACTGAATTAACAACCTTGCAGTGATCAAAAGTGGAAAAGGTTGGGAGGGGGAGGGAGGTCCTCAAGAGATGCTGGAGGGTTGTGTAGAAATCCTAAAGCAACAGGAGTTGCCAGGAGAAGAGTTTGGAGGAAGCAGGCGAGCTCAGGAAGTCAATCTGCGCTGAAGAGCCGGGCTGTGCTTTCAAATCCAAAATAAACTCTCTTTAAAACAGCCCAAAGGCCTAGTGGATCCAGGCTTCTGGATACAACATTTGAAAATGTTGGCCCCAGGCGATGCCTGAACGTATTGTAAATCCCTGGGATTGCACACACACACAGCCGTGCTCACGCTCACAGGGAGGCCCGTAAAGCCCAGCTTTGTGGGAGCTGAGCCGGAGCTCAGGAGCTGGAGGAAGCAGGGAGTCTCTCCGGGCCCATCTGCGCGGCCCGGCCGGCTGCTGCCGCTGCACCAGTGAAATGCAGCTGCAAAACAGCTGTGCTGAGCCCAGCCTGGGCTGCCTGCAGGGAATTCGGGATGCCTGCTGCACCAACCGTGCTGAAACCCCATCAATCCGGGAGCTCTTCACCCCCCAGGCCCTGCAGAGGCACCCAAGTGCAGCACCTGAGCCCAGCCACTCTCCCGAGGAGCTCAGGGCTCGCAGTAGCTGGTGGCTCCTTCTCCCCATCACAGAGGTGACCCAAACTCGTCGTCGCTGCGTTCCTGGGGTCTGTTTTTATTAGCTCAGCCCTGAGTGCCCTAATTCACCCTGCCCTGGCCACAGCTGCTGCCTCTGGGAACGGACACTGGGATGGTGCCCAGCCGCACGGGCGCTGCTGGTTCCTCGTCTGGGCTGCGCTCCTGGCTCTGCTTCCCGTCCAAGTCACGGATGAGTAACACCTTCGATTACTCCAATTCTTCACGTTTGTTATCTCTGCTGTTGGCACCTGGATTTAAACATGGCTCGGTCTGCTGAGCTTGGCTCTTCTTGTCTTGGTCAAGGTCCTCCCGCGGGCTCTGTTCCCAGAGCGCTGTGAAAGCCGTGCTGGGCATGCCCGGGACGTGGAAATCTGTGCCCAAAAGATGAGCCTGGCCTTGAATGTGGGTTCATGCCACAGAGAAGGGCTTGTAGAGCTTCATTCAGGAGCTCTTTGGGATCACTGCCCCACCGAGTGTTTGTTTTGGAAGGAAGGAAGCATTGCTTGAGGCGCCTCTACCAGGACCAATCCGACTTTTTCTGCACGTCCTGGCCACGTGTGCACACAGCGGCCTGGGGTTAGGAACGTGCAGCCACGGAGCTCTGAGGTATATTTTAAGACCTGAGCTTTGGGGAGCCAAACTGTTGAGCTCCTCTCTTGGCAGAGAGCTCTTTAATTTCAGATTTTTCACGGCTGCGAGCATTTATCCCGGTTTGGATTTTCCATGTTCTTATTTCCATGGAGTTGGTACCATTTCTGGACTGCAGCTGAGAAGTGCAGTCTTCCCCCAAGATTTGCAAGCAAACCAGCAAAGTGTCTCTTACTCCAAACTGGAATATGTCCCAAACCTTTCACCACTCAGCACAGGGTATTGACAGCTCCAAGTGTTTTCTCTAAACTGTTGATGTTGTTGGGATGGTTGTGATATTTTCTCCTCAGTCTCGAACTGTCGTGCCTCATTTCTTTGTTTATACAAAACCTCACAATGTCCTTTAGGAAAGCGTGGGCTGGAAAAAATGTCTCGTGCCTACAGCAGTTTTGTGGGGGGAAGGAAAAGCAAACGGAAGGCTCTGCAGTGGTGGACCTATAGGGTGTGATTTATCCCACACCAGTTTTTTGGGAAGCTGGTGGAAGGATAGGCTCCGGGTCAGTGCTGGCTTAGTGGGGGCACAGCTCTCCTTCCCCTGCTAGTGCAGATGGAGATCTCCAGCATCTGGAAGTGGGCTGCACTGGTAGGGCTGATGGCTGGGAATCCTGGAAGGCTTTGCAGTGACTCTAAATGTCTCCAGATCCAGGCTTCTGCCTGCTGTGAAGGCTGATTCCATGGTCTGTGTTTGTTGTGTGTTCCTGTATCGTGGAGTCTGGCGGAGAGGACTGGACAGAGATCACAAACGAAGCTCTCCCAGCTCTCAGCAGTCCCAAACCCCCTCTGGAACTGTTTTCCAGGTCTGGGCTTGCAGGTGGCTCCCTGATGTTGGGCAGACAAACCAACCCCCTGGCTCCTCAAAGGGCTGATAAAGTGGAGGTGCAATGTCCAAGCTGATGCTCACCTGAATCCATCCATGGAGATGGGGGGGAGGAAATCCTTGTAGGTGTTCCCAGAGCAACTTTAGCAGCCACGCCAGCTCTAAACCCCTTTTCCAGGCTTTTACGTGGCACAGTTTGCCAATAACCCTGTAAGGGCTCGGATGTTTTCGGAGACTTCTGTGTGTCAAAGCCAGCCCTGGGCTGGGTATTTCCTCTCTGCTCCACGAGGACCACCTCTGTCAGCTGGATTATCTCCGGAGGGGTTAAGTTCCCTGTGGGAGATGCTGATTTCATTACAACCCCAGGCTATAAACACTGCGTGCTGCGGCACTGACGAATTGCTGGGTGTTATTGGCAGATGCAAAAGCCTGCGTGGGCCAGGAGATCAATTCAGCCCCTCGCTCCCTGCCAGCAAGTGAGTTATCTCCAGCTCAAGTGATTTTTATTTCGCTCCTTAATCTCATTTGTAACTGAGATCCCCGATGACACACGTCTGAAACCTTGGCTTGCAGCACGACGTTGCTGAGATGGAGCTGGAAGGAACTCCAAAATCCATAAGCTGTTTTAAACATGAACTTGAAATCCTTCTTTGTTTTCTCCCCGTTTGGACTTAGTAGGGCTAAGTGGGTGAATGACAAGGGGAGATGTTACCTTGGGGTTTAAAGGGCTTGGGGAAGGGGGGAACATGCCCCATGCCTGGATGAGGAACTAGAATCCTGGTGGGAGCTGATTTCTTCTCCCAACTTTTGTTTTCCTAAGTGCAACTGAGTAGGTCACTTCTCACCTGTTGAAGATCTGACCGTGAGAATTTGCAAGGGTGATGGAGAGAATTATTTTAGCTAAAAACTGTTAAAACTCTTGATCATCTTGGTGCTGAAATGCTCTGCTGTAGCTTGGGGTGATCATATGTGGAGGAAGGATTCTGTGGAGCCCGGGCTTTCCTGAGCTTCACACAAGGATGTGTTTAATTATAGAAGCTTACATCTAATTCTGCATGGGTGAATGGATATTGAAAGAGCTACTTTCATCTTCAAACGTGTCCAAGTAACGCTTTGATCCCAGAGGGAGCTACGAACACAGATCTAGTCTGGATCAAACGTGATTTCACCTCACCTGCAGCCCTAGGGTTGTCTTAGCTGAGGCGATCAATTTTATTAAAATTGGAGTGGTTATATTAAAAAAAGAGTCGTTCTATGTCAGTTCAGGGGGTTTTGGTCCGGAGATGCTGCTGTTGGGCACTGAGGCTAAATGACAGCCATGGAATCAGCAGAGAATCACGGAATGCTTTGGACTGGAAGGATCACTAAGATTATCCAGTTCCAACCCCCCTGCCACAAGCAGGGACATCTTCCACCAGCCCAGGTTGCTCCAAACCCCATCCAGCCTGGCACTGAACACCTGTAGAGATGCACCCATGAATGCACCTTAGGCAGGACTGTTGTGTGCAGCCCTGTGTGGGATCTGCTCCTGGGAATGGAGCACAGAGAGGATCCTGCCTTGCCACAAAGAAGAGGGGCTGGGGGCAGGATTGTAATTTCCTGGGAAATCCCTCCCAGCCTTGCTCTGAATTCATGTCCAGATAGGGCTGGGAGATAACTTCCTCCACCATCCAACTGCTAGGATTTCCTCCCAGCATGAGAAACAGCCTCTGCATCCCTCTGACCTTGCTCTAAATTTGTTTCCTTTTAAGCTGCTATTTAAAGGGAGGGGGTGCAAGAGCAAGAAGGAAAGTTTGATTTCTTTAATGTTCATGGAAGCAGGCGATTGATAACACTTGCAAGGGCCAGGCAGGGAGCCAGAGGGATCCTGCTGAAGGCAGCTCTGCCAGCAAAGCTCAGCCTTGCTGGCTGGGGATGCAAAGCTCTGCTTGTTTACAGCTCCAGGCCACCCTTCGAGATGCTCTTGCCAATGCCTCCAGGCTGCAGGGAGTGTCGTGCCCTGAGCTGGATGATCTGAAAAAACGCTCACCAGGGACCGTGGCAGGACCACCAGCCCCAGGGTCCTTTCCAAAGGCTGCAGGCAGATCCCTTCCCAGCTGGGAGGCACAAGGATGAACTCCTTCCACCTCGGCTGCTGCTCTCATGACAGCTCTGGCTTCAGGCGAAGTGCTGGGGTTTGGCTTTTTTCTTTTAAAGAAAAGAGGAGAAATGCATGGGAAAAAAAAAATCAGTGTTGAGTTTTTATTTGTGAGTAGAAAATACTTCTTATCACAGCTCTGGGAAACTATTGTTCTGATTTTTATAAATATGCTTGTATTCCCCTTGACTTTTTTCCTCTCCCTTCCCACTTGCTATGTCCTCTGCTGTGTGCCCTTGGCTGCTTCCCAGACACTTCTTGATGCAAAAGGAGATAAGCTCTTACAAGTTATAAACCTCAGAGGTGCTGCACATCTCACACTCCCCTAAATCAAATCCTTGCCTGGATACTCCCACACGTTCAGAGTAAAGCCCCACAGGGACATAAATGATCCCAGCAATCTTCTCTCCTGGTTGGAGAGCTGTGGATGAACCTGGAGTTGGGAATCTCGTGTTCCCTGCCAGTGAACAAAGCCTGGGTAACCTTCCTGACATCTGCTCTTGGCCAGGTGCCCTTTCCAACAGCCTTCATTGTGCTGGGCAAGGCCTGGAGGGCAGAGTGGAACAGGGATCAAGAGCCCCCTGGAATAACAAGAGTTTCAACAGCGATAAGAAACTTGGGGGGAGTAGGTAGATTTTCAGTAGTTTGGCAAGTGAAGACCCTTTACAGTGTTTCAAAAGCACTTTTTCTGTAAAGCTGTGGACCAGTGATAGGGGAGGGGGGAGAAGCTTCGAGGGTGTTTGAAAAACAGGAGGGAAAAATCCCTGGCCACGCTGTTTTCAAGCACTGGCCCCGAGGATTCAACTTCATTCTTCCGGTGACTCACAGCGCGACATTGGCTCTGCTCTCCTGCCTTGGAAAGGAAGCAAGGAAGGCTAGCAATCCATCTTCAACGGATTTTAACATCACATATCGTGTTCCCTTTTGCAAAGTGGAAGAGTTGCTTGGGCTGGAAGGTGCTGTGCACGAGCCAAGCAGGTTCAGGGGGTGTAAATCTCTGTGACGGCAGGAGGTTTCTGAGAATCCCTCGATTCTTATGGATCTGTGATTCTTTTGGATCTGTGATTCCCTTCGCAGAATCAGAACACTGCAGGGCTTGATCCAGCCACTCTTTGTCATCCATATGAACTAGTGGAAGATGGGAAGCACCTTCAGGGCAGCTCTGGGGGGCTTTGCAGGCAGTGGAAGCATTTGCAACCTGTGGAGAGTCCCAGTTCTGGGGGGAGCAGGCAGCAGCAGGCAGGGATGGGCTGGGAGCGCTGGGCAGGGCGGGTTTGATCCCTTCCCGTGCTGCGAGGAGGAGGGATGAGCAGGGAGAGAGGAGGAGGAGGAGGAGGAAGGCCTCTGGGGCTGTCACCCCGCGGTGCCTGCTCTGTGTTAAGGCAGGCGAGGAGCGCTCCCGTCGCTGCTCGGCTCTCTCGCAGGGCTCTGCCTTGCCTTAAAAGAGGCACAAATCTAAATCCCTGCGTAACTTCAAAGTAACCCAGGGAAGATTAGGCTCTCCCGGAGGCAGGCAGCAGATGAGCGAGAGGGAGGAGGGATTTTGAGGTTCAAATGCTGCTGAGGACCCTTAAGCTCTCTCTCTCTGGGGAGGAGGGGGGGTTTGACCCCTCTGCTTTGGAGATGCTCGTAGCAGAGCAGGACCTTGTTGTTCCCCGTTTCTATTTCCCAAGCTGCTGGCTCTTCTTTCCTTTCTAGCTGCTCCCTGCTTCTCTTCATTAGCAGCTCTCAGCAGTGCAAAGGAATCATACTCAGAAGTATGAGTTCATCTCCTAAAACTTTGTACTGGTGCCAGCGGGTCAGTCACTTTGCAAAAAGAAACTTCCCTTGGAGAAACTCTATCCCTTTGGAGAAAAGGCCAACAAGCCAGAAAAACAAACTCTCAAAAACACTGCCTTCAAAAACACCCCTGAATTTGAATCTTTTTTCTGGTGTCATGCAATGGGATGGGTGTTGGGAAAAGCAGAGTGCCCTGTGCTCTGCCAGTGACCTACAAACCTGCTTCTGGTGGGTCATGGAACCTGGCCACCCCTACAAAGGATGGGCAGAGGTTTCTGGGCCAGGTGAATCAAAGTTTTGCACAGTTCCTGCCCTGTTAGGGAAGCACAAGTGCTGTGTAAGTCGCTGATCACCCCTATCCATGTCTCAGCTCCTCTTGGCTTTGGGTTGAGGGCTGCCTGGAGAGGCTGGTGGCTACCACAGGATTGCTACCACTAGAAGGGGGTGTGTAGAGTTCTGGCATTGCCCTTTTTTCCAGGACCAGCGTATTCCAGGGTATGTCAGGCTGTGGAAGTGGCACCAGATGCACCTGACACTGAACACACCCACGTCTCACAGTAATTCCAGGTGGAGATTCCAAGATCTCCCTTTGATCGTGCCGTGGTGATGTTCAGGGCCAGAACCTGCTTGGAAGGAGTTGTGTTGTCAGCTCGCTCCTTTTGCAGCCACTGAACCCTCTGAGAACAGCACAGCCTGGCTAACACCGAGTTTAAAATGTTATCCAGTCCCCCCACGCCTCAAACCACCCAGATCCCAAATCCCAGTTTCTTCTAGTGTGTGTCCCTTTATTTCCTCACAAAGTCCTCTTTCTGCTGGAAAAGGTTTTTCCCACCAAGCAGCAGCAAAGGCAGCTGAAATGTGTTATTCCTGTAGTGAAATAATGTTTTCCTAATCTCAACATCTTTTTTTAAAGCATGTCCACATGTAGTGCACTTCCAGAACAATTCAAGTTCCAGGCGCAGCTGCAGAGAGCACTGAGAAAGGTTTGACTCCATGATCTTGGAGGTCTTTTCCAACCTTAATGATTCTCTAACTGCTGGCACGCTCCAGTCCTGCTCCTCTCTGTGCTGGACACTGTAAGAAACTAAACCAACTCGCTCATCTTGGTGCTTGAGTGGTTTTTATTTGTGTTTTTTTGTCACTTCCTTCTTGTTTTCCTGAACGCAAGCCAAGGTGGGCAGAAGGAGGGACAAAATTAAAAAGGTGTAATTAGAAGGGCAGCACTTTCCCTTGGGTTGATCGTGCTGGCTGCATCAGAAAATCCCTGGCTCGGAAGTGTAGGAGACCCAGAGCAGCTGCAGGTCAGGAGGGCTCGGGCAGGGAGATGTCCCTTGGATTTCCAGCTGCTGGATGGGGATTTGGGCAAAAGTGGAGATGCACTTTTTGCTTTTAAGGCCGGTGACTTTCATCCAAGTCTCCTTTGAGTTTCCCTCTCAATCCTTTCTCTCCTCCAAACACTCTTGTCTGGGTCACATCAACAGCATGGATTGAGCTTCATCTGTGGGCAACAAGGAGGAGTCTCCAGACTTTGGGCTTGGGACCAGAGCCTGTCAGTAGCCAAGGAGGAAATCCAGGTTCAGGAGCTCAGGCAATCACTGTCTGCATCCCTGCTGATGCTCTTTCCTTGTTTTCCATGAGTGGGTGACTTAGAGATAATCCTCAGTGAGATCTGAAAAGGTCCCTGATTTTCATCCCTAATAAAACCTGGCCATTGCCATGGCAGAGGGCTGGGACATGAGGCCACATCATTGGGCTGCTGTAATTATCAGATGGTCACTCTACTAATGACACATTCAGTTAAGCACCAATAGATTTGTCTGCCATATTCCCAGCAAGAAATAACTCCTTTTGATTCCTCAGCTGCTTCTGAACTGGAGAATCATGCTGATGCCACTGCCAGCTGCCCTGGGCTCTGGATAAAGGAGGATAAATCCCAACAGATCCAACCTCAAGCTGTGAAAATTAGTCCTTTACTGTGCTCAAGACATTAAATAACCCAGTGTATTTCTTCCAGATAACTACTCTAGATCAGCCTTATCTACTCACTTGTGAATTGCAGCCTGTAAAGCAGCCATAAAAAACAACAGGGAACACGGATTTGATCCAACATGTCCATTTATTTTTCCCCGTAGGCAGAGATGAAGATGCAGCAATCTGGGAAGTGCGCAGCACATGCTGCTGTTTTGAACCCTAGGAGACTTTTAGTGTCAGCCCTTATCCCCTGCTCTCTTTAGGCTCCCAGGCTGATGCTGTACATCACAATCACCCTTGAATCTATAGGGTACCACCTCATTTGTCAGCTGCCACAAAGCATTTTTGCTGTCAGCAGCACAAGGTCCACATTCAAGCCATGATCCAACCTTGGACAGAGCGTGAGCAACAGCTCCAGTGAATATTCCTGTCAGAACACGGATTAGAATCTTCTCTAAAGCACCTCCTGCCAAGGGGCTGATGTCATCTGTCTTCTCAGAGCAGGGAAATGGTGCGAATTCAATTTTTGTGATGAACAAATCCCTTTCTGTGAGCGCACTCAGGCTTGGGACCAAGAATTCAACTGATTCCTTTTTTCCCTTCTCCCCTTCCCCCATCCCCACCCTGATGAGGTCGATGCTGGCCTTTGCTGGGGCTGTAGAGCACAGGAGGAGATGTTGGTTTTTGTCATGACAGCCTCTCCATGGACAAAACTCCTTGGAGCAGCAAGGACTGGGCTCAAGATTGAAATCAGGAATTTTGAACATAGAAAGTTAAGAACAACTGGAGGATATTGTGGATCCCATCACTCTCATCCAGCAGTGGGCATAAGCACCCAGTTTGGATTGACACCAAGAACTGAGGGCAAATGATCCTGCTCAGGTTAGGCTGCACCTCAGGCTTTGCTCCGAAACGACCTGGCAGAAATGTTGGTGTTGTTTTCCATGAAAACTTGGATTGGTACCTCCGGCCCTACTGCACCTGTGCCTCAGGACCTGCATTGACACCTGCAACCACAATAAAAAACCTGAAATCCCAACCAAAGTTCATTGCTTGGCCTCGTGAGCTCAGAATTACAGGCCAAGCTGAAGACAGAATTGACGATTTAATTGAAATCACACCAAGCTCTTCGTACCATGGAGTGGAAGGTGGAATGTGCAGGTTGATGATGACCTCCCTGAGATGCCATTGCCAGGCAGCAAAGCAGATTTCTCTGTGTCCCCACATCCTCACACCCACCTGAAAGATTTTCCCAGGAGCTTGGGCACGACTTTCCTGTAAAACACATCAAGTCTGTGGATTGTATTCCTCTTTGGGAATGAAGTGTTGGATTAATGCATGTTGCTTTTCCATTGTTTGTCACCTTTTATCCCCTTAGTACTTTACTCTCTCGAATTTTCGGGTGAGAATTAGGCAGAATTTCCAGCTGACAGACTTCACCTGAGCTTTCTTGGGAACGCAGCTCATGTTGTCACATCCAGGATGGTTTAAACCCTGTGGCTCCAGCACAGCTGGAGTGTGAGCTCATGTAAGGATCTCCCCAGCTCCTTGGAGGGGATTTGCAGCTCATTCGTGTTTCTGCACAGAGCTCTCCTGATTTATGTCCATCCTGGACATGAATTACAGCCTCCCTGAGCATCAGGAGGTGCCCAGAGTTGATTTTTCCAAGGAAAACCTGGCTCCCAGCAGCACAGCCTCTGGCACAGCCTTGCTCAGGTGACAGGCACAGCCTCCCCCACAGCTCAGGCCTCTAATCCCCAGCTCAAAGTGGGGTTTGATGACAACCCTTGAGGATGGATTTAAAATCTCTTCTGAAGGGGTGTTGCCAGATATTAAGGATCAATTTTCAGTGTTTGGTCCCATCTCGTCACTGAAGAAGTTTAACAGGGCCGGGATTATTGCTGAACTCTCAGTGAGAGCTGCTGAAACACAACCAAAAGAACCTTTTCTAAAATAATCCCCCTGTCTTCATTCTGTCACTGCTACCAAGCTGAATAAAGCCTGGAATTTAGGCCTTGATTCAGCAAAGCACTTAAATGAGTGCTCCCATTTTAGTGAGCACACTTGCCATGGGCAGAGTCTGTTCCAATGTGGCCTTTCCAAAGGATTATTAGGTATTTTTTTAGGATATACCTTCCAAAAGAAACTCCTCCTCCTCTCATAGTGTTTAGCCCTCAATCCATGCCTTCTGCAACAGAGCGAGGTCCAGAAATGCAATGTAAGAAAAGACAAGTGGATGTTGGGAAGTCTTTACTGAAAATGGATTATTTTTGTAATAGGAAAGGAAACTGAGTATTTTGCTATACAGACTGAAATTTGAGAGGTGGTTTGACTACAATAACCAAGATATTGCGGGGAATTGAAAGCATCTTTGCCAAACTTTCAGCTTGGATAATGTTAATCTAGAAATGGATAAAATGAGTTAAATAAGAGTAGAGGAATAGAAATAGAAATAGAAATAGAAATAGAAATAGAAATAGAAATAGAAATAGAAATAGAAATAGAAATAGAAATAGAAATAGAAATAGAAATAAGGAGAAAGAGGCAGTGCCGAAATGAAATATTTTATTTCTTGACTGCCCAACCCATGACTCTCCAAACTCTCGTCACAAGTGGTGGCCGCTCCACCAGCTCAGTGCAGTGTGAGGTCTGAGGAAGCAGCTCACAAGAAATTTCAGAGTAACTGGGGATGAAGCAATGTTATTTGTCATAATAATTACTAATCCCTTAAGAAAGCAGAACAATGTTTGGGTTGGAAGTACGGAAAGATTAAAATTTCAGCCCGCACTTGAGTTTAATTCTTTTGATTCCAAGCTGTTCGTGTTGAGAAGCCCAGAGGACACCCAAAAGTTGTCCTTCAGCAGACCCTTCCCCAGCTGAGCACCCACCCAGCCCTTGGAGGGAATGCCCTCATCGGAAACAGATAATCCTTCCCCAAACAAACCCTTCCTTCCCTTCTTTTCCTCTCTGTCCCGGCCTGGCTCTGTGAAATCCTGCCCTATTGTGCTCAATATCATATCAAGTCGTGGCATGGCATAAAGCAGCTTAATGTGGTGGAAGAATGCAGCCCTATCCTCAGTAATCCCTGTCAGCTTTGCTTCCCGGAGCCTCTTCCCTGGATTTTGGGAGAGGTGCGATCCATCAAAGCTTCTCATTTTCATATCTACCTGGTGTCGTGTTACCTAAACCCGCCGAAAAACCCGTGTGCGCCGTATCAAAGAGCAGCCCTGATTCCCAGAAGTGTTTTTGTTGGATCGTCGATGCCTGCCTGCAGCCAGAGGAACGGCTTATCCCCAATTTTCCCTTTCCAGAGATCTGAAATGCGTCAAAGAGCCGCAGGGCCTAAATCCTCCTCCTGTCCCCATTGTCTCTGGCAATGGAAGGGGGATCCTTCATGAAGACCTGGATGGTTTGGAAAAACTTTACCCACATCAGCAAAGAGATTTCAATCCCTACAAAGAGCGGGGAAAGAAGCACCCATGAGGTTTTTTTCTTCAGACCAGTTTCTCCCATAAACATTTCTCTTCTACTTTAATCGCACAGGAATTCCAGTGACATCTTTACTTCCCAGTAAAGTGCACGGGGAGGGATTCCTTATGTAACTTCCCTGCCTGAGTTGCATAAAAATTTGTTCTGCCAAGAGAGTGAGTGCATTTTGCATGCATTTAGATCAGTTTATATGGCTTTTATTTCCCTCGCTGGACCTGTTATCACATTTCATCCTCAAAAGTGGTTGGACTTCTCCTTATTTCTCCCCTTGGTGGTAGGGATGGTAACAGGAGAAGAGTACATTCTATTCTGGGTTATTTTTAGGTATAAAATCAGAACATTTGAAGTCGTAGCCCAAGTGGATTAAACAGCCCAGAGTAAAGCAGGTCCCATTTCTGTGTTGTTTGTACAGCATCAGGGTCCTGGCAGATAACTACAAGCATTGTGTTCATGCAGATGACAACACAAGGAGCTTGTTCTGCCCGCTTTCAAACACCTCAAAGCTTTGCCAAAACCCCCATTTCGAAGAAAACCAGGATATCAGATTTAAAACTTCTAGAGGGAGAAAGCTGGGGCTGAAGGAGGTAAATTAAGGTCAGCTTAGAGAAGGAAGAAAGCCACGAGCTGCCGAGCTGTGTGCGAATATCCAATCCATGATTCCTGTCCTGATAACAGTCCTGCCCTCGGAAGAGACTGCCCTGAATGAATCCCACAGGATGCTCTGAATTATTCCCAAGCAAAGCCTCATCCCAGAGTGGATCTAGGCATGAAGCATTCAACCTGTTCTGTCAGAAGAGCAGGAGGTTCTTTCCAGGTGCAGGAAGACTCTCATCTGTCTTTGGTTTTAAATTCAGTTTTTCAACTGTGGCATTATTGATTAAACCCCATCAGCAGCCCAATCTACTCCTTCAGGACTAGTTCTGCAGAGCCATTCTGGTCCTTCCAGTGGGAAGTTGACAAATTCTCCCTTTTTGGCTCTGTTTATCCCCAGGATAAATGGGTCCAGTGCCACTGAGCCAAAATAGTGGTGGGGACTGGAGGAGAATTGGGTCTGGAAAGGAGTGAGCTCAGATCCCACCTGCTGCACAGCCAGATGGGATTTCCACATTGCTGGAGCCAGGCTCAGAGAAAGCCACCTGCAGAAAACCAGGATCTGCAGCTCCCGGGCCCCAGTTCAACAGGGAAACTCCAAGAGAATTTCTCTGGTAGCTTTACGGACATTTCTTGGCAACCCCATGACGTGAAACACCCGGATTTATTTTTTTTTCCCCCGGAATAATTCCCCCTGGAATAACGTCAGCCCGAGTCTTTCAAGCCTTCAAGACAATTTAGGTTTCAGTTGTCCACAGAGCAACAAACACTCAGCGCTCTCCTTCCTGCAGCAGCTTTGCCTGGACAGGGAGCGGGGTGAGCCCAATCCCACGCACGTGGGAACGTGTGCGGGGGACAGAGGTGTGCAGGACTTGGGTGCTGAGCTCCAACAGCTGAAGTCATGCCTGTGGTATCACAAATATGAGAGCCCAAAGCTGTTTCAAGGGTTTCCAAGCCAAACACTCGAGCACATTTTGTAGCCTTTGAAATCCATCTGGCCAAAAGCTCCTGACAGTGTGATCTATGAGGCTGTGGAATAGTTTCCCCAGGGAAGTGTTGGAAGGGCTATCATTTGAGTCATTTAGTGCTGAGGGGAATATACCACGGGGAACAATCCCTCATTAGCTGGACTAATGGATCTTTCTGCTTCAAACTCTGGTGTTCCTACAAAAAAAAGGTCCCTTGACTTCTCCTTGTTCTTCCATATGCTCAAATTGGCAGGGATGCGGGGCCGTTGGCTACATTCTGTAGATTTGTTTATAAGGCACACAAATTTATCAGAGGAGGGGGGTTTCATGTGTCAGGCGAAGTGTGGAGTGTCAAGAGCAATCTGAAGGAAAGAGTCCCGGGGATAAATGAAAGGCACATCCGTTATTTCCTAAAGAGCAGGGAGACGTGTGGGTCCTTCCTGAGGAGCTCCGAGCAAGTTTCAGGGAATGAAGATGCGGAATCTGAGTGGAACTGAGCCTTGAGTTCACCAGCCACCCATGGATAGCAAGTGTCTGGGCTTGCTTGGTGGGTTTCTGGGACAGCTCATCCTCCATTCAGATTTTTCCTGGGATAACACAATTTCCAATAACACAATTCCAGCCTGTCCTTTCCATCATGTGTTGTTTCAGATCAGTCATTTTTATGCTCTGGATGTGGAATTATCCCAGGCCTGGTCCTCTGGGAACATCAGCATGGTGACTTTGAGGATCAGGCACCTGCTTTTTGGGTGGCAGCTGCTTCCTTCCCTCATGATCTTCCTGTGTAACCTTGGGAATGCAGCTTGGATCTTTGGGATCACTTACTCTGAGGTGTAATTTAACATCTCTGATGGGTGAATCACAGTCCCAGCAGGCTGGATCATGAGCAGCTTTGTCTTATCTACGGAGAACATGGAGAAACCACTCCAAATTTTATTACTAAGACCTGGGACGGGTATTATGGCCTTTCTCCTATGGAATGCATAAGTTTTCCAAGATCTGCTCACTCCAGAGAGCACCAACTCACTCACTGCTCCCTTGACTTTACCCTCAGTGGCAGTGTGGCCTTTCAGAGGAGAGGAGGTGACACTGACATCACTCCAGGATCTGTAGTGGGTTTTTTTGGGCTATTTTTTTGCTTCCCAAAGTCTTGAATATTTTCCAGCCGTGATGATTTTCCCTTCTGTGCTTCTTTTTTTAACGGCAGATTTTTCCAAGTGGACAATCCCAAAGGTGGCCGGCTTCACGGGCGGGAAAAAGAAAAGAGTCATAGAGATATTTTAAATGCGACGCGAATTTTATGCCAAAAAGTGTCTTTTCCATATTTATAAGCCCCTGTCATCCCCTCTCCCTCCGCCTCCTCCTGCTTAAAAGGAAACTCCATTACAAAGGCAGGAAAGAACATCAAACAAACCTCGCTTGGCAGCCATGTCTATATGTGAAATTACTGTCAGAGTACAAAGGAAGACTCAAGATTTAGAAGGTAACATGTGACAAGAGAATGCCGTCCTTCTCAATGTCTTTACCTTTTGTTGGTGAGAGCTGGGGAGGGGTTGGTGCTGGTGCTTTTCTGTTTTGCGAAGGACCGTGCCAATTATAGAAAGACACAAATCACCGCGAAAGCCCCGCGGGCTGGGGGCGGTTTGGCTGGCTGGGAGCTCCTGATCCCGGCAGTGACTCCAGCCAGGGCTGTGTAGGCACATGCTCGCCCTCAGCTCCATCCTTCAGGGCCACCCGAGGAGCAGCCGTGGTGTTTGATCCCGCAAAGCTTTGATGGAGCCACTTTGGAGCTGCTGGGGGCTCTGGATGCCCTCAGCTCCCCTTGGGAGAAGGCAAAATGTGTTCGGTTGAAGTGACCACGTGTGCTTTCCGTGCAGCCTTTAAGCAAATGGCTTTTAGCAAATATGTTTTATTTCACTAGGAGAGCAAATTCCTGCTCTGGAGTGGAAGCTATTCCTGCTCTGTGACTGGAAATGAATTAATGGGTCAACGTAGCCACGGTCTTGACGTAGATCTTTGTCTCATCTTTCTCTTCATCTTGAAGAGTGTCTTTATGAGCTCTATTCTTATCCGTGCTTTTGCAATCCTACTTTTTCTGCCAAAATAATACTCCTTTTCCACGCTTCCCAAACACTGCTGGAGAGAAGGGCAGAGGAAGCAGAGGAGCAGCATGAGCTGCAGGTCCCCAGCCCTGACACGTGGGACAGGAGACATCAAACCTGCTGCTCTCACCATCCTTGGCTGCTTGGGCTCTGCCCACAAGTTCAGATATTCAGGTGAGGATTAAACATTCAGGCGTTTATAATAAAAAAAACAAGGTTTTTATTAAAACCCCCAGGGTTTATAATTTTAAAAACCACCAAATCGCGGAGTTGGCCACCTTGTTTGGGTGTCACCCTGTGGATTGGAGATCTGCCCTGTTTCTCCTCTACCCCACAGTCTCAAATGAAAGTTAAGCTGAGAACAATTCCCAGGCCTAGCCCTAAAGTTGCTTTCCACTTCAGTATTTATAAATGTTCGCATCTTTAATCTGCTGCTTGCCCTGCGTGGTACCATGGTCCGTCCCCTCCTGGCCTCCCGTGCCAGGATTTCTGCAGGAGAAGCTGGTTCATCCTCGCTGTGGCTTGTTAAGGTGTGAATCTCCCCCCTTTGTTCTTTGAAGAAGCATTTTTTTTCTAAAAGCAAGGTTTAATAAAAGAGACACTTTTAATCCCTCTTAGTTTTGAGGGCTGTTGAACTCACCCGCTGTAATTCAAATGTGAATTTAACTTTTCAAAGAATGAGAACTTTCTCTTTTGGCTGTTGTTGAAGTATGGGTGCTACGAGGTCTTTCCTCCTTTATTTTAGGGATGGAGGCATTGTTTGCTTGGGTTTTTTTTTAATACAGACTTGACCACAAGCTGCAAGTGAAGTTTGTTGACCTCAGGCCAGACATTCAGAAGCATCACACTGACAGTGTCTTGCATCTTTGGGAAGAATCATTCCCCTTCCTCCTCCTTTGAGAACGATAAAATTGAGCCTTTTTCATTTTCCCTCATAGGAAAAAAAAACCCTTTAAAAATCTGTGCGGGGAGGCACGTCTGCAAACCTGGTTTAGAGCCCCTTTTCAGTCTCATCTGAAGTTTTTTTGAATGAGGTGCAAAAAGTGGCTGAGAGCAGGGGGAAGGGAGAAAAACTCAGTTCTGTGCACACACGCACACACACAAGATGGAGACACTGGTTAGCAACATAAACAAAAGGTGGGTGGTAACCCCCGAGCTTTTTTTTTTTTTGACAGCCAGTGGTGGCAGTGATGAATTTGTGAAGTTATCTAATTTTCCACTGTTTTAATTAGAGGCCTGGGCTATGAGACCTAACAGCTGGGTTCTTTGTACTGCTTTCTGTTGCCTGACAGAGAAAAATTTCTACTGTATCTTCAGCCAAGCTTTCAGTCTGACCTGAGCAAATGAAACTTCTGGGACTCATAAACTGTGGTTTCTGGGCAGATTGCTTTTTGAACTGCTCCTTAGCCCTTCTAACATGCGAAGAGCACAAAGGCTCACAGAGTGAACTCCCTTTGTACTCCAAAGCTAATGGGGATGCTCATTAAAGAGGTAGGAGGGGAGGGAGGGACTCTCCCTGGCATATTAGAGGACTTATCAAGTGTAAAGTTTCTCCTGATCGGCCACAGCGGAGTTGGGGCCAGTTGGGAAGTTGTAAAGCTCAGGCCCTTGGAAGACAATGGCTTTGGTTGCAAAGCACGACCCGTTGAGCAACTTAATTTATGACTCGGCTGCTGCCAAGTGGTTTTTAAAGCTTTACATTAGGCTGGATGTGCATCACAGTTCATCACCCCTCTGCTTCTCAAGGCATGCACTATAGCCACTTTCTTTCGCTAGAATCCAGAAGGAAAAAAACGTCAGAGGAATTTTTAGACCTGAAATCAGCTCAGCCTAAAGTCTTTGCTTAAATCCCATTGGAGTCAAAGGAATTAAGCAAGGCTTTGACTTAAAGCGTATACTTAATTGCTTTGCTGAATCAGAGCCCATATTCTGATTTTCTTCCTCAGGAGCTCTTCAGAGTCAGAAATGTGTTTTCCTCCTCCAAAGGCCATTGCTCCCTCTTTCCCCACCTGCTCAGCTGTGGCAGATTTCCTTGGGGCTGTTTTGCTGCAGGAGTCAAAAGGACTCGGTGATGACAAGGCCACTCAAGCCAGTGCAATTTCAATAAACCAGAAAGTCGTTTGATTTGCAAGGAACTCCCTGAAAATACTTTTTCTGTGAAGGCAGCTGAGTAATGAGCCATCACTCAAGCAGTTGTGAAAGGAGAGCCCTTTACAACTCGGGGGGTGAAGAATGGTGCCTTTAATAGCCACGACTGCAGGCCTGGCTTGGACAAAAATTTCAGGCATGTCCAAGTGCTGCAGCAGATGGATTGTGCAGCTCAGGAAGGGGTTTCAGGTTCCCATCCTCCACACCAGGGGCAGGACCATGGCCTGCTGCAGCACTGCATCCCCACCAACTCCAGGAGCAGGGGAAGGGGGCTGAGGGGCAGCTCTTGCCTGGATCTGTGACCAGAGAGCAGCAAGGCCACCACCCAAATAAACCTGGGAGCTGGGAGAGATTTTCCTTCTTGGATGGAGTAGTGTCTGGACCTTATCCGTCCATTATCTGTCACCCTTGAGACAGGTAACCAAAAATGACAGTGATCTTGGTCAAAGGCTGTGAATGAACATGGTTTTGGCCATAAAAGTCAGTTCAAAATTCCTACCAAAGCCCAACTACTTCCAATAAAAACCTTTGTTCCATTCTGGTAGGAAGTGGGTCTTCGTGGCAACATGGTCATGCTCCAATGTGATGCCCTCCCAGTGGTTTTATCCATAAGTTTGGATCTGGTGATATTGGATGAATCCATCACTACAGAAGGGAATTCAGGGCCTGCAGTGTGTGAGGAGTGATGGTGCTCCTTTCTGGGGAGAATCTCCATCTCCATCTCCATCTCCCTGATGGGCAGTGACAACTCCTTGCACACACTCACTGCTGCTTTCCCTTATTCGTGAAAACAGAGGATGGGAGAAATCCTCTTGTGACAGTCCCCATTTATCCTCGGGTGGATTCTTCCACGAAAAAGTGGAAATTTCATCTCCATCCAGTTCGGAAAGGTCCCAACTCCCTCTTTATGGACTCTGGCTCTGCTGGGCAAAAGTTCTTGTATTTTGCCCTCGTGGCTCTGGATTTGTCCCTCATGTATTGGGTGTGGTCTGGGCAGAGCCGTGCCCACGTGGAGGCTTTGGGGAGAAAGCAGGAATTGTGCCTGCCCTGAGGCTAATTAATGGGACAGTGCTGAGTGTATTTTAATGAAGGCCACTCTGTCGCCCCATGTGGAAACATCTGCACTTTTCTCTGGGATGAAGTGACGGCTGACATTAAGCAGTTTGCAAGTCCCAGGTGCCGAAAGTCCAACTAAGATGGGATTTAAGCCAAATTCAGGTTGCATTCCAGGCTGTGATGAAAGGGAATTTTGAAACGTTCGACTTCCCTGCAGAGCAGAAATTCCATTTCTCAATCAGCTCTAAATAATCATTTAAAGATGGACTCTAAATTGGGATTGTTTTAATGTGTCATCTTGGTTTTAATTGCTTCGAGCTCTGAGTAAATGTTATCAGACCATCAGAGCCTGAGGATGAAGCAAGAGCCGGGTGGTGATTCAGATGGAATCGCCTGTTGCCAAAGAGGAAGTGCTGGGATTGGGATGACTCTACTGCTCGAGCAAAAGACAAGACAGTGAACTCTCTGTTTACAGTGGGCCACCGAAAGAATGGGATAATTGCAATTATCCCAGCGAAGCAGCGTTTTAATGACCGCTGCATCTTAAAAATACGTATGTAAATCTCCGAGGAGGTGGAGAGGTGCCAATTTGTCCTGGCCGAGCTGGGGACCTTTTATCTCCTTCAAAGAGCTGGCAGCTGAGCCATGGCAGAGTCCAGCACGGGGACAGGCTGTGCTTGCTCAGCTCCTGAGTCACAGCACCAGCGTGCACAGACCACGCCGAGGCTCAGCTCAGAGACCCGCGGAGCAGCAAAGACATGGATATTTCTGGTTTTCCTTCTAGCAGTCTCTGTTGGTGGCTCTGGAAGTGGAATTTTTTGTACGATATTCAGCTGTAGGAGTTTGCTCTGGGGAGTTGCTGAACTGTGGGTGCTTCTCATCCGCTGCGGTGGGTAGTGAATTCTTCTTTTCGTGCCTTGTTTTTTACCTGCTTCCCCATTTCAGTGGTTTCCCTCTCCAGGAGACACGTGATCCATCTTCCCTGGGATGAAGTGATCCCATATTTATCCTGTCAGTCCAAGATCCTCAACTCTGTGCTCTAAAGAATCTCTGTATTTGGAAAGGAAAACTTCACTTATACTTCGTTATAATTCCCCCCTCTCAAAAGCTCCTGATGCTGAATTTCTGAAGAAGCCCAAGGAATCAGGAGCCAGCACCAGCTGGATTGGAATTTTTGGATCCTTTAAGGACATTTGAGTGGAATATTCTTTGTCTAACAAGTGGTCAGAGGTATCCAAAGGATCAACAACATGTTGAGAAATCAAGATTCTTGACGGGATAAGACCTCCCCATGCAAATTCTGGCCAAATTCTGTGCTGTGAGTAAGCGAACAGGAGCTGTGCTCTTAATGCTGAATTTATTGGTCCTTGTGTTTCAAGGTCTCCAGTAATTACCATCATGTGACTGGGGTTCATGGGCCTGGGAATGCTGCATGTCCCACTATCTGCTGTGGGAGTGCTCATATCCACAGCCTAAAAAATGTGCAGAAACCACAGATTTATGAGATCAGCCTTTCTCTGCGTGCCCCTGTCCAAGAAATAGGAGTTTTTAAATCACTCCCGCTCTCCCTTCTTCCTGACGTATTGGATTGGCTTTGCTGGAGCAGGCACTGCTCTGTGATATTAATTGCTGGGTTTAATAAAATGTGTTTTATAATAAATATTTTACAATAAATTGGAGACGGTTGGAGATTTGCCGTGTCGAGTCTCTAACTCCTCCTCTCTTCTCCACTGGGGGAGGGGAGGAAGGGAACGGCCACCTCTGGATGTTTGCCAGGCCAAGGGGATGGATCAACACCTTGGAGAGCATGGAAGCTCTCCCTGAAATATCTAAAAACACTTAAAATCTCTGCCTGAGCTCTGGTCCACTCATTTCACCCATGGTTAGCATCCTACTCCCACATTAAAGCTTCCCTCTGATTTCTTAGGGCCCAAAAATGAACGTGGTGTGGTCTGATGGGTCCACAGGAGCAGATCTTCATGGAAATTGAGCACAGATCCTCCAAATTTAACAGTGAGGAAAATTTCTAAGAAAAATAAAGCCCATCCACCTATTAGTCATGAAGAGCCTTCCTAATCAATCCTGTAGCATTGGGGACCAAAAAAAGCTTTGTGTGAGGTGAAATTCCATTTTTTCGTTCCCCAAATCAATAAACCTGTCCATTATTTGCAAAATCTGCCTGAGAGGGTTCATCCTCTGCATCTTCTTTCAAAACAAGGCTTCCAAACGGGCAGTTTGACTGTGAAAATGAAATAAAAGATACAAAAATAATTACCATGGAGCATCCTGGGACCTCTACTCAAAGTACAAATTGTCTGCTATGAAGTTTATTGGAAAAACTGACTGACCCCAACCTGTGGGTGCCAAGGGGTCTGTTCTGCTGCCAGTTTTTGGTTCAGGGTGCTCATATTTAACAGAAGGTTTCAATGCTGGAGGCTGTTTGTGTTCATGAGGGTGATTAAACAACTGCCCGAGCAGGACGCGTGGTTAAAGTTAAATCTGACTCTCGGTGCTTTGTTCGGTGGAGGTTTGGGGGTGATGCTCGTGTGGATGATGTGTTCAGCTACTCTCTGTCCTCCCCTGACTCAGATTATTAGTCTGAGATCCTTTCCCAGCCCTCGCTGATTCATTCCTTTGCTGTTTCTTCCTTGAGCTCGATCTGTGGAAAATAAAACCCCAAACTCCTGCTCATCGGATTTTTCCTCCGTTAACTCCTGCCGAGGCTCATCCTTCAGGAGAGCGTTTGAGTTTCTCCATAACCTTGGGATGAATTGCAGCAACAGGCAGCAAAATCAGGAATTATTTGGCAACTTCAAGTCAAAATACCGTGGATAAAACAGTGTGGATTCATCTCCATCACTGCAATCCTGCCTTTTCCCTCCCCTTGCCGTGTTTTTTCCATCCCTTCCCTTCCGCTGGCCCTGGGACTCGTCTGACCTGCCTGAACCAGAAACTGCTGTGTGAGTTTTGTAGGGCTCATTTTTCTGCTGAATCAATTAATTAAGGAGTCAATTAATTAATTAATTAGGGAGGAATTAATGAGGCGAGGCCATGGGTTGTTCCTAGGGATGAGTGAAAAGGAGCTGTATCCTCACACCCCCTATCATTACTGGTGTTCAGGTGTTGAACTAAAAAGCCACAGAGGGTTTTGCGGGGAATCTTGTTGTTCCTGGATGGTGCCTTTTGAAAAAATATCCAATGGATTGGGATTTTCCAGCTCTGGTGACCCAACAGGTCAGGGCAATGAGCGACCCTGGGGTTTGGCAGAGGTGGGAGGGAGCAGGGTGGCTCCTGGTAACTTTTAGTGCTGGAGCAGATTCATCCAACTGTTCCTGCTAGAGAAGCTTGCAGAATATTGAACTTTGCACTAAATTGATATATTTGCTGATAACCGAGTGTTTAAAAATCTGCCTCTTTGTCTTTTCATCGTGTTTGTTTTTTTAATTTAGATTTTTAATTTTAAAGACTCCTTTCCAAAATTGCCAAACCTCTGCAAGGTTCAATATTCTGTTCCATTCAATTTACAATTCCAAAATTGCTATTTCACCTGCCACTGAGAGTTTCTCTTCCATTTTTACTGGAGCCTTTCAATTCTCCATAATTTTATCCCTCCTGAAGTTCTGTGCCTGAATGCATCACATTGAGCTAAACACAGGAATATTTCCGCCGTGCACCTTCAGCAGAGAAACTTCCATTGCTCCCGAGAAGAAACCCAGAACTAATTCCCTCCCTGTCCTTAGCCAAGACACATTTTCTGCCTATAGGACACCTGTCAAAGAGGAACAGACTTTTTAATTAAATAAACAAAAATCATTTGGTGAGAAAACTCAGGGAAGAGCAAGAACCAGCCAAGTCCCGGATATCCTGGACAGGAGTTTTCATGCTTCCTTCAGCTGTCTTGAAGAAAAATGTCATCTCTTTCTGGCCAATTCCAGTTTTATTTTCAGCCTGAGGAATAGCTGGAGAGCATAGATGAAATTTTCTTTCTTGTCTAATGTAATCAAAGGCTTAGTGGACAAGCTAAATGATGGCACAAGCTAAAATTAAATGTTCCAGGGCTTGAGGTGTCTGACTGATCTGAATGTCAAAAGCGGGGTGAAAAAATCAGCTGGAACGTGGGCAACAGACCTGTGTGGAGATGTTCCTCCTCTCCAGGAGGGACCAGGATGAAAAGGGTCACATTCCAACAACCCCAAAATGTGGTGGTGCTCGGACTGGGCTTCCAGAGGCTCAGGAAGGTTCAGGAAGGACTTTAGGCTCTGCTGGAGCAATGCAGGGGGATGAGCTGAGCTCGGCTTTGTGGGGAGGGAAGTGCTGAGCCGGAGCTGGAGGATCAGCCTGTGTAGGGATTGTGGCTCAGGGGAGTCCTTGATGTCCCAGGCAGAGTTTTGGCCTCATTCCTTTGTGCCTGCTCGGGTACCTGTCAATGAGCTTGATGAAAAGACCCCCTGAACTTGCCCTGGATCAAAACCTCAGCCGTGTGGGGCTGGAAATCTCTTTATTTGCTTCTGAGACTGAGAACGGGCATTCAAAATCTCATTTTTCGCCTGTTCTGATGTCCCTGGCCCTGTGTCTCCAACCCAACCACCAAATGAGGCAGAAGATGGATGCAGGCAGGATTGATCTGGTGTTTGTTGGGCACACTCTACCCCCGTTTAGTTCCCACTTGGCTTTTTCTTTCTGCCTTGACCTCAGCGCTCGCCTTTCCCTGCCTGCTGCTCTCTAAATTACACCCTCCCCTAAAACTGCATCCTAAAAAAAAAATCCCAGATTCCCTGTTCCTAATTCAGAAGCTCAGCTCAAATCAGGCAAAGAAATTGAAACAAAGACCAGAGCAGTTTAGACAAAACTGAATTGCTGCTTATTTTAATTCGCCGCAATTTTCCTGCAAGCGGCTCTGGACGTTTTATTTGTGAAATTTTCAAGTGTGAAATTACCTTAATGCTGGGAGGCAGAGGCCAGCGCTGGAGACTGTTTACCCACAAGTTAAGAAAATGTTTTTGCAGTTGGCTGATGTTCAGTCCCACGAATAATATTTTGCAGAGGAGTTTGCTCCCTGATTAGCACAAAATGCTCTGTGCATGTCTAGGAGCAGCTTTCTGGTTGTTCTGCAGGTTTTTGAAATCCCTCCTGTTCCTCGGAATATTTGGGTTTGCCTTGGCAGCCAGAGGAAGTTGAAAGCACAGAGGAGAAGTTGCTTTATCCTGATTACGAGCAGGATGTGAGCTCTGAATTAACTCCCTAATTTCTCAGAGTAAATGAAAATACTTAATTACTCATGATGGGGTGGAGCCACTGCTGAGTCAGGCTCTTCTTGAGTTTGAAACCCATCAGTGCTCAGCCTTTCCCCCCCTCTCTATTTCTCTATTCCAGGTAGAAATATTTGTGCTACCTGAGCCTAATCCTGCATTTATCTTGGGAGAAATCAGCAATCCGTCCCTCAGTTCAGTGGCTTTTTTTGTCAGGATTCAAATTTGGGTGGGAATTTCCCATCCTATTTTTCTCACTGTTGGAGAAGGGCTTTAGGCAGTAATTTTGGGATTTTTTTGCTGCTCTTCCCCTCTTCAGAAATGGCTCCTGTACATCCCAGAGCCTTCAGGCCACCCATGAAGGTCAGACAGGGTAAATGCAGGTTTGGGACCATCATCATATGAAGATTTCATGGAATCACAGGATCATGGAATGGTTTGGGTTGGAAGGGACCTTAAAGCCCATCCCATTCCACCCCCTGCCAGGATTTATATCCACATAAAACCCGCATCAGGCTGGAACAATGCACTGATCAGGCTTCTATTTCTCATTCTTATTTTATCCATTGCTCTTGAAGGGTAAAACATTTCACTCTCACAAGCAGGGAGGCTGCTCAGAAGATATCTCAGTTTTATATCCTTCTTGAATAAAAATAATTACTTTTTCTGCTCAGAAATAACAACTTCCTGCACCATTTTACATTGTTTCCCCTTTCTCTATATTCTTCCTATCACCTAGTTTACCTTTTAGATAAGAAATTTATTTTATTGCAATTATTAATCCCTGGGTTTGGATGGAGTTGGTAGTAATACAAATGAGGGAGCTGTACGTGGAATTTTTGTGATATTTTCACTGAGGAAACCTAAAAAACATTTAGAGATCTCAGGCTGAGAGAGATTTCAAACTTTCTGAGCATCTTCAGCATTATTTGCAGTGACAGAGGCATTTAATTTGTGATTTAAGAGAGTGGAGGAATTTTTTGGAAAGCACTCAGATAAGAACTGTGAGAAATCAGCAGATCCAACATTTTCTTACAGCAGCTCGAGTTCAAAGCAAATCAAACATTTGTCAATAAAATTCCCAGTAGTTATTTAACATCCTTTACCTTTATAGAGGGAAAGCAATCTCTGGAAAAATGGAATGAGGGAGCAACATGAAAAAAAGGCATCAGAAGGCACTTGGCAATGTGTTTAATTCTTCAACTTTTCATGAAGAAAAAACAATGAAATTTCTAAGCATTTTGACCAGATCTCTTTGAATTTTACTCTGATCAACCCCAAAAGTGGATTATTGATGTGTTTATCGATAGATTTATGATTTTTTTTCTATTCTACCAGCAGCACACAAAGCGTGCCTTGGGAAAATCCTTGCAGGAACTTTGGCCGGGGTCTCCTCAGCTGTGCCTTGTGCTTCCTGCAGCTCCAGGAGGAACCTGCTCTCCTGAACAATGTGACTTTTCCACTCCTGGGCTGCCAGTCCCTGGGTACAAACACAACATCAGCTGCACTTTCTCAGCCCCGATTGTTTGGAGCTGCCCGAAAACTTCCTACGGAGCAAAAGGATTCAAATGCCCTCAGAGGTTTCCCTCCCCCCGCCTGCTTTGGGTCTACAAAACAACTCAATCAGTACGATTTGGGAAAAATATCTACAATGGGGGCACGTTGTTATTTCCTGCTCGCACAGTTGATGAATTTGCACCCCGTGCTGGCTCTGGGAAGAAAATATTTTTGGGTTTATTAAGGTGGTTAATTGGGCTGAGCACAGAAAGGTTTGGGATGAGAGAGAAGCCTGAAAATTGGGCTGAGCACAGAAAGGTTTGGGGTGAGAGAAGCCTGAAAATTGGGCTGAGGAGAAAAAGGTTTAGGGTGAGAGAGGGCTGAAAATTTGGCTGAGCACAGAAAGGTTTGGGGTGAGGGAAAGGCCTGAAAATTGGGCTGAGCACAGAAAGGTTTTGGGATGAGAGAGAAGCCTGAAAATTTCCTATGGAGCAAAAGGATTCAAATGCCCTCAGAGGTTTCCCTCCCCCTGCCTGCTTTGGGTCTACAAAACAACTCAATCAGTACGATTTGGGAAAAATATCTACAATGGGGGCACGTTGTTATTTCCTGCTCGCACAGTTGATGAATTTGCACCCCGTGCTGGCTCTGGGAAGAAAATATTTTTGGGTTTATTAAGGTGGTTAATTGGGCTGAGCACAGAAAGGTTTGGGATGAGAGAGAAGCCTGAAAATTGGGCTGAGCACAGAAAAGTTTGGGGTGAGAGACAAGCCTGAAAATTGGGCTGAGCAGAGAAAGGTTTAGGGTGAGAGAGGGCTGAAAATTGGGCTGAGCACAGAAAGGTTTGGGGTGAGGGAAAGGCCTGAAAATTAGGCTGAGCACAGAAAGGTTTGGGGTGAGAGAGGCCTGAAAATTGGGCTGAGCAGAGAAAGGTTAAGGGTGAGAGAGAAGCCTGAAAATTGGGCTGAGCAGAAAAAGGTTTGGGGTGAGAGAGGCCTGAAAATTGGGCTGAGCAGAGAAAGGTTTGGGGTGAGAGAGGCCTGAAAATTGGGCTGAGCAGAGAAAGGTTTGGGATAAGAGAGAAGCCTGAAAATTTCCTATGGAGCAAAAGGATTCAAATGCCCTCAGAGGTTTCCCTCCCCCCGCCTGCTTTGGGTCTACAAAACAACTCAATCAGTACGATTTGGGAAAAATGTCTACAATGGGGGCACGTTGTTATTTCCTGCTCGCACACCTGATGAATTTGCACCCCGCGCTGGCTCTGGGAATAAAATATTTTTGGGTTTATTAAGGTGGTTAATTGGGCTGAGCACAGAAAGGTTTGGGATGAGAGAGGCCTGAAAATTGGGCTGAGCAGAGAAAGGTTTAGGGTGAGAGAGGGCTGAAAATTGGGCTGAGCACAGAAAGGTTTGGGGTGAGGGAAAGGCCTGAAAATTAGGCTGAGCACAGAAAGGTTTGGGGTAAGAGAGAAGCCTGAAAATTGGGCTGAGCACAGAAAGGTTTAGGGTGATTGAAAGGCCTGAAAATTGGGCTGAGCACAGGAAGGTTTGGAGTTGGAGAGAAGCCTGAAAATTGGGCTGAGCAGAGAAAAGTTTGAAGTGAGAGAGGGCTGAAAATTGGGCTGAGCACAGAAAGGTTTCGGGTGAGAGAGAAGCCTGAAAACTGGGCTGAGCACAGGAAGGTTTGGGGTGAGAGGGAGGCCTGGAATGAGCACTGAAGGATGACAGAGAAGCAGGAGGGAGGAGATGGGAAGGAAAGGATCAGAGGGAGGCAGGAGCATCCCTGGGAATGTGCTGCCTGAGTCTGTCCATGCCATCTTTGGCCTGGGATCACCCTCTGCATGTGTCCATCTTTCCTGGCAGTGGAAGGATCCAGTTTGCTGGAACTTCCCTCCCACAGAAAGCCTGAGCTGTGGCCTCCTGCTCTTTGCTCCATCCCAACTCCAGCCTCCTCTCCCCAGCAGGGCTTTCCAGAGGGAATCTGCTCTTCCCATCTCCCAGAGGTGCAGAGTTTGACTCGGGAAAAATTCCAGCCCCTGGGAAACACCCTTGTCCTTCCCCAGGAAAGGCACCTGTCTATTAATTGGCGCTCCTCTAAATTAATTAGGGGCTGCGTTTCTTCATGGGGACAAATAGGATTTCAGGGAAATATCAAAGAGAAGTGGCTCTGTCCTGCACAAACCTTCCTTCTTTGAGGCTGCTCCTTCCCCAAAGCATCCTCAGCTTGTCCCTGCCCATCCTGTGGTGAATCCAGGCACTGGTTTCATTTTTGTTTTCCCTCCTGTCGTGAAGGAGCTGCACTGCTCCTTATTTCTGATTTTTCCTGGCTCCTTTTTGCTCTTTGCAAAGCTTGTAATTAAGATGGCATTTGATCAACTGGCTGAATGTTTCCTTAAGCAGAAGCAGGTAGAGGTGCTGGTATATTTGTACTTTGAACAGTCTGGGCAAGGCTGTTTTCTCAAGGCTGGACCTCTCTGACAAACTCTTGGGGTTTGGTCCATGTTTATAATAAATAAATAAATTGAAAAGAAACAAGAAAAGATAAAAAAAAAAATACCCTCCAGCCCTCTGCGAAATTGAAAGCAGAAGGCTGGAGCTGTCTATGAAAAACTGGAAGAAAACTTCCTCTGGAAATCCCAGGCAGAGGCACAAAGTGATGCCATCTGCCAGACCGAACTTTTCCAGGAGCAGCCAACCTGCAGCTCCTGCTCCCCATGCCAGCTCCCAGCTGCGGTGGCACTGAGCCACCAGGAGCTGCTGGATCAGGCCCCTGGGTCACTGCAGGATCTGTCAGCAAGCTCAGCCTGGCCTAATCCTGCCCGGAGCCCCCGTAGGCTGCTGGAACCCCCCAGGGCTCCCATCTTCCCACGTTTTCCTCAAATGGGAATAAAGTCTTGGTCAAATGAAGTTGTTCCTGTGGTCTGCAGCACTGGGCAGGTTGAGTGACTTCTATCCTTGCATTCCCATCTCTCCCTTTCATCCCTTCACACGGGAATCCACCCGCTGTGGCTCCCTGTGGATCCTGTCCCACCTGGACCCAACCCTTCTCCCGTCGAACGCTTCGAGCCGCGATCTTTTCTGAAGAATCCTGGGATTATCAAGCTTTGGATTAGCAGGCAATTTCCTGAGTTTCCCAACATCATAAATGAGGTCAAAAAGGTCTTTTTGAATGGAACCCATTAATCTCCTTGTTGTTAGCAAGGAAATGTTGAAAAGTGCAGGTGTTAACAGTCGCTGTGTTATTTTTGGGAGAATGTGAACTGAAACACTCACAGGAAGCGTAGTATTCCCCTGCCAGCATCCTGGAGTATTATTTTAGGCAGCAGAACTGAGGGTTATGTGCAGGATTATGCTTTCATCACACCTTTAGGGCTCGAGCACTTTGTGTGCAAGAATTTTGCCCGGAGCGTTTCTTTGCTCTGTCTCCTCTGTTTTGGAAAATGAAAATAATCCCCGTGGTGGCCGTCAAGCAGCAGCATCGTGGTGCAACTCCTGGGTAAAAGCAGGGCAGGATTCAGTCCCTGGATCACAGATGGGATCACAGAAGGGATTTGCTAAAGGGATCATTTCGGCGTGAACCAAAACACAGCAAGGTGGGGGCATCAGTTCCCCCAGCTGCTCTTTGAAAGGCTTCTTCAGCAAAGCCTTTTTACAAATCCACGGCTGGAAACGAGCCCAGGTAGGAGCTTTGGGGTGTGGATCCAAAATCCAGCCTGTTTGCTGACTTTAGGAGCAGATTCTGGAAGGGGTGGAAGAAATGAATGGGAAAGGATCAGGCACGTGTGAAGGTGAAGTGATGGGATGAGGGTCCCAGAGAAAATCAGAATTAGGGAGAGTTTTAACCACCAGCTTTCTGCTGCCTCCTGCTCCACATTCTTCTCCTAATTGAATTCCCAAGCCTTGTAGCTAAAGTAAGATCCATTCCCTTATAACAACAACACAGGCTTGTGTTTCAGGCACACATCTAAATATGTTCACCACTTGAAAGGTTTCCAAAACATGGCAACTTCTCCGTGTGCAGTGGATAGAGCTGCAACGTGTTCTGATGGCAAAGAAAATGAGAAAATCAGAAAGAAATCCTCAAATTATCGTGAAGGGCAATGAGCAGTAAATGAAATAACATGACTGAAGCCTGGTTTTTGCAGGTATTGCTGGTTTGCTGTAATGTAGATGTGGAATTGCTTGTTCTTGCAAAGAATGACCTTATGTGGACGGCCAGACAGAGTTAACGAAGCCACATCACAGGGGAAATGTCAGCACTGGTGGCTCAGTGAATGTGCTGGCTGCAGAAACTTTCCCCAGTGACACGGGGTGGTTATAAAAAGCAGCATCTCCACAGAGAGTCAGAGGGAAACCATCCAGGATCCCTGAAGAAATTAATGACCCTCGAGGATGAAGGGCTCGATGTTCTTTGCTGATATAAAAATGCTGAGTGGAGGAGCAGAGTCACCCCAAAGCTTCTTATTTGTTTGTTTTGATTTTTTCCTCTTTTTTAGTGGTTGCTGGAGCTCTCCAGCCAATGGAACTGATAAGGAAAAGCCACCTGGATCCTGAGGTTTTCCCATCAGCTGATTAAAATCCAGAACATAATCAGGAAGCTCAGTGAACACGGAAGAAATTCCCTTCCCATCCCCACCAACCTGTCCTGCACTACTGCTCTGGCAGACCGAGCCATTTCCCTCAGAATATCTGGAATTTGAGATGGGTTACTCATAGCCAGGCACTTCTCCAAGCAGCTCTTTATCGGCTACGAGGGGTTTTTTTAGGGTTTGTGGAGTTCTGACTAACAAAGGAGGCAGAGCTTTTAAACTCTGCTGCAACATTCTTGGCCGGGCAGAGTGGGGATGCTGGAGGCCTGCTCCAGTTGTGACTTTAAATTGGGAGCTGGGATCTCTGGGTGGTCACTAAAGCTGCAGATAAATGGCTAAAAGAGAGTTTGCCTCACTAATTACCAGATCTGCATCGGTTACTGTAATTCTGGGACTAATCAGGTGTGTAATAGAACTCCCTTGGTTTTAGTGTTGATGTAGAAATCCCAGAAAAAGGAAGATTTTTGGTAATGGGTTTATCAAAGAGGAAAAAAGACCTCAGGAGCTCCCAAAAATGTAATGATGGCAACAGTACAACACAAGCCAAATCCAAGGTTTTCCCCTGATAGTGGGTTAGAAATGACTCCAAATTTTCAACCCTATAATTCCTTAGTGTTTCAAATGTTGCTTCTGAGATTTAAGCTGAGCAGGATGATAGGAAAGGATCCCAGCCCACCAGCACTGTCCTGTTCCTGATAGGGAACCACTGATTGCTGCCCACAATCCCAGGCAAAGGGAGGATAATTTCCCAGGAACCAAAGCCATAAATATTCTCTTTCACCTTAAATGGGATTAATAAAGATACTCCCATCTCTTAAATGCACTAATTCAAAATAACGCGCTCACTCCCCAGCAGTTTGTTTTTTTTTTTTACCTGACATCTGTTCCAACATCTGCTGAGCAGGACAAGAATGAATCATATTACACTGATTATATTTGCTTAATTCTACCATGTAGTCTTTGATCCACATGAGGTGGACATGCTGAGCCAGATACCACGAAACCCAAACTTCAATCCGGGAGTTCTTGCACCAAACAATTACAAGGCCCAGATTTCGATTCTTGGCTGCGTGGACGCAGCAAAGAGAAAAGTAATATCTTGTTCACAGGCTTCCAAATTTACTCTCTGTGTGTTGAGGGGAAGGTTTTCCTCATATCCCTCAAGTTTTTCTCCATAAAGGAATCTGCAGCAGGCTGGAGATTTCCTCTGCCTGTGGAAAGGTGCTCCCTGCTCCCAGGTTTTGCTGACTCCCCAAAGGACACCCTCAAGCACATTTGTCATCCCCACCCGGCTCCCCCGGGGTTGTTCCCTCATCAGAGCTTCCAAAATCCTCATCAAGGCTTTGGAAAAGGGGGAAATCTTCTTTTCCTCATGACATCATTCCGAAAGGGATGCTGCAGTGAGAGGAGGATCAGAAGCAATTTGATTTTTCCTGTGTGTGCCATAACCTTTGGCATTCAGTCTGAACGAGCTCTCCTCCCCTTCTCTGTAGGATTTCCAGCAGGTGCCCTTTCCAAGGGGCTGTTTGGAATAATCCCCTGACTCCGAAGGTTTCTTTCGATTAAAAAATAAAAGGAGGAGGAAAGAAGAATTAAAAATCACCTCAGCCAAACGATTTTATTCCATGGTTTTAATCAGGCAGTTGGGAAGAGACCAAAATTGAGTTCCAGCACATTTGGAAGCACCTCAGGCAGCCGTACAAATTACTGAGTTAAAACTAAATGCTGCAGAAATCCCATGGATTACGTGGAGGGCCAAGTAAAGCTTCATGGGACAAGTCAGAAGAGGAAAAGCTGGTTTTATTTACATTTGGTGAAGTGCTCGTTGGGGTAGAACACACAGAGCTAGAATCTGTTTGTAGTTTTTTTAGATGTGTGGACATGGATTTTTTTCCTAAGATGGCATCAGAATTCTCAGACTCCACACAGAGAACTTCAGAACTGGAAATTAAAGCTGGGAGGAGCAAGGTGAGCTCTCTCTATCCAGAATATTTTGGCTGTTTCCTCCTGGGATATGTTGTGGCACACTGGAGATCTTTCCCTAAGATCTCCTTTCCCTAAGGCTGCTTTTAAATTAATTAAGACGCAATTTCTTGCCCCACAGGTAGATCAAGGCACAGAGGTGGAGGAGATGCAAATAATGGATTAGGGCATCATCTTTGAGCAGATATGTCCATGGGCAGGACCTCAAACCATCTCTGATCTCTCGAGGTTTCCTCATTTCCACATGTTTTTCCTTTTATTTCATTTTTGTTGCCTAGATTTTGAGGGATGATCCCACTCTTTCAAAGACGATCAGCCCAAAATTGGTTAAAATTGAAATCAAAGGACAAAGAAAGCAACAAAAAAGAGAAAAATTTGCTGCAGAAATTATCTGGTCATCCTCTTTTTCTCCACCAATGTAAGGGGGAAAAAAAGCCTCCATAAAAACCCATGTCCAGGGAAAATAAACTGTCTTTGCTCAAAGTCTTGGTGTCTTGGAAAGAGGGAAACCAGTGTGGAATAATTTCCAGCAAGTTTTAATTGGGATATCACTTATATTCCCTACAGATTCGTGCCAGGGTCACCTGGAGCAGGTGGATGAGGAGCTTTTCGTGGCATCAGCAGGAATCCAAGGAAAATGGCAGAGGATGTAGGTGACACTTTTTGTTTCCATCCCTGCGGTGTGAGGGATCCCAGCGCTCTCCAGGGAGGGATGAGGGACTGGAGGACATTTCTTCATCTTGATGTGTTTGGGTGTTTTTTCCAGCCAAGTTTCCTTGGTTTTGTGCTGCTCCCTCGCTCCTTTCCTGGTACAGCTCACACACAAACACAAATAAAGCTGTTTATAGAGCCTAAGGCTCCTCATAAATAAGCCAGGAGGGCTGGAAGAATTTCCTGGAGCCCTCTGGTACTTTCCAGCCTCTTGTGTTTAGACGTGGATGGGCTCTGAAGGGATTTTTGGTTCCTTTCAGCCATGGGGGGATGATTGGAAGGACCTGGGAAAAAGTTTGGGAGCTGGAGGTGTGCAGTTCCACGCCTCTGGATTTCTGGAGTTCATTGGAGTGGTTCCTCCTGGGCTCCCTCTTCCCATTTTTCTGATTCAAGATTAATTTTAAATAATTTTTCACAACATAGACACTCCCTTTGGGACTGAAGCATCGAAAATTGGGGTTGTTCAGCCTGGAGAAGGGAAAGCTTTGGGGTGACCCAACTTCAGCTTCCCAGGGCCTCAAGGCCTACAAGGAAGATGGAGAGAGATTGTTTGCAAGGGCCTGGAGCCGCAGGACACAGGGAATGGCTTCCCACCGAAGGAGAGTAAGTTTAGATGGGATATTGGGAAGAAATTCCTCCCTGTGAGGGTGGGGAGGATCTGGCACGGATTCCCAGAGAAGCTGTGGCTGCCCCTGGATCCCTGGCAGTGTCCAAGGCCAGGTTGGACAGGACTTGGAGCACCCTGGGATTGTGGAAGGTGTCCCATGGCAGGGGTGGGATGGGATGAATTCTAAAGTCCTTTCCCACCCAAAGAGTTCCACGATTCTCTGATTCTACTCCATAAAATCCCAGCCTGCCTTTGGGCTCAGCCATCTCAGGAAGAATGAGACTCCCATGTTAAACCACGGAATAATTGAGGTTGGAAGGGACTTCTGAAGATCTCCTGGGCTGTCAGAGCCAGAGCAGCTTTGATGTTGCCCAAGGTTGCTCAGGTCCATCCAATTCCTTGTTGTCAGTCATCCTGGAAAACCTCCTGCCAGAGCTGGCAGGGATCAGCTTCTTCCTGGCAGAAGGGTGAGCACTTCAAGCATCCCAGAAAAATCCAGATGGTTTCCTCAGCCCTCCCTGGAGCAACCTCCTGGCTGGCTTGGAGGCAGCTCAGCAGAGGGACATGGTGGAATGAAAATTCCAAAGGGTAACACTCGCAACACCTTGCCCTGCTCGAGAGGAAGGGAAAAAAATTAATTATTAATGAAAAGCAAAGGTCAGTCGGCAGTGAAACCATCCAAAAGCAAGGCAGATCCACAGGGATGACAATTCCCTGTTTGTCCGCCAGCCAACTCTGATCCTCAGGATTTCAATTACCAACCTCAGTGCCTGGAGGTGGCAGGAAAGGCTTAAACTGTTCCACGCAGAGTTGCAGCTCAGAGGGAAGAAAAGGGATTTATTTTTCCTGATGGGAATGGGGTCACGGTGATTTCTCCTCGCTGGAATCCTCGCCATGGACACGCTACGGGGGGAAGTGTGGGTTCTGCTTGGGCTTGCAGAGAATTTACTTTGAAACTTTTCGAAATGTCTCTGGAAATAAGAAAAATGTTCTCATTCATTAATGCTCTGGAGCAAGAGGGAGGGAGAGAAGAAGGAAAGTCCATGGTCAAGGGGAATAAATGCAGCATTGCTGGGATTAAAGGGAGAGGAGAGGCAGGGGGAAGCATCATTTTTCATGGGGAAAGAAAAGAACTCAGCTTTCGAAGGAATGGGTTTGCCAAAGCTCAGGGCAGCCTTTTCATTTTTATTATTCTGAGTGGTTGGAGTTCAAAGTGATCTCCTCAGATTTATTCCAGTCTGTGGGTTTGGATTCCTGGCTGATAGCTGAGCACCCCTGAAACGTGGGAAACACTGGATCGAGCCTCTATCCATGTGCAGAGCAGTTGGTGCAGTTGCTGAAGTGGCTGGAACCCTGAAAAGATGGGAGAAGTGAAATCCCCATGCTTCACATCCCATCTCTGTCACCTTTCCCCTGCCCCCTGCCTCTCTACCCAGCCTTGAGCAATAAGTTTCCATCCTAAAAATATGTGTTTTAAATTCAACCAGATCAATTAAGTTTTTCTCTCTTTCCTGGCCATGCGTGATGGCTCCTGGTAGGTCCTGATGGAAAGAAGCCACTGGATTTTTTTAGAGTGTGGATAAGAGGGAATAAACAGCAAGAAAAAGAGTTCTAGGGTCAGAGATGGGATATGGGATATGGGGTAGGGGGTATGGGATATGGGATATGGGATATGGGATATGGGATATAGGATATGGGATGGTGCAGCCATGGATATGCTTGTGGATTTCCTCTCTTCAGCCTCCTCTGTCCATCCTCATCACCCCAGTGAGGGAGTCAGTAGATCAACCAATCCCAGACCCTGCTTGGAACCAGGCTCAGCCCATCCTCCTGGAAAAATGCCTGGCAGAACCAGTATGAAACCAGTTTGCTCCTCTCACCAGCAAAAGAGAAACCATTATCACCTTCATCATAGCCATAATCAAGGCAAGATTAAAAGGGACAATAAAAAGCTGTCAGGGTTGAAATTATACAGGGTCTGGTTCAATACCTTTATTAAAATCCCATTTAACCTGTGCAGGCAACGAGAGGAAAATTTCTGTGTGCAGAAGTCTGATTTACCCCTCATGAGCTGAGCTTGGCATTGATCTTACCCTCTACAAAGACCTCATTAAATCTACATATGCATATATTTATATTTAAAAAAAAAAATCATGCAGAGAAACTTTCCTGTTTTTCTAGGCATTGAAGCTCGCACGAAAAGTATCACCACATGAGGAAATTGTATTATTATTAAAGACATTTCTAGGTCTGGCTTCATCTCTGATGCTGATCTTTACAAACTATTCCCATTCCATTTTACTCACATTGTTCAGTGTTCACTGGTTTTGTTTTTAACAAGTTTATTAATAATTAAATGAATAAAAGAAGAAATTTCCAATAAAAATATTAATTTTTCACAATAAATATATCATTAATCTGAGCCCTCATAAGGACCAAGGCATCAGAGAGGTTTTTTTTTAACTTGCCAAGGAAGTGGGGATGGTGGACTCTGAAGAACTTGGAGAATTTTGGTTTTCATAAAAAAGTTGGAGAAATTTGTTTATTCAGAGCAGTTGAAGATGATGATTGATCCAACACGTGAAATCCATCCATCCAGCTGGAATTTTGTCAGGAATGGTTCTTCCTTTGGGTTGCGTCCTGTAGGGAAAGTTTTCCTGAAGATAAGAACTCACCTTGTGTCTGCACAAATCCCCAGCCGGGATCGGTCACAGCCCTGCTCTCCTGCCATCACCTGGGATGATTGACACCTGTCACTCAGNATAGCATTTAAATACAGCCTATAAGAATCATTGCATTGCCATACTGTGTTACATTTTAAACCCTAAAAACCACTCTTTGGATCTTTTCTGCCAAGCTAGCAGGGTCTGCTCTGACCCTTGGACCTTTTTGCTAGAAGGTATTGTTCAATCAAAGGGGATTATCTTCAGTCAGCCACACCATTGTTTTCCAGTTGTTCAGTAACTGAGGCCTGGTATCTCAAAGTATGCCTTCATTTCTATTTCACCTAGAGTTTCCATGTTCTCAGCATCTTTTGGCAGGCAATAAAACTTCCCTGTTTCATCTTCCCCAACGACTCAGAAAGGCAGGGATTGATCCACGAATTGAGGACAGCTGGGAGGGAAGAGGAGTGGAGCAGGATCCTCTTTAAAACCAGCCTGGCAGAGCTAAGCCGGGTTTATTTGCTGCGATGCCACGTCGGATGGGCCTGGAGAGGGCAACGCAGGGGAGCTGAGGCAGGGCTGGATTTTACACTCCCTACACCCATAAATGAGGAAAAACGGGGTGGCACCACCCACGTGCTTCCCATGGCCCTGATTCCGAGCCGTGAGATCGGTGAGAAACTTTCCATGGATCTTGGGAAGGCCGTGCTGTTGTCAGGGAGATGCTCAGGCCCTGCCTTGACCCCGCTGCAAACTTCACACTGGCCGTGCTAACGGGGAGGAAAATTCCCGAGAGGATCCTTAAAGTGTCTGTCAGGGACAGGGATGCTGCTCTCCAAAGAGTGGGATCACCCAACGCCTTCCCATGGATCTCATCCCGCTCCAGCAGCAGGGAGCAGGGGCACGAGCAGCCCTGGATGCACTTTGCAATTTTGCTTTTTTTGCCTGAAAAACCCCAACAAGTCTGGAACACTGCAAAAAAAAAAAAAAAAGAAACCAACAAAAAAACCCCAAACATAAAAGCTCTGAAATCAAAGGTTTCCTGTTATAAATAATCTTGTATCCCTCAGGCATTGAAGGGGAAAATATAGCCAAGATTAGATTAAAAGATTTTGGGGGCTTTCTGTGGTTATTTTTTAATTTCGGAAAAAAAAAGAATCTAAAAATAACTGTGGTTGGTGGGAGGCTGAGGTAAATGTTTCTTTGCTGTTTTGGAATATGTTTATTAGGACGGAGTGTCAGTTTGTCTTTCTGGCATTCCAAATCCGTGTGTCTCCACCTCAGGGATCCCAAATCTCCTGCTCCAAGGGGTTGTTTGTTCCAGAATGAAAATTTCACCCTGGCAAACACACGGCAAAATCTGCAGGATTCGATCCCTCGAAAAACCAGTTGCAAACCACGAGGAACTTTAAACCAGTGGAAACACAGCTGAGAGCCAGAAGTGCTCAAGGGCTTTTAGATATAAATATGCTGATTTTTATTCAAAATTTGTAATTCTTTTCCCAGTGGCAGCAAAGAGGACAGTGGATTTTTAGACCTCTTTGTGCTCTCGGTACCCAAAACACCCTTAGGCCAATGGTTTTTTATTGCAATTATGAAGTGTAAAAAAAGATTATTTTTGTTTTGAAACCACAGCCTGAACATTTAATTTGAAATTTCCAGCTTCTAAGAAACCCTGAGTAATTGTTCCTTACGACCTTAATCTGCCACTCATAATTAAATATTTATCCAATCTTCCTCTCTTTTTCCAAGTTATAATTCAGAATTTACTCCAAGTGTAAAAAAGCTGAGAGACATTAAAAGTTGTTTTAATTTTCTTTTACTATTTCTTTTAGTATTTTCCTTGAATCCACTACAGAAGATTGAAGTTCTGGGATTATATTTGCTACCAGGAAAATCATCACCTTGCTGGTGTGTTTTCTTTAATAAATATGAATTAAAATGTCTGCTGGTTTAAGGAGCATCTCCTTCCCTTTGTAATCATTCTATGGATGAAGGCAGGAGCAACCTGAGTTGGGAAAATGTCATTTCTTAATGGGAAGGGTGGGAGAACAGTTCTGGGTTCTGATCCTTCTGCTGCTGGCACAGAAGGAAGAATTCGGACAATTAATGAGCAGCTGGGATGGTGTGGGGAGGTTGGGTTAACGAAATGAGCTGATTAAACTTATGCCTGCTATAAATAGGGGCAAAGAGCTTTGTCTTTTTCATCTTGACCACTTGGAGATCGTTGATTCACAAACACCCTCCTGCCTGATCCCCATGCAGACATGAAGCCAAATATTCCCGACAGACTCAAGAGGAGGAAAAGAGGAGAAAGAACTGGACTCAGGCCAATATTTTCCAAACTTTCAGGGTTTTGCATGGTGATTAAATTCTTGCATCCATTGCCTCTGTGTAGGTTTGCGATTCGAAGGCACAAGAAACTGAGATTTTTGCCATCGTAGAGTGACTGTGACTGGCAGGGATTTTCCTTCCCTTGGCTTAATGGAAATTAATCCAGCGCTGCAGACATCAGCAGGAACAAGTGTCCTTAGATTTTTTCTGGACAACCTCCAAAATGTTTTGTAGGATTCTGTTTCTGTTTCTTTTCCAGGTTTTAAAGCATTGTAGATAATAGAAAGTTAAATAAACTCCACTTGCTCCTTCGCTCTGCATGTCTTTGTGGCTCCCATTTCCACGAAAATCAAGGCAAAAAACCACACATGTAGGGTCAGAGTCTCGTTTCATATCAAATTTGCTCGCAGCTAATTGAATTGCAGGGAATGTCTGAGAATTCTGCAAAAGGAATTTCTGGACAGAGTTACCTGAGCATGTCTCGAGCGAAATTTCCAGTGGGTGTAAAACGCAGCACATGTGCTCAGAAGATTATTTACCCTTTCCTGTTTGCTTTTCTTTTTTTAAGTTCCCAAACACACAGGGAAGGCAGCTTGAAGCAATTTTTGCAAGCTCTTCACTGGTGAAAATTTAAAAATAATAAGGGCATGTGCCAGTTGGTTGGACTGAATTTCCTTGTGATACTCAATCCAAAGAAAGAAATTCTTGGTAACATGACCTGGTGCAAATTTGTTTAGATCTTGCACGTTTAACCCACAGCCAGCCAGGTTAGGCTGTGACTCCTTATGGCGCAGCTGCAAGAGCAATTTATTAATAAAAGTATTAATAGTTAGAATAATAACAATTCTCAGCAAACCGTGTGATACTGGAATATTGGAACACACAACGTGAAAATGCAGTTGTGTTCCTGTAAAAAATCCATAGGCACACATATGGTTTCATAATATATCCTAGATTGCAAAGAACAAATGGAATTTCGGAATGATTTGGTTTACAGTTCCCTTAAGTAACATTATCTTGTTAAAGACATTAACCTCAGGCCTTTACTGTTATATATTTGCTTTTATTGTTTTCATCCTGGGGAGCAACCTGTAGGAGAGACACTCAACAGGAAAAGAAGGTTCAAAGGGCATCAAAACATTGATTTTCAAGATGGCTGAACAGCTGTCTTGGGAGCACTGTGCAATTATGAAAAACAGACATCTCTCTTCAGCCTCCCTTAATATTAAAGGTCTACCCACCCCTTCTCAGCACTAATAACTGGGGGAAGATTTACCTTGGCATCGTTGATTTGCCTCCACAGGCTGTGCTACTCCCACTAAACGGAGTTTAACAGGATGAAATAAATTCTCTGGTGAGCTGCATCCAGCTAAGTGCTGGCAGAAAGAGTGAAAATGGCTCAAACAGCCTCTCCCAAAAAGATTTCCCCCCAGCCGTCGTGATCTACCTGGGATTTGTTCTTTCTATTCACCCTCAGGGCTTTTATCCCACGTTTTTGCTGTGGGATTCTGGGTGAAGAGTGCACAAATCTGACAATAAACTTTAGGAATAACGTTTCCATTTCAGTTGCTTGACGAGTCCATTTTCCAAACCCTCGGCATGTGCTCTCCAGGACTGCTCCCATTCCTTAAAACAGGTGTTCTTCCTTGGTTTCCCTTTTCCCTGCTGAAGGCAAAAGGAGCTTTTTAAATGCCTTTGGCAACTCCTCTTTCAGCTGTCTGGGGACAAATTATCTGCCACGATGAGCTGTGTTGTTTCCAGAGCATTTTCCACAGCTTCTCACCTGCTCTAAATGAGCCGAGGACGAGGAGATCTCTGCGGTCCCAATTGCATCATCCCCTCAGGCTCGGCTTTGCAGATGCTCTGTGCAGAGAGGTTTTAAGCTGGGCTCGGCTCAATGTCCCCACAGCAAACCCCTGCTGGCTCCTGAATTCCCTCCCCCGAGTGCCTTGAGCAAGGTGCAGCACCACCCTCGGAGGTGGGGGCAGTTTGTGTCTCACAGGAGGATGAAGGATCTCCTCCTCCCCCAGGAAAAACCAGGAAAACTGAGGTGATGCCAAAATAGACAGAACCATGAGAATGGGATCATATGGGGAAAACCCAGCTGCTCCCAAGGGAAGGACAAACCCAAAACAATGTTCTTTGAGTTCCACTGCTCAAAGAGGACTCCAAGTTCCAGGATTGCTTTCCCAAATAAAATTGCTTTCTCTGGAAGGTCATCGTAGCACAGCCGCCCCAGACGCAGTGACTTCCAAGCTCTTTCCTCAAGGTTTCCGAGCTGGGGCAGCTTTTTCGTGTAGTCCCAGCTTCAAAGGTCATTTTGGGGTATGTGATGCTTTTTTTTTTTTCCATTTGCAGTTGTCCTCTCCCAGTTAAGGCAACGACTCCATCCAGTGACATCCCTCCAGGAGGTCACAGCACGCAGTTCACAGGATCGAGCAAGGCTCTTCAAATCTCTACCAGCTCCCATTTCAGGCTCCTTGCAAACTCGAGCACCAACCTCTTTAATCAGTTACAGATGACGGGTTATTTCTTTCCCATGACCACAAGAGATAGAGACTGATAAAAAAAAGAAAAAATAAAAGCCCATATGGCTGAAAGTGTGGGTTCTGGAAGAGAAAGAAGCAGCTGAGATGTCCTGTCAAGTGGTGTTGCTGTTCCTGCCTCTGCTGGATGAGTGTTTGGGGCTCTTTGCTGCTCCCCAAGGATGTAATTAGGATGCAGCGTCGTGGGTCTCTGTTCCTGGAGTTTCCTGGAGGCCAGCAGCTGTCCAAAGGCTTTTCCTTTTGTCTTTTCAATAGGCTGAGAATTGAGGGTTTGTATTTTCCTTACTGTCACAACAATTTGCTACAGAGAGAAAGTGAACAAATCCTGTGGCAAACGGTATGAGAAAAAAAAAAATCGATATTTATTCTGCATTAATTCTGAATGAAGTTGTGTTTCCTAAGGCAGAGAGGAATAATTGCGTAGTCAGATGCCAGCGCTGAGCTTAAAAGATCCACCCACAGTATTTAACCACATGCTGCCTTTTAAAAACGTGGAATTGTGGTTCTGTCAATGCTATTTCCACCTTACAATGGAATCCAAAGATTCAGGAATGCTGCATTTGAATGTATGAAGTCATCAAAATCCCTTTTCTCCCCCGTTTATCCAGAACGCTCTGACAACTTTTTTCCAGCATGCTTAGAATGAAACCGTAGGATTGTGTTGTTGGATGCTGACGGGTGGAAAATTGGTTGTTTAAATTCCAGGAAATGTCTGATTTTTCAACTCCAACGGGTTTGTAATTAAGGAAGAATCCAGCTGTCAGCCAGGGGAGGAATTATGAAATGTTAAAATCACTGGGGGCGATGGAGAACAATTAACATTCTCAGCCGTCGGGTCGTGGCTGTGGTCTCCGAGTGCGCGGTCTGTACCTTGCACACGCTCGTGGCCCGTTCCACTGAGGGCTCCTGGGGGATTTGGACATGACCAGAGAACATTTTATTACTTCAGCTCTTCTGGGGTCAGCAAAAAGTCATGGAGTGCTGGAGTTTCTTCTCCTTGAAGTCCACAATCAAAGGTTCGGAGCCAAGTGAGTCAGGTGATGAGTTTGAGCCCAGCTCTGTTGGCTGCGGTGGCTTCAGCGGGAAGTGCAGCCACTGAGGACCTGACACAGCGGCCTTGGTGGGAGTGGGATTGTGGAAAAGCAGTTCAAGATCTCACATCAGCTCAGGCAAAGCTGAGTGTTGTGGTCCAAGGGCTCGGGAACCAGAGCCAAGCTGGGCTCTTGCTGCTGCTGTGCTGGGAGGAGGAGGTGGAGGAGGAAGGTGAAGGCAGAGAGAAAGAGCCCTGGGGTTGTGGTGGGGTTGGCATGAATGAAACAGCTGTCACTGCTCCCTGGAGCTGGCCCAGCCTTGTGGTTGTGCACAGCTTCTGGTGGGACCATCCGGGGGAGGGCAGATCTTCTGCTGTGAGCGTTGGAATTCGGGTTACAGAGCCTGGTTCTGAGCTCAGTCCGTGGAAACAGAGCCTGGTTCTGAGCTCAGTCCATGGAAACACAGCCTGGTTCCATCTCAGTCCATGGAAACAGAGCCTGGTTCTGAGCTCAGTCCATGGAAACAGAGCCTGGTTCCATGCTCTGTCCATGGAAACCAGGGAAAGACGTGGAATCATGGAGCTCAAGCCAAAGGCAGCCAAGCCACCCAGCAGGACTCTGTAAGAAGCAGTCTGGGGAGATGTTATCTTATTCTGGGCTGTGACTGTTCTTGTTTTATTAGTCTGTACATCCAGCCTGGATTTCTGACAGCCCAGCAATCAACCTGAGTGTATCGACACATTTGGAACCGTGGTTTATTTAAATCTGTCTTTGAATTTATCCAGTTTTGTGTTATATATGATTCTTTGGCACTCCTGTGTTGTGCCCATATGCCTCGAGTGGGAAGCCAGCCTTGTGAGATACAAGTCACACTCATCTCCTGTCAGCTTTAAAAGGTACTGGCTGGAGGACAAAGTAGCTTGGAAGAAGTTTTGATATTATCTGGAAAGTCCAAAAAAAAAATCCAGGACGTGTTATAGTTGGAAACAATCAGCAGAGATAATGCTGGACTCAGGGAGGTGGAGAAGAAGCAGCCAAAAGGTGACCTGGAGGGAGTGAGTTTGGAAATACGGAGAGCACGGAGCGTTAGAAACAATGATTATTTCCTGGGACAGCGAGGAATCCATGGACAGGCTGGGAAAGGGGAGAAAGTCACGTGGATTCTGCTCTGCTGCTCTCGTTGCCCAAGCTGGATGTGAGTTACAGGGAAGCTCAAGCCAACAAGCTGGATCCGAGCACCCTTGTCCAGATCCAAGTTTCATCTGCCTGATTTTCCTCGTGTTTATATGGGAACGCCTTGGCCGGCGTCAGCGCTTCTCGAGACGTTACAAAATCAGGGTAAGTGGGATCAAATGTGGTCCAGACTGATCCACAGAGGGTCAATCCTACAACACCGGGTTAGGAACTCAAAGGTGAACCCCCAGTTCTGTTCCCTGCTGCTGGTCCTGAGGTGTTGGACCCCAGGGCACCCACTCGTTCCTGTTGTCCCTCGAGGATGCCCCACAGGAGGATTGAACCTACAAAGGCTGTGCTGGATTCCCCTCATTGCCCTGTTCAGCTCATCCCAGAGAAAACCCCAAGACAGGATGGGATTGCTTTTCCCCTCCTGTGCATGAAGAACTCCAAGCCAAGCCAAGAGGCAAATTTTGGATGCTCAGATTTGACCCTTCAAAAAAAAAAAAACGCAAGGTGAGCTGAGAACTTGGGCTCCAAACCTGGACGTGAGCCTTGGCTCAGATCTGCTGATACCAGTCCTATCTCTCTTTTGGGGATGACATAAATATTTAGGAGTGCTCAGCCGGGTGTTTTTGTAAGGAATATGGATAGTTTGGGATAAGAAGATGAGTCACGATTCTGAGATAGTGCCTGGCTCTTACTGGAACACTGTAAAGCAGCTATATCGAGTCTATATTAAGGAACAAGATGAATAATTATTTAAGGATGAAAAGTCACATTTCTTCTTAAAGAGAAAATGTTAAGAGCTCTGTGATGGTCTCCTTTCCAACACAAAGAGTTTCACAGGAAAGGACTGATGAAACAACCAAAAAAATCCAACAAAAAACCCAAGAAACAGAAAGTGTGTCCCACGTGCAGGGCCAGGAAACAAAATTCCCATTATTTGCTTCTTAGATAGAGATGTTTTGGTAGAGGAGAGATAAAGATGTGAATTGAGAAAAGACTTTTGTGGCCAACGCTTGATGAATATCTTGAGTTGGGATTGTTCAGCCCGGAGAAGAGATGGTTTTGGGATGATCTAATTGCAGCCTTCCAGTGCCTGGAGAGAGATGGTTTATAAGGAATTGGAGGGACAAGACACAGGGAATGGCTTCCCGCTGCCAGAGGCAGGGTTAGATGGGATATTGGGAAGGAATTCCTCCCTGTGAGGGTGTTGAGGCCCTGGCACAGGGTGCCCAGAGAAGCTGTGGCTGCCCCTGGATCCCTGGCAGTGTCCAAGGCCAGGCTGGACAGGGCTTGGAGTAACCTGGGATAGTGGAAGGTGTCCCTGCCATGGCAGGGGAGTTGGAACAAGATGAGCTCTAAAGTCCCTTCCAACCCAAACCATTCCATGATTTTATGATCTATTTTCTAACCTTTAACTGGTCTAATTTTGGACCCCATAGAAGTTGTGAGTATCAATTAATTTCGTGGGATACAGGAAATGCAGAAGGAACAAAACCTTGGGCATTTCTCAAAGGAAGTGAACGCGGGGGCTGCTGTGGGTGAGTTGGGCACCAAGCGACCGCAGATATTTGCTGCTCTGAAGAACAGCTTGACTTTAAATCCTGTTGGTAGTGAATCATCTGTGCCTACTTCTTCGTTAGGACAAGAGCAAACCCAACCCCTTAAAACAAAGTTCGAAAATAAAAGAACTTCCTCCCGCTGCCAATGGAGCAATCCTGAGCCCAGCCCGCTGGATTCCTGAGCTTGGAGCAGGGTTGGAAGCGGGGAGATGACATTACACACAGCCTGTCAGCACTCACTTCCAGAGCCCAGGCAGAGCAAGACAGCCTTTCTTGTAACAGGTGGAAAAATGTTTTGGAAGCAAAGCTTTCGGAAGAATTACAACCGCGGAAGACGACGGTTCTCTTTGCACTTTATCAGCCGCGTTTCCGATGAGTCCTGCGGTGTTGGCTCATCCTCTGGGATGAGATGTCAGATAAACAGGCAGTTTGCACTTTGATGGAGCCTTCCTCATCCCCAGCCAGGGAAACACAGGATATGAAATAGGGGAGAGCAGGTTCTGGAGTAGGTGTAAGTTGGAGAGGCTCCGCGGCTTCGGTGGGGCTGCGCTGATTGATCCAAGCTGAGAAATCCGTGCAGGAATCGAGGATATTTCTCTGCCTTGCTCTTGGAGGGGTGGGAAAAGGAAAAAAGAAGTTGTAATGAAGATGGAATTGTCACGGCTTGGAACAATAGCCTTGGAAATTCCTCTTCATGGGGAATGTCACTCACTCCTCAGGGGAGCGGGATCCTTGGGGAGTCCTTCCCACTCAGGATATTCCATAATTCCAAACCCATGGGTGGCTCGCAGGTGCTCCCTGGCACAGCTCTGGGTGGCTTTGACCAACCTTTGTGGCAAAAAAAAAATGCAAATTGAAAGGATATGACATTGATTCAACTCCCTTAGGTCAGTAATTACCAGGGGTATGATGTAGGCTATATTGTGGGAATATTCCATGATTAATCCTTGGAATTCGCCACCACAACACACTGCTGAAGCCAGAGGAGCTGCTGATTTCCAGCCTGCAGGATTATGTGAACAAGGTTGTGTTTGATTTGATTAGTTTGGGAAGAACTCAAAGCCACAGCAGCTTGGATGAAATCAAAGCTTACATGGCTTGGTGCAGGGCTGAAACCCGAGCCAAGGGCTGCAGGGAAGGCAGGGAGAGTTCTGACAGGTGATTCCATAGCTTCCCAAACTGGGGCTCCTCCTTGGAAGTGCGATACCAGACAACAGGAAAAACTCTTCCAATCCAGCTGAGGAATTATCCAGGAGCGTGCAGACCTGAACTCCTCCGTGCAGGAGGTAGAAAGCTCTTCCCTGCTCCATGACTTCCCGAGGAAAACCCGGGGATATTTGCTAATGCCTTTGCTTCTCCCAGCCTCCCCCCATCAGCAGATCCGTGCCGTGCACTTCAACTCGAACTTGACCACGAGTCACCGGGAGGCTTTGATGGATGGACAGAGGCTCCTCGCGTGTCTCCTCAAGCCGGTTCCCTTCAACAGGTGTTCGCCGTGTCTGAGGTTCCTCTGTTTATAGAATCCTTGTTCCATTTGGAAGGATGAAAAATATCACTGGCTTTTATTGTAAACAGCCTTCGCTTCTCTTAAACACTGAAAGGAAAGGTTACGAGATTGGTCACAGGCCTCTCCCCCCACCCCAGCAGCACCACCTTGCTCTGCTCGCGCTCGGAAAACGCGGCAGAGCCAAACCTGCGCTGGGGCTGAGGCTGGAGCGTGGGGTGGGTGTGGGAAAGGGGAAAACCCCGGGGCCCCAGCCCGGCGTGGGACACCCTGCTCTGGGCGAGGGGTGTTCGCTGCCTGGGGGGCCTCTGGGAGCTGCCCAGTGCTGGCTGTCAGCTTCCAAACACAAGCTTGGATGAGTGTCCAGGTTTTATCTTCCGTTTGCTGCCAACGAGCCTCGTTTTGATTTCTTTCCCCTTTTTCTTCTTATTTTCTTGGGGGTTTTTTTTTCCCTTTATTCTTTTTCCTTGACTGAAAGCTCCATCACAGAAAGCCAATCTTTTATCACGACAGAAGCAGAGCCAGGGATGTGTGTCAAAGGGCTGAGAAAGCACGACGAGGGCTGGCCTGAGCTGGGTGCTTGTGTGAGGTGGGTTTGGAGCAGAGGTGGAAAGGACGGGATGGGTTTGGGATGCAGAAAGCCAAGCTGGGTGGCTTTGCAGTGACCCTCAGGTGGACAGAGCTCCCCACAACTTTCTGCAAGGGGCTGGCACGCGGATGGAAGGAGTTTTCCACGCTAAGGGTCGTAAAACGCTGGCTCAGGTTGCCCGGAGAGGTGGTGGACGCCCCATTCCTGGCAAAATTCAAGGTCAGGTTGAACAGGGAGCAACCTGATCCAGCTGAAGACGTCCTTGCAGGAGGGTTGGACTAGAAGACCTTTAAAGGTCCCTTCCCACCCAAACTAATCTGATTTTTGTGGCCGTCACCACCTGGGCAGCCGGGCCCAGGGCTCAGATTTGCCCTGGGGATGTGGGTAAACGAGCTCTGTGCGAAGTCCTCCAGCTCCACAGGGGCACGAGCATCTTGACAGGGCCTCTAACATAAGGCATGTGCGTGTGAGCCATGGCATGAATCATCAGCGCCGGGAACGGAGCTTTATTTAGGATGCAGAGTCAGAGAAAATTCCACCCTTGCCCCGGCAGGAGGGGAGAGCAGGTGTTTTTTTCCATAAACTGTCCTTAGCCCTGAAGTTAATGGCCATAAATTAAACTGGGGAGGGGAATAGCAGATGTTGCTCTGGGAATTGCATGGAGGTGAAAACTGGAGGGTTTTTTTTTCCCTTTTTTAAATCAAAATCCAAAGAAATGTCCGTACCTTTTTGCTCTCTGGCTGACAGCTCACAGGATTTTGAGGACTGCAGCTTTCCACCCTGCTGCCTGGCTCATCCCAGCACACGGATGGGCAGGATTCAGGAATCTCAAATCCCACAGCCCCTGCTGCCCTCTGGGTCTGGGCTTTGCCACCGTATCCCTCCCTACAGCGATTTGCAAGGGATTTATTGTAGCCTTTTGGTTGAAAGTATTCCAGTATCCTTGATGAGATTTAATTCTTTGCTTTTTTCCCTAAAATCACTCAATTTCTCTCCTGTGGATCCCTGGTGAGGATCACCCAGAATCACCCAGGCACGTTCCACTGTTGCTGCTCCCAGAGATGGAGAGGGGGAAAAGATGTCCCTGGGGGAAGAATTCCCATGGCAGAAGGTTGGGATGGGATGATCTTTAAGGTCCCTTTCATTCTGTGATTCTGTGATCTTCAGCTCCTCCTTGGACCTTATTTCCAGGTGCTTTTCCAAGCAAATTTGCCTCTTTCCCATGCGCTTCAACTCACAGATCCTCCAATGCAGGCAGGAGAGGAAAAAGAAAAAAAAAAACAGAAACGANGAAAGAAAAAAAAAAAAAAAAAACAAAAACGAAAAAAAAGGAAAAAAAAAAAAAAAAAAAAAAAAAGAAAACCAAAAGCCCTGGGGCTAAATTGAAGCCATTAGTAGCCTCGAACTGATGACAGGGCAATAAATTACTAATTAACCTTCGGGGCGAGTTCAACACCTTGGGGATAAGTGTGAAAACACGGAGTAATAAGCCCTGACACAGCCGGGCAGCGGCGGCTCCCGCCGGGCCAGACCGGGCAGCGCTGCCTTGGCTTTTGGGGGAATTCTGCACGGATCAGGGCGGCCAGGGAGCAGCACAGTGGGGCCACCGGGGCTGGGACCTCGGACCTCGCCTGGCCTCAGTCCTGAAAAAAAAAACAACCGCATTTCTGCCTTGCTTTTGCAAAGCTGCTTCTTCCCCGGGTGTCTGGTTTAGTGCAGCCACGCTTAAAAAAATAAATATATATATACATATATATGTATATGATAATCACATGGTGCAAGGGATTTTTTATTTTTATAAATGCAGATATATGGATATCCCGCTGTGGTTCCTGAAGCAGGCGAGGATCAGAATTATCCCGACCTGAGCCCAGTCTCTGCAGGTTTTCTGTGGTGGTTTGGATTTTATTCCCCAGCAAGGAGGGGGAAATGCAATCCTGCCCACCCATGGAGGGCACAGAGCTCTTGGGAACGTGGGCACGGTGGGGATGGGGAGCTGTGATTGCAGGGGGCTCTGGCAGGAAGAAATCCCCATCTCTGTCCTGGTTGAAGATGAAGAGGCAACACACGCTCAAGGCACTGAGGGGCAAAGCTCTTCCCATATCAGAAAAACCCAAAACATCCAAGCTTTCAGCTTTCTTGCCTTAAAGAGCAGCCCAAAGCCCCCCCAATTTGCACAACCAATGCTCTGAGACCCCCAACTTCTCGTTTTAATTGTTTTTAATTCCCCTCCTCCTGGGGTGAGCATTTGCAAGGTTCATTCTTCGGCATCTTGCTGCTGATGGAGCAGGGGGCTGTGCCAATAGTGTTGCATCAAGGTCTTTTCAGCTGTAATGGTGCCTGACAGTTCTGAGAGCAGATATGGCTCAGCTAATCATCTTTTAATAGCCCTACCTTGTAGGAAAGGACTGGCTCGGAGTGTACCCAGTAATATTTTAATTTCTGAGCTCTGATGAGCGTAATTTTGAGCAGGTATTCAGTTTCTGTGTGTTCTCAATCGTGCTCCCAGATGTTCGATGCCAGCGGGCTCTAAAGAGCAACTGCACAAATATAATATTTAATACCCAATGTCAGTTTGGGTGTTCCACTCAATTTCCTGGGGAGATCTTTACATTCATCTTATTTAGCTTGAATACCCAATCAGTTCCATACTCCAGCTCTGTAATTCCGCATAACTAAGTTCTCTAATTTCTGGGATGCAAATGTGGAGCAGATGTAAAAGGGGAGTGGAGGGAAGGGGGGATGGCCCTGCACTTTCTGCGGTGCTGGTTGTCAGTGCTGGTGGGATCAGGGGGGAAAAAGCCTGTCAGGATTTGCAAAAAATTCAGCCTCAGGTGCTTTGGACCCCAAGTGAGGGTTTAGGGACAACCAGATGTCCCTACTCCTGAGAAATCAGCCTCTAGGGGTGACGAGTTCATGGTGGGAATAAATGGCCAAGTCCCACTAAGTGAGCCTGAGTAACAGGCAGGTGGAAAGGGGCACTGAGATTTCAGGGTGCTGCTGATGATAAAGGAGATTTTATGGCTTTCTGGGCAGTGGGATGGGCGGGGAAGGAGCTGGGATCCTCTGGGATATCTCTGAGGCAGCAGGAACTCACTTCTTGCTGATTCCCCTGCTTCAGCACAGGATGTTCCTCTGCCAGTCTGTGGCCACCAGTTGTCTCTTCACCTATGAGTGACCTCTTTGGTCAGCTGAAACACCTCCAGTCTCTGTCCACACAGCTCCTGGAATTATCCTGGGCTTATTTGTACAGTGGGAATCAGCCACAGCAGGAGAAATCCCCTTTCCACGCTCTGATTCCCATCTCCTGCTCACTGCTGTCCCCACACCAACACCCCAGCTCTGCTCCGGACAATTCCTGCGTCAAACCCGCCCCAGCTCCCTGCCAAGCCAGCCCACACGGCTCAAAACCGGGGCTGGAGAATCCCAAGGGAGTGGGAACAGACAGGCCACTGGCCTGGCAGGAGGCAGGGAGGGCACAACCCCTGTAGCAGCCCCAAAAACGCTCCCAGGGCTGGAAATGCAGCAGCTGCCACTCGCAGCGTTATCCATCACCACGGGCTCTTTGAACACAGCAGAGTTATTTGACCTTTTCTTTCTGCTTTTTTAACAAGAAATACAATAAAAATGCAATTCTGGCTGCTGCTCCTCAAGCATGACTGGCCAAGCACCATATATAGTATCAACGAGGGACAGCCAGGGACTTCCTTCCATCTTTTGCAGCAATTCCCCTTCCTCCAGCTCTCTCCAAGCTGCATTAATCATGAGCTTCTTCAGAGTAAGCGGGATTAATCTGCCCTCTCGCCTTTTCCCTGGTGTTCTGCAGCAAATCTTGCATTCGTGTGGGATCCTGTGCATCTCCCAGCCTCGGTGGGGATGGGATGCAGAGGAAACAGGAGCTATTTCCATCAGCTCGAGCCTCACAGCGTTTCCTGCTCCTCCAAGCAGAGCGGTCCCAGGTGCTCAGAGCCCCCTGAACGCTCAGGTCAAAAATCCTCACTTTCTCCTGGCTTCCTCGACAAAAATAAAAACCTTTCTGCTGGGTGACCCATCCCACTTCTTTGGTTTAAAGATCTCAGCAGCATCAAAAGCTGCATCCTGGGCTTTGGGTGTTTGTCCTGGAAAAGCTCAGAATCTGAATAGGTGAATGTTTATTTCTACCTGTTGGCATCTTTATTTGCCCAGGAGTTTCTCCCTTTTCTTCTTCCCAGGTGCATTTGCCAAAGGACTCCTTGGAGATGTGCTCAGTGTTAAGCAGACAAGTGTAATGTCATGCAGGTATTCATAAAACATTAAAAAAAACCCCAAATCCTGTGTTTTATCTGAGCTAATCTGCAGGTATTCATAAAACATTAAAAAAAACCCAAATCCTGTGTTTTATCTGAGCTAATCTGCAGGTATTCATAAAACATTTTAAAAACCCCAAATCCTGTGTTTTATCCGAGCTAATCACAGTCTTCGTCTCACACAGACAATGCAGATCCTTCATGTCGTGTCCTTAAAAAAAAACTCTTCAAAACGTTTTATTTTTCTCATCTTTCTTTTTATTTTAATGGGAGAACCGCTCGTGTTCTGCCACATAAAAGTAGATTTCCCCTCATCTGTGGCCGTGCTGATTGCAAAGCCTGGGAGATCTTTAATTAAATCGCTTGGGCTTCGTGTATTTCTTTCAGAGAAAACTATCAACATAGCATTTGTGTCTCATTACAGCTACAACAGCAACATTATCATCTTTTCCTTCTTGTATTACTTCTTTTCATCAAAAGTTTACCTCTGAGTGAAGATCCCTCACTCAGCTTTGTAGGCAAGGGTGGGATTCACCCCCTCCTGCAGGGATACTGGGAATTACAGGATTTTTGGGGAGATTGACCCCACCAAAACTGTCCACGCCCTCTGAGTGTGCCACTCTGGGAGCCATCCAGCTCCTGGGGCAGGGACCTCTCCCCAAAGACAGAATTTACCTTGAGAAACACCAGAAATGACAGAAAGGGATGAGGAAAAGGCACCTCCCACCCGTGGTGGCCTAGGGAGCTTTGTGGGTGATGTGCTGAGGGCAAACATCTCTGAGTTATTTTATTCTCCTTAGGCTGGAGTCAGGATATTCCCCTGCTTTTCTCCTGGTGAAGATGGAGCCGAGGTCCCTTCACAGGCCTGAGCTCCAGGGAAGGTGTGGCTGCAAACTGGGAGTGGGCCAGGGATGGATCAGAGACCCCAGCTGGTCTCCAGCTCTGGGGCTTCAGGACGTGAATTATCAAAGCTTCAGGACACCCCAAAGCCACGCTGGTCACCTGTGCATGGTCCCTGCAGGACTCACCCATGGTGGCCTCAAAAGCCATTTATTATTTTTCCTACTCGAAGTGAACACCCAGCTGAATTTGTGGCTGTGATTTAGGAGGTGCCAGATTTTCCTGGGAGTGATTTTTTTAAATTTTGTTTTTAATTTTCTTTCAGGACACTTTCCACTCCACCTCTGGAACGTCACTCCAGCTTTCACCAAGGATTTCTCCAGGGCTGGAATATTCTGCTGAATATTCTGTTGAATATTTTGTGTCTCCAACCTCCCCTAGGTGCTTCCTCAGACAAAGAAGAAGACAACAAAATCATCCTTCTCTGTTACCCAGGGCCCGTTTTATGCGCTGAAAATAGAAATATCATTTTAAATGAGCCGCGCAGAGAGACACAATCACCTAAATACGGATGAAATCACTTAAATATTTTGCAACTGGCGATCTCATATATTTTAATTCTAGACTGCAGTGATATTCTGCTGAAAGCAATTACGTTGTAGCTCTTCCCACACACGTGGGGAAGTCCTGGGAGTTGTGCTTCACAACGACTTAAACATTGAAGGCATCATGGATATTTTTATTAAAAAATCCATTTTTTTTCAGCGTTTTGCAACAAAGCAAGAGGTTCATTGTTCTGGACATGGCCTTATTGAATATATGTGGGGTGATTTAGGTAGGCGAAGGTGGCTGTGTTGATTCCTGAGGCACAAACACACGAGAACAACGTTTTCCCCCCACTTTTTGAATGGCCTCTTGTTTTTTTTGCTGGGAAAATGGCCCGGCCCTGCTTCGTCAGGACTTTTTAAAACTTGCCACGGCCAGCAAAGATACTTCTGTTTAAAATCAGAGAAACGCTCCCCTCCAAAGCTCCGAATGAAAGATATCTGTTTCCCTGGGTTGGACTGGCCAACGAGCGGGGCTCGCTCAAATGTGGTCGAGACACTCAGATCCAGTTCATGCTACTGATACCCCTAGAAATTAGCCCGGATGAATGGGGCCTTTTGTCGTGAGGGAAGAAACGGGCAGGAATCACAATAATCTCTTTCTAGCCAGGCTTCTGTAGCGTGGGGTGAGGCGAGGGCTCGGCCCGGTGCTGGAGAAGAAGGAAAACAGCAATTTCTCCGCGGTTTCCGTGGCGTGTTGGAAGCTGAAGGAGATCTTCTCGCGCGCGGCTCCGAGCACCTCGGGCCGGTCACTCCCCTTGGTTCCGTTCCAGCCCTTCAAAGCCGTGGGATTCGGGACCATGAATCACATCCTTCACACCCCCTGGTAGCCCTCAGGTGATGGGAGGTGGCAAAACGTCTCCCGGCCCGCGAGTTTTCCGCGCGCGCTCCCCGAGGCCGAGCCTTTGCTCTGGGTGAGAAGTTACACTTCTTTCCTGTTATTCTAGAACTAAGTACTTTGCACATTTGGGAAATATTATTAAGTAATAGTCTGAGTGACGGGCTGTGGTCGGACTTAATTTCTTCCAGTTCTCCAAGTGTCTAATTACACTTTCTTCGGTGCTAAGTGGACGGATTGTGTCGAGCGTGCAAAGGCCTCTTGTTTAAATTTGAAACAAAACACACAAAAAGAGAAAACCCTCGGTTCATCAGTGAAAGTCGGGACCAGGGGCATAACCCAAAAATCTTCTGACAGCTGCTGTGGCTCTGCACATCTTCCCCCAAGTACCTTTGGAAGAGCAAAACCCATTGGGCAGATCATACCTGGTGAATCAAATCATCTCTTTTATACAGTTCCAGTGTTTGCCAGCTTAAAGCTGAGCCTGGCTTTAACTTAGACCCACATCAAGCGAGGCATCATCAGGGAAATGTAGGCAGCCCCATTTTTAAGGAGTTATTCTCCCGTTCCTTGCAGTCCCTGGGGTGGGGACTGTCCATTCCCAGTCCAGGGTGCTGCCAAGTGAAGCGGGCTCTGGAAAGGGCTTTGGGCTGATGTGTTTCACCCCAGAGCTGGGGCAGGACAGGGAAATCCATGGAATCTCCAGCCCATGGGCTGAAAACAGTGATTTGGTCAGACCCCACGAGTGGGTTGTGTTTGGAGAGGGTCTGAGCACCTGTTCGTGGTTGACGGAAGAGCAGCAGAGCTTTTACCTGGAGCCAGCTCTCAGAAGAAGGACAAACTGTGTTTGGGGGAAATTTCCACCTCTTTGCTATGGCCAGCTCAGAAAAACCAACCAGATGATTTTTCTGGTTGTGATTTTAAAATTCCTTGGGGTGGGGGTGGCGGGGAAGAGAGAAGAGGGGCAGAGCCACGGGAGGGGCTGTGAGAAAAGACAGGAACCCTTCAGTGCCAAGGACGAGCTCTAGGAAGGCACCAACAGCTTGGTCGTGCTCGTCAACCATCATACCAATGTTAATTTGGGCTGATCACAGGTTTTTTGGCTTTGGCCATGCTCAAAATAAGGATTTTGTGGTTATCAGATCTTTTTTGGTCGCTGTGTTCGCTGATTTCTCAGGGGGATGGACACATCCAGTTTGGATGGTGGCTTTCAGGACCAGACGTGGAATCCTTCGAGACCAGGCGAGCTCAGGTTGTGATTTATTTTTCTTTCCTGGGGTTTGTGACCGAATCAGACGGGAGAGAGGAAGTGAAGGTTTGTTCTTTCTAAAGATTTATTTCGTTACATCTGCAACAAGTCAAGAGGAGAACAGGGTAGAAAGGCTTTTGGTTTTGGGCCTGGAACAAAGCTCAGGACTTGAGATAAACAAATGGGGGGAAGGAATTATCAAAGAGAGAGCTGGCCACAGACTTTGTTATGAGCTTTGTGTAACAAGCTGAGAAACTTTGGGAACTTAAACCAAACTGAAAGCGCACGGGGGCCAAAGGAGAAGCGGATGATTGAGGTACCTCAAGGGAAAAATGGGGATACTTGACATGGAAAACATCCCAAACTTTGGGTTAGAGGACCCAGCAGCTTCTCTGGTGTGTGGTTGCCCTCTCACTGATTTGATAGCCGTGGACAAGCTCCGTTGGCTCATCCATGGTGGGGTTTTCTTGGTTTTTACATCTCTGAGATGTAAAACACAGGCGCTGCTGTGGGCAGGGCTTGCGACCCTGTGAGCTTTCCCTGCCAGGTGTGATGTGTGGCTGCACCCACAGCCAGGAGCTACATCCACACACAAGATTTTTCTCGGAGTTGGCTGCAAAAATATCCAGTAATTTTGATTTCCTATTTACAATTGCAAGTAATTAAAAAAAAAATAAATTGCAGAACAACAGTGTCACCCTGTCCAAGTTTCCACTTTGGTAAGTAGGTGTTAGTAACTCCTACCTGGTGTTCAGGATGGTGTAGGAGCTGAATTACTCCGTGTAGGTCAGTGGAGGTGGTGAAAAATAACAAAAGTTCTGAGAGAGACAGCGTTTGTTAAAAGAAAAAAAATTTATTTCTCCATAGGGAAGAAAAAAGGGGGAAAAAATGTTTAAAGTTTCATTTCCACAGTGTTAAATTAACAACAGCAAAAGCCAGCCAAAGGAATAAAATGCATGTTAAGGAAATTTAAAAGAGTTACTCTGAAATGAGTCCCAGCTTGCTTTGCTGAGGTCCTGAGCCACCAAAATCCCACAGGCCACCTCCTGAAAAGCCTGGGCTCTCCGCAGATCCTCAGGATCGCAGTGTCTCCTTCAGGAATGTGGTGCCCTGGGCTCTGGGAAGGAGAGATAACCCCTGCAGAAGGTCCCACCACGGGTCTGACAACACCTCCCCGTTACCTGTGCTGAGTGCTCCTTATCTCCCTGATACTCTATCAGCCTGGCCAGGGCAAGGCTCCCCGAGAGTCAAGTGGTTCAATTAGCAGTAATTAGCGCAATGAGGAGCCCTCTCTGGGCTGGGATGGAGCAGGTCCGTGTCTCCTGGTCCCTCCAGAGGAGCTCTGGGGTTGGGTGGCCTGGGAGCCAAGTTGGGATTTGTGCTTTTCCTTTTCCTGCTGGGCTTGATGGGGCTGGGTTTAGGGGCAAAAAATGCCTAAAAATGGGAAAATAGTGGAGATGATCCCATCTGGGCAGGGAGAGGCCGTGGGAGGCTCTCACCTCCACGTGGGTTCACACACAGGAATTGCAGAGCCAAACTGGTCTCGCAAGGGATGGTCCATGACCACACAGCGCCTTGGTAGGGGCTGCAGCTCCTCACTGGGGAGTTTGATGGGAAATTTGGAGAGCTGGGAGATGTGAGCTCCTCTGGCACAGAGCTAACAGGGATTTTCTCCAGCAACAAACCCCTCGAGATGCCCCAGCCACCAGCACATCCTGTAGGAGAAGAGGGAAAACCTCAGCCAGGAGGTTCAGGGTATTTCCTGCACACCCAGACTGCTCTGCCTGGCTCCTCTCTCACTTCCCCCAGTTTTTCGCTTCAGATTTGGTTTTCCCTGCACTTTCCAAGCGCTCACCCTCGAGGTGAGGCTTGTCCTGCCTCCAGCCCCCAGCACGGCCAGGGATGTCCCCGCTCCTCCTGCAGGCGCGCGGTTAAACCCCAGCATCTCCAAACGAAGGGTTGGCCGTGACAGTCTTCAGTGCTGCCGGCCAGAAACCTGTAAAGCAGAAGAGAAATGGTTTTGGTGGCAGAACTACAAATGCTCCATGAAGCACAGCTTGTTTCGGGGCTTTTTAATGTGGTTCTGTGCTGACTTTTGGTCCCCTAATTCACAGCAGAAGCGGAGCAGAGCGCGGTAGAGATTGAGCATGAATCCCCTGCGCTGGGTTAATGGGAACAATTACAGAGGTTTCTTCTTTTTCTGCTGCCAAGCTGTGATGTGAAATCATTCTCCGGGTTCCTGTTTCCACGGGAACAATTAGTTTCGTGCCGTTTTGGTCTCACACATCAATGAAGTGATTAAGTAAATGAAGGCCAACACTTCATAAACGTATTGTCTCACGCAATAATCAAGTAGCTACCAAGTGCCGCAGTGAAATGCACAAAAAACGCAATGAAAGCAACCCCACAAAACGCTCCGGAGCGTGCGAATAGTTATTGATCTGATACAGCACATCACCCGTGAGCCAAAAATACCGAAAATTCCAGCCGTGGGTGTTTAGGTGTTACCGGCTTCTGAGCCAAGCCGCGTTCTCTCGGAGGGTCTGGTCACCTGGAGCCATCTCCAGGAGAGGCTTTGGGGACCTGCTGGGGGATGCTGACGGGTTTCAGCTGGCCCATCCCACGGGCCAAGGCCAGCCGAGGGCAGGCGGCTTGCAGGACCCCGCAGCCCCGCGGTGCCTGAGCTCCCGGGGCCGTGCCTGGTCCCCGGCCTTCCTCCAAGGACTCCGCATATTTTCTCCTTCAAGCAAAATATACAAAGAGTCCACACGGCACGGAGTGGAATTCAGGGCTCTGCCCGCTCCCTCCCCGGCACATCTGGGAGCCTTTCCCTCGCAGAGCTGAGCAGCTGCACGGGAGAGAGGCAGGCAGGGAGGGAGGGAGACTCCCGTGCTCTGCCACGGAGCAAAGTGAGGGCTGAAATGGGAGTGGAATTCAGAGATGCTGCCGTGAGGGGCTCCAGTGGGACAGGGACAGGATGGCAGGGAGGGGCAGCTGGGCTGGGTGCTGGACAAGAGTGGCTTCCTGGGCTTCACTTCTGAAAATGAGCCACTCACAAGGCTCGGGAGGAGTTGGAGTAACTCATTCTGAGGAGTTGTTAAGGAAGAATTCACTGTGCAACCATCGGTGTTGGACCCTGAATTCTTACTTCGCCGGGCAGCGGATCGGGTTCTTTGTTGATACCAGCCCTTAGAGAAAAGGAAATGATGCTTTCCCCTGCATTCAAGAAGGATTTATACACAAAAAGAAATAGTAACCTGATTTCAGTTTAGCAGCTCGAGAAAATCAGAATTTTGCTTGGAGCATTCCCTTTTCCCCTGCATTCAAGAAGGATTTATACACAAAAAGAAATAGTAACCTGATTTCAGTTTAGCAGCTCGAGAAAATCAGAATTTTGCTTGGCGCATTCCCTTGTCCTCCTTTTCCTTCTCTTTATTGAGATACGTCCTGGGAATGGTGTCACACAATGTCTCTCCCTGGTCCTGATGGACATTCAGACCACACTCAGTGAGCCCTTGCACAGCTATTTCTTGGATGAAGCTCCTTAGTTGGCCCTTCCAGCCAAATGCAACAGAGATTTCAGGGAGAAACTTCACATTAAATCATTTTTTGTCCCGATCCCAAAGAACGACGTTTCCACACAGAGGGGGAATGGTTCCTCCACATGTACAGAGTGGACCCTCGCTGTTCACTGCTCTCCTTTCTGTCATCCTTTCTGCTGACGAGCTGGCAGGTGCTGAATCCCCTCAACACGCCACAAAACGTTCTGTGATGGGTGAGGGAAATACACGGAGTTTTCTCCATCCATTTACTTCCATCTGACAGAGCTGTCACTCCCCTTCTCCCACGTGCCCCGCTGCCATCTGATTTTCCTGCTTATTTATCCTTCCCTCTGGCTACACCACGAGCTAAAAGCAGTCTTGATGTCCTAGGAAGGAGCCAGGGATAAGATGATGCCTAACAGGGCTGGCTGCCACATCCAACCCCTCCCTGATCCACTTGGATCCAGTGGAGCAACCAAAGAAAAGGGCGTGAAGCCACCCCCACCCAGGACACTTGGAAGCTGGAGCTGTGTCCATCCCCGACACAGATTTCCAGCAAATCTGGACAGGGGAAGAAGCTCAAGCCTCCATTCATGGCCAGTGCAAACATTTCCATGAAATCTCTGTGCAGAGCCAGCCTTGGATCTCTCCCTGCTGTTCCCCAGTCCCCTTTTACCACCCAACCTCCTGACCTTGCAGAAATACGGCTCTGGAGGGTCAGAGCGTGGGCCTGGAGCAGATGCTGATTCCTGGGATTAGGGCTGGGTGGCCCAAGGGCTGGACAGGGCAACATTCCTGGTCTGGTTGAGATAAGGCAGCCCCACTGTGATTTACTCCAAGGAAGAGGAGCTGGGTCCTGCGTGTTCCCTGGCAGACGAGGCAGGGAAAATCCTGCAGGATGAGCCCCTGTCAATCTGTCGGTAATGGTTTGCTTTGGAAAAAAACCTCTGATTTTGTACAGCTAAAAGCACCAGGGTGGGCTGGACCACAAGCCAAGGCTCACCCCCTCCGAGCCCAAATCCACTGGGATGCACCAGGATGTGCTGAGTTTACTTATTCCTGCTTTGCTTAACCCTGGCCCAAATCCTCCTGGTTTTGCAGCCTTCTCCTGGTTGGATTTCTGTAGCCAAGGTGAGACAAAGAGCAGCGGCGTTTCCAGGTGAGAAAAACCATGTGAGATACTTAAATTTCAGGGCTTGGCAGGGTCAGAGCTTAAAAAAAGAAGGATTGATCTCCCTCACCTGGCTGGAAAAGAGAGAATAAATTCCCAACGCAGAGGTGCAGCAGTATGGAAAGATAACACAAAGTTCAATTCTTTCTCCAGGGGGGATTTCATTGAGCAGTTTGGTGGAAGGATCCTGCGTGCATCCCCACCAACACATCCTGCCTTTTCCTTCACCTAACCCCTGACATTCCCACCCCGCTGCACGCTCTGGGAAAGGGCAGAGCCAGCCCCATCCGTGTGCAATTCCCTTCCATGGAGGGAAATGTGCAGGAAGGCTCTTCCAGCCCCCTGCACGTCCCCTTTGGAGCCCAAATAGAACCCCAGGACTCACAGCTGAGGAGACCTGAAGATATCAAAGCACGGCCACCACAAAACCTTCAGGTCTCCCCACACCTGCAGTGCAGCTCCCAGCCAGGCACTTTACAAATGGGGCTGGTTCTGCCTTGCATCCCATCTGGATGGCTCCAGATCCCTGCCTGGGGAAGCATTTCCAGCATTTTTGGGATGCTACCAAGAGTTGCCAACACTGGGAACTGTTGCAAAATGCGTTCAAGGCAAGAGGAGTCTGAGTTAGGACTCCCCATCTAAGGTCACCCTGAGAATGTGACATCAAACACAGGATTGAATTCTTTCAGTGCATGGAAAAATGTCATGGAGCACAACAGATGACTCTGGAATTTGAGCTTTTACTCCTTTTTTTCCCATATATTTGATTACGCAACTTCTTCCCCCCAGGAGAACGCCGAGTTCTCCACATTCTCCTCCCAGTTTGTGAACCAAAGCAGAAGAGGTGACTCTGATAAATCAGTCCTCAGCCTGCGAGGGTTCCTTTCATTGCTTCCAATGATCTCAGTCCCATCTCGGGGAGGTCACTGGAATGAGTCAGGTAACAAATAGAAAACACACAGTTTGTGCAATTGCCTGAAATGAAGGAATCTCCCCTTGGAAAAACAATAGGGCCTTTGTATTCCCCATCGGAGCAGCCGGGAAACCGCTCCTGCGGGGCTGGGATGAATTAAAGGCTTTTCTGCAGCAGATGCAGTTGCTGTTTGCTGCTGAGAAAAGCTGTCTGGGTGTCTGCAGCACGTTAAATCCACGAGTTCACGTTCCCAGCATCGCCAGAACTTGCAAAATAGTGCAGGGGAAGGAGGCGAGCGGAGCTGAGTGACTCAGCTCCGCGCTGGTCTCTGCAGTTTCGTGGGATATTGTTCCTCAATTACATGGCTGAGGGAATTACAGCCAAAACAGCTCCTGCTCTACTAGCAGAGCCTCCCAACCTGGCTGGATGGACACGAGGGCACTGAGAGCTCCTCTGCTGTCGGGGCTGTCCGTAGTCCTGCTTGTTGGACCCTGTCCTTGGAGGTGTGCAAGGCTCAGCTCAACAAAGCCGTGGTGACCCTGTCCAGAGCGGCTGATGGACCTGCCTTGGGCAGAAATTCGGGCTGGAGCCCTCGGAGGTCCCTGTGGATCATGCAGAGACCTCTTGAGTAGGTTCCAGGAGGGGATACCAAGGCAGCAGAGCCTTCCCTTGACCTTATTCCCATTTCTAGTCCGTCAGCCTGGTTTTTATGGGATGTGCTGGAAGAGGCCGCCTGGCAGCAGCTATGGGACATTCCCAGCTGGCTCTGAAAAGCTGGAGCAGCTTGAACACCAGCAATGGCTCCAGCTACTCTGCCAGCACTTCTGCCGTGCCCCCAGCAGCAACTGGGGCTTGCTGGGAGGCAGAAGAGCTCCAATCCCAGCGCTGGAAGCGAGGAAGCCAAACGCCAAGAACAATAAGCACAACAATGTCACGAATTTCCTCCGCCGCAGCGCTGGAGGAGAGTGATAGGGAATTTTTTGATGGGCCTGAGCAATTCCGAGCATTGGTTTCACTTCAGAAATCCCAACTGGTTGTGTTTTGTTTTTCCAGTGGTTGGAATTGCTCTCGGGGACACAAATCATTGGAGTGGATCCTGGGCTCCTGTCCTGCTGCTCCATGGGCTCCAAACCAGTAAAGCAGCTGGGAAAAGGGAGCTGAAACTGGGGAGCTGGCTCCCTCCTGCATCCCCTTTCCCAGAGCACACAGGTCCCACGTGTCCTGTGGGAGCTGGATGCACCTGCTGGAGGAGCTGTGTGGGGGCAGGCGTTATCCACCCGTTATAAATCCTGGGGCTATCAACAGCCTTCAGTAAACATTTGGACAATCCTTCCTACCTCTCGCTCGTCCAAATATTTGCATCACACGGGGCTGCTGCCCGTTTCCTGACACGCTGCACAGCTAAGAATATCCTTGGATCCCAGGTCAGTTCCAGCTCGCTGTGATGGATGGACTCGCTGGATGAAATAAATGGCTTGGGGGGAAAGAAAGGGAAAAAAGAAAAAAAATCTGTCTCCTGATAATAAATTCAGGTCAGGATGCAGTGAAAGAGCTTTCAGTGGGGAATGGTGTTTTTAGGAGCTTTTAGGATCTGATCTGCAGCACCCAAGGGTTAACAAGGAGCAGCCCTGAGATCTTTTTTAAACTCACACCACTTTGGCTCTTGGAGGAATGGTCGAAGATGCTCCTGAAAGCTCTTCCTTCCTGCTGGGTTGGGAATAGCCCCAGCCAGCTTTGGATATAAAATAGGAACCTGCTGCATGGAGGTTTGGTGGCTCTTCCTCCAGAGCAGAGCCTCCTCCAGGTGAGTCACAGCAGGAATCACCACTTCGTGACCTGAGTGCAAAGCATTTCATGCAGCAGAGTTGCCAACCAGAAATAAACCAAATTTTTTTTCCTCTTAATTCAGAGAGAGGAAAACAACCTGGACGCTGCTTTAGCAGTTAATTGGGTTTAGCAATTAAGAGTTCTAAACACAAAATCTATGTTTTATGATTTAAGACCGCGGTGCTAAATAACGACTTTAGGAAGATTAAGCTTCACAACACAATAATTTTAGTCTTTTGCTAAAGGATTGACGTGGCTGGGACTTTATGGCTGAACACACACCGTAATAAGCCAGTGGATTTTCTGATAGAGCAGTAAAGAAAATAATCAACCCTCAGCTTAAGTGCAGGATAAACAGCAACCTGGGCTGGTGGAAGGTGTTGGAACCCATGGCAGGGAGCTGGAACAAGATGAGCTTTAAGATTCCTTCCAACCCAAACCATTCCACGAGTTTATGGTAAAACTTCTTAGGGCTTAAAGTGGCTTTTCCACTGCAGCTTCAGCTCCGACTTTTTGTTTTAATCTTCTCCCCTGTTCATAAAACCACCAAACCCACCGCAAATAAGAGCAGTGCAGCTCCATGTTGTGCCATAAATGTGTTTTCTAATCCTGACATGGGACAAATCACGAGGAGGGGTCGCTCACCCCCAGGTAATTCCCCTGTGCCTCCAGCATCTCCCCTCTCCCCCCACCCCGCTCATCACTTCCTTCTGGGAAGCCCAAAACTCCGAGCCCTCTTTTTGGACAGACTAAACAACATCTGCAAAGCTGCCTGTCTCCCCTGCAGCCCTCCCGGGGGAGCAGAGCCGCTCCCAGATGGCCGGGACAGAGCCGGTGTCACCGGGGAGGGCGAGCGGCGCTCCCGGGGGGTGCCGGCCGGCGGGGATGTGGCGGAAGCATAAAGCACCTGTTGGGAGGCTATTTAGGGATTAGCCGAGTGCTGACAGACAAATTGGCAAGATTAATAAGAGCAATCAAGGCTGTGTGGGCTCGAGCTGTGAGCTGACATTAATGTGACATCACTTTCATCTGCTCTTGCCTCGCCCCGCGCGGCACCGTCGGGGCTCCGGGAGAGCAGCGCCGTCGGATGCGGGGCTTACAGCCCGGGGGTGTCCCTGGGGCTGGCCCCGAGTGTGTGGCAGGGCAGGGGACAGCCCTGTGTGTCCCGGTCCCCACACCGGGGCTGCCCACGGGGAGCTAGCAGCGCGTTTTGGGGACCCCCGGGCAGCCCCGGTGTCCGCCGGCACCTCTGCAGGGCCTACCTGGCTCTCCCAGCACGGGGCTGTTTTTGGGGACATTCGCTTCAAAGCCGCCTGCTCTGCTGGGTTTGGGGTTGTTTTTTTCTGTCCTTCCTGCAGAATCGTTGAATGTCACCGAGAAAACGCGGAAAAAAAAAAAAAAGGAAAGAGGGGGAAAAAAGCGTCAGGGAATAAAGGCTAATTCCAGGTGTGAGGAGAGAACAGAGAACAAAGAAACTGCTCTGCTGTCGCCCTAAACCCCCACACTTCGAGTCTTCCCTGTCTCGGGGAGGTGGTTTGACACCCTAAAGAGATTTTAAGGCAGAAAAAGCCGTTTTCAGAGCAAAACCTCCAAAACCCAGGGGAAATTCTCCCCTGCATCTCTAGTGCAGCACCTCTTTTGCACGGGGTAAAATTCGTGTAGGGTTTTTCATTTCCCTTTTCCCCCTTGTTTTCTCGAACCCTTTCCCTGCTAAAATCTCCCTCGCCCCGAATTCTGTTCTCATCCCTTTCCAAGGATTTTCTTTGTGCTCCAGTCCGTGAGGGATCCTAACAGTAGTAAAATATCGGGATGTCCAAATCCTCCAGGTCCGCCGGGCTCTGCCGCGCGGGCTCCTCCGCAGAGAGCTTTTGCCCACAAAAGGAAAGTGTTGAAAAGGAGCGAGATGCCAAAGCCTGAGCGCACGTTCGCTCCTGGAGGGGAAAAAAAAATCCTCTCCCTGGGACCTGAAGTGGATCCCTCCCTGCTGGGGATTTATCGAGCGGGGAGGAAAAAATGTGTAAAAATCTGATTGAAAAAAAAAATCGGATTTTTTAACTATCAGCTGTTCAAACTTCCAAGTGCAGATGGGGATAGAAGCAGCTAGGGGGGGTCAAGAATGATTTTGGAGAGAGGTTTTGTGAAGAAAACAAGAAAGAGACTGACCCCAAAACCAGACTCTGAAAACAAAGTCACAAGATGATGATTGCTGCTCCAACCCCCTCAAAAATTAATTTAAGAACTCCTCACATTTTAATTGTTATGTAAATTAATGAATTATTTTAGTTGCGTTTAAAAGGACTGGAGTTATTTTATATACACAAACACATATATCCCATCCTAAATGGGGAAATTAACGGGGTTTTGGAGTGAATTTCAGGTTCCTCCAATCTCCACCCCACCAGGACAAACCCCCGAGCACAATGTCCCCAGCAGCCGAGCTTTTGAGGGACACAATTCCATTTCTCGCTGGGACACCTTCAGGGAGGGCGGGACGAACCCCCCTTTCCCCTGCCCTCCTCCAGAGCTCCTTTTTGGTTGGATTTATGGCTAAATTTTAGAGATTTCCCCCCTTCAACCCTTCTCCATCCCCGCCTTCCACACCGGGAAACCACACGGAAAGGGGCAGCCCTAGAGATCCTTAATTCCTTACGGCTAAAAATAATAATTTCACATCATTTTTAATCAGATTTGCTGCCCCAAAAGCGATTACGTTGAAAGTACACATCTCCCACCAATCCGGCAGCAACACGGCGGGCATTCAGTGGTCTGTTTGTAATCTCAGCCTTTTTCATTAACATAAACACGGCTTCAACCCAAATATACACGGCCACCTACGGAGCGAGCGCGGGGCCGGGCGCGCCGCTCTCCCCGCGGGGGTTAAGCCGGGCTTAACGCAGCCCCGCGTGGAAAACCCGCGGGGAAATCGCTGCCGAACCTCAGCTCTCGCCCGGGGAAAGAGCAGGGAAAGAAGGAAGGAATCGCTGAACGCGATCTGTCCCCTGCCCAGAGGCGATCCCGGCGGGTTCTCCTTTCATCCCCCGCTCCGCGGCAGAGCGCGGCAGCGGCCGGGCCCGGGCCCCGCCGGGCTGTTCTTTCCATCCCTGTCTCCCCCGTTTTCCAGGGAAAAAAATTGTATTGTCTATGTCGTAATATTGGTTTCGCAGGAAAATAATTCCCCTTCGTGTACTTGCTGTGTTGCTTTCTTTGGGGTTTTTGCCTTTGGGTTTTCTCTCTCATTCTGCCTTTTTCTGTCTTTCTCGCATTTCTTTCTTTTTGTCTTCTCTTGTTCTTTTAATCGTTCTCTTTAAATATTTTTTCTTTTATTTTTTCCTTCCTTTCTCCCCTTCTCTTTCTTTGCTTTTCTCCTTCTTCTCTCTTGTTTTTTTTCTTTTTGTTCTTTCTTTCTTTCTTTTCTTTCTCTTACTTTCCTTCTTTCCTTCTTCTTTCTCTCTCTCTCTTTTTCTCTCTCTTTCTCTCATTTTTATTTCTCTTTCTCTCCTTCTTTCTCTCTCCTTTTCTCTCTCTTTCTCTCATTTGTATTTCTCTTTCTCTCCTTTCTCTCTTTCTCTACAGCTTTTCCTCTTTCCCTCTATTCTCTTTCTCTCCTAATTTCTTCCTTATTCTTTGTTTCCTTTTTTACTTCTCCACTTCCCCGTTTCTCCGTTTTCTTTCACCCTTTCTCTATTTCTCACTCTCCTGCTCTTCATTTCTCTCGATTTCTTTTTCTCTCTTTGTTTCTCTCTCATATTCTCTTTCTTTCTAGTTCTCGTTCTTTATGTAATTTTCTATCTCTATATATTCTTTCTTTCT
>VZTG01002707.1:23788-34672 GCA_013397845.1 Melanocharis versteri | reverse complement strand
GGGGAAAATTTCTGTTTCATCTCTTGTCTCCCAGAGCAGATGAGGTTTGTCCCTGGCATGTGATGGGAAGTTCTGGAGCAGGAGGGAAAAGGCTCCCCAGAGCCACCATGATGCTCCAGGTATCGAAATTCCTGTTGGGAACATCAGTTCTGTCCCACAGAAAAGCCCAACAAGGACTCGATGGAGGTTTTTTGAGAGCTCTTGATGAGTTTTTGGCCTGTCCTGCTGTTGTTTTCCAAAGGGGTGGCAATCACCAGTTGCCTCCAGTCTATCAGGAGCCATCTCCACCTCCCCATCTGTAAAACATGGATGCTCCTGGGGCAAAATTCTGGGAGAAAATTCTGTTTCATCTCTTGTCTCCCAGAGCAGATGAGGTTTGTCCCTGGCATGTGATGGAAAGTTCTGGAGCAGGAGGGCCAGTGGGATTAAAGCCTCCCAGAGCCACCACAATGCTCCAGGAATCAAAATGCCCGTTGGGAACATCGGTGCTGTCCCACAGAAAAGCCCAACAGAGGCTTAGTGGAGGTTTTTTGAGAGCTCTTGATGAGTTTTTGGCCTGTCCTGCTGTTGTTTTCCAAAGGGGTGGCAATCACCAGTTGCCTCCAGTCTATCAGGAGCCATCTCCACCTCCCCATCTGTAAAACATGGATGCTCCTGGGGCAAAATTCTGGGAGAAAATTCTGTTTCATCTCTTGTCTCCCAGAGCAGATGAGGTTTGTCCCTGGCATGTGATGGAAAGTTCTGGAGCAGGAGGGCCAGTGGGATTAAAGCCTCCCAGAGCCACCACAATGCTCCAGGAATCAAAATGCCCGTTGGGAACATCGGTGCTGTCCCACAGAAAAGCCCAACAGAGGCTTAGTGGAGGTTTTTTGAGAGCTCTTGATGAGTTTTTGGCCTGTCCTGCTGTTGTTTTCCAAAGGGGTGGCAATCACCAGTTGCCTCCAGTCTATCAGGAGCCATCTCCGCCTTCCCATCTGTAAAATGTGGATGTTCCTGGGGCCGCCGCAGAGATGGACCAGAGATAGATCCATATCCTGAACTCATTTCTCCCAGGCACTGCAGTGGGATGCCCAGCCCAGAACAATGGCAGGATACACGACCCTAAACATTTCTGCGGGGCTTTGAAAGATGAAAAGCGGGGACTTTGCTACCTATGTCACAGGAGGGGCAGGGAAACGTTCCGTGATGTTTATAGCAGCCATCACGGACATTACACATGGAAACGTGGGAAACGCTGCCCTTTTCTGGGAGGGAGATAATCTTTAAGAGATGGCAAGGAGGAAATCAAAGCATTTGGTACACAACAGCCTCCCGAGCAGGGGGGTTTGCCCGAGGAACGTGGCCACGGGCACAGATGTTTCCTCCAGAGGCAGAAGTGCTGCGAGGGGCTGTTCCTTCGGAGGAACCGGAACGAGAGAAATCCCTGCACGCGCTTTTCCTCCCCCTGCTCGCCCCTGTGGAGAAGAAACACAGCCCCAGTGCTGGATTTTTCAATGGAAACATTCCCCTAAAAGCCATTTGTTTCTCCCTTTGGAGCAGTAGAAGATGATGAAATAAAAAAAGTGCATGCACAAAAAAAACCCCAAAAAAACCAAAGGCATGACTTGGAGACAGTGTTTAACCATCCCTTCCCTGACATTTTTTATTGGAATAATGGGATAAAACCTCTGTCCTTCCAGGCTGCTTGTTGGGAGGGGATCAGGGAGATGCTGGAGGGTTGGATGAGGACCTGGACGTGAGATCCAGAAAAAAGCCTGATGGTGAGAGATTTTTTTTTTCTGTCCTTTTTCCCCCTCTGGAAACAAACAGTCTCTGACTCTTGTAACTCAGAGCCTCCCCAGCAACCCAGCTTGTTTACTGCTGTCTTTGGTGGCTTGAAGCTGTGTGGCCTTGTCCCTGTTCCAGGAAACGCATGGACACGGCCGGCTGAAGGAAAACCCGTGCAGTTTTGGGGGTGGCAGGGAGCCACCTCGCTCTCATTGTTAGCGGATCCCAGCGTGGCCTCACTGCTCTGTGCCACACACCACGCTGGGAATGCTGGCCTCCAACAAAAAACCCCTCCAAAGTCACCCTGCTCTCCATCATGGAGCTGGTGGAGGCTCCGTTCATCCCATGCTGGTTTCCCTCTGTGTTTCTCCCACAAATCAGGGTAGGAAGAAGGGGAGAATGGCCCTGGGAAGGTCACGTCCCTCATGGAATAGCTTGGTGGTCACTGCTGATCCCAAACTCCAGGAGTTCACTCCACACCAGCCTCTTCCCCCACTGAACCCTCAAAAAGAGGGGAGAGCAGCAGCAACAGCCCAACAACAGCATCCCAAATGTTTGTGCCATGAAAGGAGCTGGAAAGAATGTGCCCGACCACATGACAGGCGAGGACATCGGGCTGTGCGGAGAATAGAGAGCCCTCAGTTTGAATTATTCGGAACAAAGTTGGCTCAGGGAAGCATTTCCCATTGTGCTGCTGAACGTTTCTTCTCATCACACAGCTCTGCCACTGCTGCTGCTGCACCCAAGGCTGTGCTGGGGATCACTTCACTCCCCATTAGAAGCAGAGTAGAGATCTATCAGCAGCATTTCAGACTTTTCTGCAGCACCCAGGCACTGCTTTGCCACTGTTGATGATTTTCTCATGAGTCTTAAGCAGTAAACCAGGCCAGGATCCACCTGAGATGAGGCACATTTTATATCTTTGTGCCCAGGCCACAGCTACAGCAGGTACAGAATGAGGAATTGTGACTGAAATAAATATTCTCCTCTTTAAAGGCTGTTAATTCAGTCAGAAAAATCCACAGGGCGTGGATTTTATGGTTTGATTGTTGGTATCTCACGTAGCCTTGGGCTGGGCCAAAGTGAAACATAAACAGGCTTCAATTCCTCGAGATTTCTTGTGAGATCAGAGCCCAAGGATCCAATAAAATCTCTTGCATTTCAGAGTTTCGTGGACTTGCAGAAATCTCTCCTGACTTTGCTCTAAGTGATGCCTTCCTGAGCATGCAGAGAGCCTGGAACAATAGATCTGAGAGGGGCAGACTGCCCCATTCACTTTTTTTACACAGAAAAAGGGTTTCCTTTAGGGTCAGCCCACAAGAGAAAATCCACATCATACAGCTGCAGACACCAGAAGGCCGTGCTGGGCTGTGCCTTGGCCACTCTTGTGTTTAATTAATTTAATTTAATTCAACAGCAGTTTGGCAGCTGGCACTGAAATGTCTTTTAGCTGGAGAGGAGCAGCACCAAGAGCCCCACCCCTGCCCCTGCCTCCCTGACTCTCCAAGGTTTCACTGATTTCAGGAGTGATTTACTGACTTTGAGATGGCAGCACCTGAAAGACCTTGGTATTTATTAATAACCTGGATCAAAAATACAAGGATCACTGCAGCATCATTCCAGTCCACTCAAAATGCTAATGAGCTTAAGCTTATAGTGGTTATTTTTCTTCCTAACTTCAGTTCATAGAACCATAAAGGTTGGAAAAGAGCTCCAGGATCATCAAATCCAACCTGTGATCCATCTCCACCTTGTCACCAGCCCAGAGCACTGAGTGCCACATCCAGTCCTTCCCTGGACACCTTCCACCACCTCCCTGGGCAGCCTCTTCCAATTCCTGACCACCTTTTCCATGAGGAAATTCCTCCTGATTTCCAACCCGTTGCACACCCTGAGTTAGCATCTCCTCCATAGCGTGGCTTGGAGTTTAACTCCCAAATGGGAAACAGGATATTGGGTAAAATACAGGGAAATGTGGCCTTGAAAGCCATGACAGAAAAAAATGACAGGCTGGAAAGAGCCGAGATTTTGGACACTGCTCACCTGTGGGCTTCACCCAGAACCACAACTGCAAACATAAAAACATCCAGATGTTTGTCCAAACAAAACTGGCCCCTGGCTGAAGGCTGGGCTGACAGGAAAACAAGCAAAGTTACCACATTTACAGAACATATAAACAGATCTGCACCGAAACTTCAGCTGGGAAGAAAGGAAAGAAGGTAAAGGATGTGATGCCCAAGAATTTCACCAGAAAAGGGTGGTTCCATCCGTAATGCACCAGGGGAAGTTTGAGATGCTGGAAGTTTTTGTTGGCAGAGTTGCAACTTTTAACTGCTAAGGTCACCTGGACATCTTCAGCAGAGCAAGAAATATCCCAGAGTCAAAAGGAACAGCAAACGATCACATTACTCAATTTGCCATCGTTTGGAAGGGGCAGGCGGGGATGGATAATTATTTTTTTGCTTTTCTTTCCTCTGCTTTGGAAGCTGATGATGCAGTGAGCGTGTTTGGGTAGTAACATAACCCTGACTCTCAGCCCTGAATGCACAAGCCCTGAAATGAGAGCCAGAGAGTTGTGCAGGGCTGGTTTGAATTCGGATTGAGTGATACTGGAAATCATTTGGAGCTGTACAAAGAAAGGAACTATGGATTTCTTCCAGAAACCTTTCCTTTGTTGACCTTACAAGAAGTTCACAGAATGATAGAACGGTTTGGGTTGGATTTGAAAAATCATCTTGTTCCAACCCCCGTGCTGTGAACAAGGACAGCTTCCACTGTCCCAGGTTGCTCCAAGCCCCATCCAGCCTGGCCTTGGACACTTCCAGGGATCCAGGGGCAGCCACAGCTTCTCTGGGAACCTGTACCAGGGCCTCCCTGCCCTCACAGGGGGGAATTTCTCCCTAATACCCCATCCAAACCCACTGTCTGTCAGTTTGAAGCCACTCCCCTTGTCCTGTCACTCCATCCTTGTCCAGCGTCCCTCTCCATGGGGAGGAGGAGTCACTTCCATCTGGAAAGCCACATCGAGGTGACCCCTAAGCTTTCCTTCCTCCAGGCTGAACAATCCCAATTCTCTCTACCTTTCCTCCCAGCAGAGCTGCTCCATCCCTCTGCTCATCCTGGTGCCTCCTCTGGACTCTCTCCAACAGCTCCAGGTCCTTCCTGTGCTGGGATCCCAGGGCTGGATGCAGCTCCAAAGCTTTCCTTGAGCCTTTCCCTACAGAGCCACATGATAACGATGAGAACTTTTCATTTTATACTGAATAAATGTCTGACCCTTGAGGCATAATAACCAGCTTAAAATACACTTAACAGTACTCCCTGGCTAAAAAAAAAAAAGTTTCCAACTCTTATTTTAAAAAAAAATCCATTTAGATGCTTACTTTGACTATGTGCCCAGCATCACTGGCAAAAGTGCTTCTGTTCAGAAAAGATGGCTGGGCCAAAATTCAACTTGTTTTTCAGGAATAGGAAACCCAAGGGGGAAAAAAAGGTAATAAGAGGCATAGCAGATAAATCATTATTGGCCATTACACTGGGAGGGAGTGTTCATGTCCAGGACAGTGCCTGGGAGCAGTTTCACCTGGAGAAGTTGTGTGGTGCTGTCTAACCCTCAGCACTGATGTCATGGATGGTGACAAAGGCACAGAGGCTTTGCCACAATCTCCAGCAAATTCCCAAAGAATTCCATGCCAGACTAAGCACCAACCATGGCGTGCCTGTTTTTCATTTCCACTATAATAACAATATTAATGTAATTTCACAGAGGCAAAGGAATCACATCCCATTACGAGAGACAACCAGGAAAAGCAGCTATTTTACAATTATCTGATCCATCAGAAAGGCAGTTTGGGGAAAAAGCAGAGAAAACCAGGCTTTGCTTTCCTCTGCCACACTGAAATAAGAAATGTAAGCTTTACCACGGGCTGATTTAACAAAAAACTGAGAAATCTCTCCCACCAGATGTTAACAGCTCTTACTAAAACTAGAACTAAGCCAGTGTTTCCACAGCCACTCTTCAAGGCACAAAAACGACAATCTCTCTCTTCCCTGACCATTTTTATAAAAAATAAACTCAAAACTCCCAACAGGCAAAGCCCATTTTTCAGTAAACGGAATTGTAAGCTTTAGGACAGATTTCCTGCTGCTGGCTGTTAACCTCACAGGTATAAATGGGCAGGTCTAACCTTAAATGACTGACTGGAACCACCTTGCTGCAGGTGCCAAGGGGCAGGGCTTTAAGCCAGGCTTAACAAAAACACCAAACAGCACCAAAACCAGAGTGTGGGTACTTTGTGGGCAATTGTTTATAGAGAAATGGCTCCTCTGTCACCTGTGGGGACAAACCTTCGCACGTCCAAGTGCGGGAGTGAGGAAAGTTTGTGCAGAAATTTGGTTTTGTTAAACCTGAGGGTTACTAGAAACCTGGAAACCTCAGGCTGGCTTCTCACAAAACGATGAAAACACCATTTTTGGGGTTTTTTTTTCCTCCTCAGTACTCATTTGTGATTGTTGATGTCTCCTTGCCCTTTGCTCCTCTGGCTCCTGGCCAGCTCCACTCTCAGAGTGTTTCCCCCAAGGCTCAGGCCTCGCAAGGAGGCCACAGCTCTGTCTGCAGCACCTGGATCCCTGTACTCCAGGAAAGCCCTGTGCTGTGCTCCCTGCCAGCTCAGCCGCACAGGAATCACCTGCAATTCCCTCAGGGCACTTTTCAGCTCGCTCACTTTCAGGCTGCCAGGCAAATTCCCCACATACACCGTGGCAATTGTGTCAGATCCCTCTAATTTGGGATTTCCAGGATCACTTTCCACGTGGGGTTGTGCCACTGGAGCTGAGCCTGGAGCAGCCCGTGGTTGGGTATTTGCAGCCATCACCTTTTGGTTTGAAATTTCTGCTCTGTTGGTGTTTGCCAAGGCTGGATGTTCATCTTGGAGGGTGACATCCTTGCCAGCCTGCTTCTCCCTGCGTCGAAGAGTCTTTAGGATGGGGATTTTCCCCAGCATCTCAGAGCTGACCTAAAAAGGAGGAAGATGGATATAATTATTATAAAAGGATTTCTTGCCTTCCAGGAGAAGATGATGAGCATCAGGGCTCGTTTGTGCCATAAAAAGAGAGGAACCTCATCATCCCGCTGCCATGCAGAGTGCCAGAGCATTCCAAATATTTCTAATTGCTGGCCTGATTGGGAAGTCTCTCCCTAAATACACACTGCAGGACAAAAATAAACATTAGTGACTCTTGAAGGGAGCAGCACAACGTGGATCCAGCAGGCAAATCCCAACCAAGACCAGGACTATTCCAATTTGATATTTATTTATGCGAGTGCTTTCAGATCTGTGTTCTCCTTGTTCTCCCTCTGTGTTTGCTTTGACCGAGGCTCCTGCTCTGGCAGAATCCTACACAATCCCTGCCCTGGCAGAATCCATCCCAATCTCTGCTCTGGCAGAATCCTACACAATCCCTGCCCTGGCAGAATCCATCCCAATCTCTGCTCTGGCAGAATCCATCCCAATCCCTGCTCTGGCAGAATCCACCCCAATCCCTGCTCTGGCAGAATCCATCCCAATCCCTGCTCTGGCAGAATCCTACACAATCCCTGCTCTGGCAGAATCCATCCCAATCCCTGCTCTGGCAGAATCCTACACAATCCTGGCTCCGGCAGAATCCACCCCAATCCCTGCTCTGGCAGAATCCATCCCAATCCATCAGCCACTTCCATCCTGCAGGGCTCCTGGTGCTCTCTTCCCCCAGAACAGGATATCCCATGGGCTGGGTCACACAATGGTGGAAGCTGCAGCAGGAGCGTGCCTTGGAGCAGGGTTCCTGTGGATGTGGGCCCAGCTGGAGGCACATTCCCTGCTCGGGGCACATCCCCTCTGTGCCACCCGACCTCACACCCCACCCACAGCTCCTCAGATCCCACACGGATCTGCTGGGCCGGAGCAGGGAACGGAAGCGCTCGGACACCGCGCTTCACACTGTGAGCCCGTTATTCCTTCCATCCATCCATCCATCCATCCATCCCTGCCCAGCTCCCAAGGAGCTTTTCTGGAAGGGCTCTTCCTCTCAACAGCTGAACCCCATCCATGAGAGGCATGAGACGCCCCAGGCTGCACTCACAGGCTGGCAGGAAATGCAGTGCTTCCCCAGCTAATGTGGTCGAGCTCTTGGCTTGCACACTGTGCTTGGAAGGAGGAGGAATTCCTGCTTGGCTGCTGGACAAGCCCGACATCCATCAACACCACATCCAATGCTGAAATTCAGGGAGCAAAACAGAGCCTGGGGAAGCGATGCCTGAGCTAGCAGAGACCCAGGCTAGTAGCCCAGAATGTCAGTGAGCCACTGTAGCAGGGTAGCACCCTCAGCAGGCTGGACTGGAGCAGCACCAGCATATCCCAGCCAGCACAGGCCTGCAGATCTCCCAGCTCAGACCTCACTCATCCCAGAGCCCCTGAATTCCTGCTCCTCCAGTTACAGTCACAGCCAGCCTGGATCTGCACAACATCAAGCTCAGCTCTCTGGGGACAGGAGCTCAGCTCTGAAGTGACTCAAGGAAAAGCCAAGCCAGGGTGGGGGCAATGTCAGGATGAGGTGACAGGAAAGTCACTCAACAGAATTCTCTTAATGCTTCCAGGGCTCATCTTCTGAAGAGCAAACAAGCAGGTTTTATTTCAGGCTGGAACTAAACAAAAATATGATTTCCATAAAGCCTGTCTTGGTTCTGCTAACACAACATCAAACAGCAAGGATTCGCTCTGGGGCTGGAGGAGCCTCCACCCTCAGAAAGGTGCAGACCATCTTCAGATTTTACAGAGTTATTACTCTGTGGATTCTGGGGCTGATTTGTTTTTCTCGGCCAAGAATTCCAACTGCTGTGTTTGACAGGGAACTCCCCTTCCCTGAGTGACACAACATCAAACCGAGGGCTGAAGGATCTCACTTTGTTTGTATTGGCCAACAATTAAGAACATTTGTTGTCTGTCAAATTTCGATGTGAAATATAAGCTCCATGCTAATTAAACCAAACAGGAAAAACATTTTTCTGTTCTCATGCAACCAATCACTCCTGGGCCCAAAGCACAACCTCAACCTCTTCCCAAGAACAGATCCTTTCATCCCCAAATTAAACTCCGTTGCCAAGGCATGGGCTGGGTGTTTGGTTAGAAAGGGAAACGCTACCAAGGGCAAACCCTCAGGGCTTTGGAGATTAGGGCAATCAGAGATGGGCACTCAGGATAAACTCTGGAATTCCCAGGCTTGCAAGGACGATCCAAGGGCAGGATTCAGATAATCCAGGGAACAGCACAATCTCTAAGAGACTTCCACAAGGCATCTCCTCTCACTAAGTAGATTTTGGCATCAGACTGGAGCTCTTGGAGCTACTGTTTCAGGCTCCTGGCAACCTGAGGAAGATGCAGTGACAACAGCATTTATGTTTTAGGAGGAATTTCTGCACAGAAAAGGGGATTAGACATTGGAATTACTGCCCAGGGAGGCGGTGAGTCCCCATCCCTGGAGGTGTTTAAGGAAAGACAGGACATGGCACTCAATTGTCTGGTCTGGGATCAGTCACAGGTTGGACTTGGTGATTTTGGAGGTTTTTTCCAACCTCAATGATTCTGTGATTTTTATTAAGGGCTATGAAGTATCTTCCTTAAAGTTCTGATCAAACACCATCATGAAGTGATTCTGCCATTCCCTCAAAACCCAGTCCTGTGCAGACACCACAAAACCAAACCTTCACAGCACCAAAGCAACAAAGGCAGCTGATTTGGGACTCACATTTTTTTCTATTAGGAAACATTAGTAAAAAATATTACACAAGTTCTGACACTGTCAACTGACACCCTCCTGTCCCAAGAGACACGAAGGATTCACCTTTAGGGCTTTTTTCTCTGGGGTCTAGGAGAATATGTCAGCTGGGTCAAACCTTCTAAACCCTTCCCTATTTTCTCCCACTTTTACGCCAAGGAAAGGCAGAAACTCAGTTTGGGGTTTCAATTCAAAACCAAAAAAATCCGTTGGGTTTTCTGGGTTTTTGGGGGTGAGAACCAAAAGGGCAAAGGGGGCAGTGGGTGGCAGGGGAGAGGAAAAGGCTTCTTCTGCTCTGTTGCAAAAGAGCAAACAAAAGAACCCTGTGGTAGTACAATGTGTTGCTAATTACAATCATGCAAAAAGTTCCTTTTGTCCTGTGAGCTGTGGAGGATTGCAAGGATTTATTTCCATGTGGAGAAAGGCCAAAGATATTCCTCCTCTCTTTCAAACGAGCTGCACACTTCGAGATGCTGTGCTGGCTGGTCAGTCCTCCCTGTCCCTGTCCCTGCCTACTGTTTCAGGCTAATCCAGGATCTAAAGGAAATTCCAGCCCACGTCTGGTTGATCCAGCTATGTGGACATGGGCAAACCCAGCACTGGAAGCTTCCTCTGTCTCTCTAAAGTCAAGGCCAAACCGTTTACTGATGTTTTTAAGCTCTGGATTGAGTGTTGGGATTTAGATTTGGTGGTGAAACCCAAGCTGAAGAAGTTTCCTACTATCCCTTGACCACTAATTCCCAGAGCAGCTCCACACTCCAGCCCTCTGGGGTTGGCCAACAGAAGTGCTCGTGGGTCTGTGCCATAAAGTCTGAAGTGATTTGGGTTAAAAATAACTCCACCAAAGGCAATTAATCATTTAATAATGCTGCCTACTCCCTGCCATGGCTGGGAGAGCCTTGGGGAAAGAGGACAGCAGGCTGGATACATTTTTCTGGCACACAATTACTGGGAAAGGAGCTGAGGAGGGAAATGCGGCCCCTTTCTGACAGAAACCTGAGGGAAAAAAAAAACCTGGATGCTGAGTGCCAACACAAATCTCCCAGCACTTAACCCACAGCGTCCACTGCTACGGCACCTGGTTTGACCCCAAAACGTGGTGGCAGATGGGCTCCTGCACCATCCCTGCAGGAACACCAGGGCTCTCCCCTCCTCTGCTCCCCCACAGCTCTGATTGGAGCCATTTTCAGTATTTTGCTGGGGAGAATGAAGGATGTGTTTGTCCTGTGTCAGAGAGAGTCATGCTGACCCCTGAGCCAGCCCAGGCCAAGGCAAACTGCGCCGGATTTCCCTGGAAGCACTGCA
>VZTG01002707.1:11410-23753 GCA_013397845.1 Melanocharis versteri | reverse complement strand
TGGGGTGGGATGGGTTTGAGTTGGGTTGGATTGGGTGGGATGGGATTGGGTTGGGTTGGATGGGATTGGATTGAGTTGGGTTGGATTGGATGGGATGGGATTGGATGGGATGGGATTGGAGGCTGTGTTTATCCTGCTGTTTCATCCTCCTTCCCACAGCTCCTCATCTCACTGACACAGGACCACGTGGATCTCGTGAGACCCCACCTGGAATCCCACACACAGCTCTGGTGTACCCAGCGTAAGGAACACATGGAANACTGGGAAAGGAGCTGAGGAGGGAAATGCGGCCCCTTTCTGACAGAAACCTGAGGGAAAAAAAAAACCTGGATGCTGAGTGCCAACACAAATCTCCCAGCACTTAACCCACAGCGTTCACTGCTACGGCACCTGGTTTGACCCCAAAACGTGGTAGCAGATGGGCTCCTGCACCATCCCTGCAGGAACACCAGGGCTCTCCCCTCCTCTGCTCCCCCACAGCTCTGATCGGAGCCACNGGGATTGGATTGAGTTGGGTTGGATTGGATGGGATGGGATTGGATGGGATGGGATTGGAGGCTGTGTTTATCCTGCTGTTTCATCCTCCTTCCCACAGCTCCTCATCTCACTGACACAGGACCACGTGGATCTCGTGAGACCCCACCTGGAATCCCACACACAGCTCTGGTGTACCCAGCGTAAGGAACACATGGAATGTTGGATCAAGTCCAGAGGAGGCCACAAAGTTGGTAGGACTGGGACACCTCCCCTGTGGGGACAGGCTGAGAAAGGTGGAGCTGTTCAGCCTGGAGACATCCCAGCACCTTCCAGGATCTGAATGGGCTACAAGGAAGCTGAAGAGGGGCTGCTCATCAGTGACAGGACAAGCAGGAATGGCCTCAAAATGAAAGAGGGGAAAATTTNCCTCCTCTGCTCCCCCACAGCTCTGATCGGAGCCACTTCCAGTATTTTGCTGGGGAGAATGAAGGATGTGTTTGTCCTGTGTCAGAGCGAGTCATGCTGACCCCTGAGCCAGCCCAGGCCAAGGCAAACTGCGCTGGATTTCCCTGGAAGCACTGCAACCCTGGAGTGAGGCAGCCAGGGAAGGGCGGGTGGGATGGGATGGGATTGGGATTGGGTTGGGTTGGACGGGATTGAGTTGGGTTGCATTAGATGGGATGGGATTAGGTTAGGATTGGGTTGGGTTGGATGGGATTGAGTTGGGTTGGATTGGATGGGATGGGATTGGGTTGGGTTGGATGGGATTGGATTGAGTTGGGTTGGATTGGATGGGATGGGATTGGATGGGATGGGATTGGAGGCTGTGTTTATCCTGCTGTTTCATCCTCCTTCCCACAGCTCCTCATCTCACTGACACAGGACCACGTGGATCTCGTGAGACCCCACCTGGAATCCCACACACAGCTCTGGTGTACCCAGCGTAAGGAACACATGGAATGTTGGATCAAGTCCAGAGGAGGCCACAAAGTTGGTAGGACTGGGACACCTCCCCTGTGGGGACAGGCTGAGAAAGGTGGAGCTGTTCAGCCTGGAGACATCCCAGCACCTTCCAGGATCTGAATGGGCTACAAGGAAGCTGAAGAGGGGCTGCTCATCAGTGACAGGACAAGCAGGAATGGCCTCAAAATGAAAGAGGGGAAAATTTAGTTTAGAAATACAGAAGGAATTCTTCCCTGGGAGGGTGGGCAGGCCCTGGCACAGGGTGCCCAGAGAAGCTGTGGCTGCCCCTGGACCCCTTGAAGTGTCCAAGGCCAGGCTGGATGAGGCTTGGAGCACCCTGGGATAGTGGAAGGTGTCCCTGTTCACAGGTGCTGGAACAAGATCTTTAAAATCCCTTCCAACCCAAACCATTCCATGATTTTAAGATGGAGACTGACACTGCTGCCCTGGCAGGCTGCAAACACCACCAAACATCTCCAGTGCTGCAGCTCCATCAGCCCTTCCCAGCAGGTGGGCAGAAGGTGTTTGAAAGGCTCATCTCTGCCCACCCTCAGGGGGCTCTGACCCCAGACTGCTCAAGACCTCCAGGACAGACCCCGCTTTTCCTCTCATGTCCTTGTTTCCAGCAGCTCTGAGCAAACAGGGATTTGAGGCCCAGACAAGGCCGGGCCAGCAAGGCCAGCAGGGTTCAACATTTTATCACTCATTTGCACAAAATGTCCAAATATGTGCACACAATCCAAGGGCATATTTCTGGGAGCTGGCAGCCTGTGGAGCCTGCTGGTGTCCCTCAGGAGAAACTTATGCAACCCACACTTGGAATCCATCCGTGGCAGCTGCATTCCATGGACTCTGCAGCAAAGGTCAGCTCTGCAAAGGTGTTGAGATGTGTGACCACGTGTGGAAGCATTTCCTGCTCCCACTATCCCAAAAAACACACCAAAACAAACTCTTGGCTACACTGACTGCAATTTCCTTCTGCTAAAGGATTTGCCAGCTTGGACGGGTGCATTTTTGAGCTTTCCTTTCTAAATATTTTATCACAGACCCAAATCAAAGCTGTTTGTTGTCTGAGGGTTTCCATCTCCGCCACTGGGATTCCCCCCCACTTTGTTTCATTTCAGGAAAAATCTTTTCCTACTGCTACAAAATTCTCAGCAAAAGAATGATTTCAAAACCAGAAGGAAATGTTTGCTAAAATATAGTGATTTTTCCACCAATCACTCTCATTTCCCTTTTCATGAACCCAAATACTTTCATTTGTCTGTACAGTTTCAATTTAAAATAAGCACAGCACAAATAACTTGATAATTGGGACAAATATAATAGCCAGTGTCCCAGATAAAGATCACAGTTACCCATAGAAAATATTAAATGAGAGAGCAAGTAGCTCCATGAATTTAGAGTTCCCAGAAACAATGGATTGGATTTTCAAGTTAGATGAAGCCAAATAATTCTCCACTGGCATCCAAAGAAAGTTTTCCAGAGTGCTCAGCTCTCAGCAGCTCTTGCTGTCCTCCAGTAACTCATACTGATGTCCCAAAACTCTGACCTCAGAGGCACAAATCTTCCACAAACACCACCCAGCACCGTGGATTTAGAAGGATTTCTAGAGTGCTTGATAATGATTCTTTGGTATTGATGAGATTGTGGCTCTTCCACTTCCTTGGAAGCCTTCAAACAGCACAGAACACAGGAGAGCACTCCAGGAAAGTTTCCTTCAGCCTGGAAATGGAGCCATGGATTTGTTTGCTGGGTGAGCAGCTCCTTCCCTCTGGAGCTGCAAACCTGGTGTGTACATTGCTGCCTGTTCACCCTGACAGCAAACAACCCTCAGCTGTAATCCCGTGTTTGCAAACAGCTGCAATTCCAGCTCCTAAACATCATCCTGCCCTGATCCAGCCCTGCTCCCCAAGGATCAACTTTTTAAAAACGTGTTTTCCACCCCACACGTCTTCACAATGGAGTTAAGCTCCTTTCTGTTGACAAAACCCCGTGTTTAGAAGTGGATGATTTATTTACTCGCTGCCTCTTGGTTCATTTAGTTTTGCTCTGAGGGACAGGAATGCACCAGCAAAGCCAGGATTTGAAGGAGAAAAGGATGGAGAGAAAATGATGGAGAAGTAGGCAGGAAAATCCAAAGGATAAATACTTAAATAGCCCCTATCAAATCCTGCCTTTTTCACACCCTGATGATTAACCAGACCTCCCACCTCCAAACCCCTCTGTGCAAGAGCTGAATATCCAGGTACCACCACAGGCACAAACAAAAGAAATGTCACTCATTTCCCTGGGGAATAATGGTAATTTTTTCTTCATATTGACACCACACTTTGTTCTGGTCCCAAAAAGACAGGAAAGTGATGATTATCCCTGCTCTGCCTGGTTTTCTCCAATATTCCTATTTAATCCACACATGCTCTGAAGAACAGCCAAACCCAGCTTGAGGTGTTAAATGAACACTCAAATATTCAAATAAAGGGTCAATTTATGCTCCATTCTCAGTGAAAGCTGCAGAAAATTCAGTTTCTGCTAAAGGCACAGAAAAGGAAATAAAAAAGTGTCAGCAAGGCCACTTACTGAGAAGTCTGACACCGAGACAGACAAACTGATCAAAAGTATGTTGGCAAGACGGATGGAGCACAAGGGGTAGGCCTTCAACACAATTACATCCAATAATACCCTAAAAAAACCCTACAATTCAAAAATAATTCAATGGAAAAAATGCACAAGGACAGACAGAGCCGTTATTTATTTATTTATAACCTCAAATCCTCAACCACAGGCAGGGTAAAATGCTCTCCCACCATTGGAATAAAAATAGTTCTGGCTAGAATTTGTTTGTTGTAGATACATTACCTAAAGAAATTTAACTCTTTTTGCTGGTTGGCAAATTTGAACAAACAACTTTTGATTTCTTCAGGAGCATTCCCTTAGAATTCCTCAGTTTCTGCAAGATGTGGGTGCACAATTCCTCGTTTCAGCATTCCTGCTGTACTCACTCATGCAGGATTGTGTCTGCTCCCTAACTGGATGATTTTTAGGAATGAAAATCCAATGACAAACAAAAGGTTTTCCCAGCAGGAACCTCCTGTAAAATAATTCACTCAAGGCTTTTCTGAAACTATTTGGGAAGCTGAGCAAGTTTCTGACACTGGGCAGGGGGGAAAGGCCAAATCCATAACAGAGGAACTATCAATAAATAAAGATTCATGTTTAAAGTCGCTGTTCTTCCACCTGAAAACAAGCTCCAGCCACAAATTTATCCTTGGAAAGTGAATCCACTACAGAAACAGGAATGTTTCTGTATTCTCAACCAGCAGGTTGTGTTTTCCTTTCATAATCAGAGCAGCACAGACTTCACCCACCAGCTCCAGCCCCCTGGGACACCTCCCACTATCTCAGATTGCTCCAAGCCCATCCAGCCTGGCCTTGGACACTTCCAGGATGGGGCATCCACCACTCAAAAATCCATTGGATACAGCAACCTCAGTGATGAATTTCTCCTCCTCACCATTCCCCCTTAAACCCCACTGCACGCAGATGCTGCTTTGTTCCACCTGACAAACACATCTGCTCTTTTCCCAAGTATTTCTAATAAAAAAAATGTGTTTATATATAAGAACTGGGAGGGGTTATCAGCAGATTATTGGTACCAGTAAGCCAGCAGCAGCAGAGGTTTAAGATTTAACTTGAATCGAGACTGAACTCGAATCAAGACTGAACTTGAATCAAGACTGAACTCGAATCAAGACTGAACTTGCCTTGTGCCACATTATTCCCTGAGGTTTTGGTCGTTTGCAATTAGTCTGGATAGTCCTTGTTGGAGTGAGGATGTAATCCACAGTTAAATCATGATCATCCAGGATTTCCTCTGCTATGTCAAGCACCTACAAGGAAGAGATTTGGTTAAGTAGCTAAAAACAAATTCCCTAAAACTGTGCCCCACTCCTGATGTCTTGTCGCATGAAAATCCATCAGAGACAATGGGAATAAAGATGCCAAACCAGCATCATTCCATGTCTCCTCTCCAGACAGAGCAGGAAGTGTCCCAGAGTTCCCCCCCTGCTGGAGAGGGGAGATTTGAACATCTGAACTCACCTGGCAGTCGTGCACGATGGTAACCACAGGTGTGTCCTCCTGCACTGCACCCATGGACACCATCATGGCATATTCCATGTCTGCATAACCTTCCCCTTTGCCAATTCTCCAGCCTAAAGCACAGCAAAGTGAAAAAAAAACAAAAACAAAAAAACCCCAAACAGCAGTGTGGAAAGTTGTTGTTAAAATCATGTAATTAACTGAGCAGCCTGCAAGTTGTAACTCTGGAAAAAATCAGATCAGCATTTCTGTCACAGAGTGCAACTTTCCTTGAAATCAGCACAGAAATGAAATAAAACATCAGTTTCCATGACTCCCAAAAGATCCCATTCAGAATAAACAAATTTAATGCAGTTAACACAGCAGTTTATTTAGCAATTGTATTTAGAACCTTCTATTCATGCCCAACACAGGTTAATGTGGATAAAGAGGAGTCTGGGTCACACACAAAAAGTGTGTTATTTTAGGCAAGGGATAAAGTCAGTGGAAAATTTTTCAGCACCAGCAGGTTTCCAAAATACTAGAAAATGCAAAATCTGATCCTCAAATAGGTCCTGAATCAGCAAGTCCTTTCACACAGCCTGTGTGAGCAGGGCAGATCTCTGACCAGGGAGCCTTGGATTCCTCTAAAATACAAATTATTGCTTGCCTCAAGAGTTCTCCTGAAGGCCAAAACATCTCTGAGCCACTCTGCTGTGTGCCCACTGCATCCTGCAGGCACTGCTGCTTCCTGCTGGGATGGGGAGCAGGGATTTGTCACACACACAGGCAGAACCCAAGACCACAACCCAGCTCCAAGGATAAATCTGCCTCTGCCACGTGGGGTGGCCTTGCTGACACTGGATTGGGACTTGGGACCTTTCTGCTGGAAGTTTTTCCTTACCTTTTTCAGAGACAGCCACTGATCCCACAACAACCAAGTCCACTTGTGCTTTCCCATCCAGCCCCACGGGCACGCTGTAATCTTTTACACCCTGCAGGAAAAACAGCATTTGAGGTTTGCAGAGTGCACAGTCCTGCAAGCACTGAGGCAGAAATCCAGGATATTTTGATAAATCCCAGTAACTCCCCACGTTTCCAAGTGTCTCTACCATGTACAGCCAAGCTGTACATGTCTGGTAAGTTATCCCCCAGGGAATCCTAGAATAGATTCCCTGCTGCAGTGACGAGAATTTTGGCACGCTGCAAGGACAGCTGAGGGAGGTGGGCACTTTTAGAAGCAAGGTTATTTATTTAGGATCAAAACCTGATTTTTGGAAATCTACTCCTAAAAATGAGGGCAAGTAACACTTCCTACCTACCCTACTAAAAACTTGAGGAATACAAATACTTGGTTTAATTCTCACATCCAAATCATAATGTCAATTTAGACACAGATACCTACAGCATGAAGAAATCTGAAGTTACACAAAGTGATACAATGATTTTTCTTCTACCCTTCTCTCCCTGCCCAACCCCACCCATCCCTCTTCAATCTGTTCTCATTTTAACAAAATTCTGTCCAGACTGCAGAAATTAAAAATTATGTTTACTTGGGCTTTTAAATATCAGAAGTTTAGAACTATTAAAAATATATCTTGTGATTCGATCACTCTTAATATATGTGCACAGCACAATGTAAATACTCCTCACACCAACCCAACTTGGTGCTAATTATAAACTACCAATATTAAAATCACAATAAAGAGCTGAACATTTTCTGTGCCGAGCACAAACCCCAGGAATTCAGTAATTTGTGGCTGACTATCAGCACTAATGCCCATCAGGCACTTCCCAGCAGTGTGGTAAGGATTGTTTGCACAGTGCTTTGTAAATACAAACTGCCAACAGCATTTTTTCATTAGTGGGCTGGGGGAAAAACCAGACACATGGTGGTAAGAGGCCAGATCAGACAGCAGGCCAAGAGAAAGGTCTCTTTCAAAAGTGCTCTTCAACTCTGAAAAGCTTAATTAGTTAATGACTCCAACAGAACTTCCAACAAAGAAAGTCACTACTAATTACCAGCTATTTACAACCCCAGTTGTTTATGGGGTTGCTGCAGAACTTTATTGCCTTTAGCAGGAGATAAAGGAGGAAATAAATCTACAGAGTGACCTATTCATGCCGGACCAGTTGGGTTTTCACGGCAAATAAAAGATGGATATAAAACCTGCCAGGGTTCTCTGGCCAAAGCCTTCAGCTGTACAGTGAGATTGTAACACGAGAGGGCAGCAAGAGACCGTGCTGCAAACCCAAACCTCACCACGGCTCTGGGCCTCACTGCGGGCAAACGACTCAATTCGCCGTTCTTTGGATGTTGTACTGTAAAAAAAACCTTGCCTTTCCCATCTGGTAACACCCAGGAGCATCAAAATATTCCCCAGAGGGTTCAGCAGCTCCAACTGCAGAATGTAGGAGCATGAAGAAAGATCTAACCTCGAGCTGCTCAAGGTTTTCCACAAAAAACACGGAGAAATATCAATACCATCCTGCTAAGACTGAATTTTCTCCTGATTTCAGTATTATTAACAGCAGTTGCGTACAAAAACCCAGGAAAAACATCCTAACAGGAAGATATTCTGGGTTTTCCATCTTCCAGCTGGACCATGCTAACACCAGTGTCCCACGAGTTAATTCAGCCCTCTCTGATCCCCCATTCCCACCTGAGACGTGGCACATCTTCTCAGGATCTCTTTGTTTGCACCTGGAGGGGGAACAATCCTATTGAACAGCCCAGTCCTCAGACGTGGTGTGGGAACCAGCAAAGTCTTCCTTGCCTGGGGAACCACACGAAACAGTTCATTTTACACTAATGAAATATTTTTATTGTCACACAGTTAAAAACTACGTGGCCAAATATTTAATTTGTTATGTCGTAGTTAATGTTGTTGATTGTGTAGTGCTTGTAAGAATAATTTCCTCCAATACAGGAAAATCCCATAAAAAGGTTTATTGAAGAAATAAAAGGTAAGACGTACATTTGGAAATACATAAAAACATATCTTTGAAGACATTCTTCCTTTAAAGCAATGTCTCTAATTAGCTTTATAAGAGATAATGGCTTCCCACTAACAAAGGGCGGGGTTAGATCGGGTATTAGGGGAGAATAGACTGGATATTGGGGAGAAATTCCTCCCTGGGAGGGTGGGGAGGCCCTGGCACAGGGTGCCCAGAGAAGCTGTGGCTGCCCCTGGATCCCTGGCAGTGTCCAAGGCCAGGCTGGACAGGGCCTGGAGCAGCCTGGGATCGTGGAAAGTGTCCATGCCCATGGCAGGGGTGGAACTAAATTCCCTTTAAAATCCCTTGCAACCCAAACCAGTCCATGACACCAACTGCTGCAAAGTCCACAAATGAGCTGCACATAAAAACTCTCGGAGGTGCAGTGCCAGGCACTGCTGAGGAGCTGCCAAGGCCCTGCTGTCCCCTGCCAGTTCCTCATCAGGGGTGCAGAGGTGCCGTTACCTGCAGAGCCGCCAGCCGGGCACCTTCCAGAGGTTTGTCAGGATCCACCTTCACCTCCCGAGCTCTGCTGAACACATCCAGCTCCCTGAGAGAGCAGCAGGCCTGGGGAGAGCCCTGGGGGAGGGAAGGAGCCAAGAGGAGAAGGTTTGCACTTACTTCCAGCGTTAGGAAGCGAGCGTTCCTCTGGGGAGCATCGGGGTTTATTTTTACTGTGCAGGCAGCCTGGAACTCCTGCAAGCCCAGAAGCCTCGTGGCAGCATGGGAGGCACCCTGTTTGCATAAAATATCAGCGGGTCAGCGAGGAGCTCACGGCAGAGATGGGCAATTTATCACCTTTCACCCTCCACAGAGGCTGATTTCCGCAGATTTTAATTGAGGGGCCGCTAATTTTCTGTTAATCCCTGGAAACGTTCCAGGCCAGGTTGGACATGGCTTGAAGCAACCTGCGATAGCAGAAAGTGTCCCTGCCCATGGCAGGAGCTGCAGTGAGAGGAGCTTCAAGGTTCCTTCCAACCAAACCGTTTTGGGACTCTATAATTCACAGAGTGGTTTTGTTTTCTTCCCTTCGAGGGCAGCGGGGCGCCGGCCCAGGAAGCTGGGGGGGAACCGGGTGAGGGGCAGGGCCCGAGGCGGGCGAGGGAAGGAGCNGGAGGAGGCGGCCCAGCGCCGGCAGCCGCCGTACCTTGAAGTTGGGGATGCGGCCGCGCACGGGCCGCGGGAACTCGGCCAGGCCGGAGGCCTCCAGGTGCTCCCACACCTTCTCCCGGATGTCCCACTTGGAGGCGGCCGCTGAGGGCAGCGCCCGGCCCCCGCCCGCCATCGCCGCCCTGGCCCGCCCGCCGTGACGTCACCGCCCTCACCGCCCTCACCCGCCCGCCGTGACGTCACCGCCGTCCCCTCCCGCACTCCCGCCGCCGTGACGTCACCGCCGCCCCGCCCCTCTTTAGCCCCACAGCCGTGACGTCACCACCATGCCCTCCCTGATCCCGCCCTCTCCGGGCAATGACGTCACTCCCGCCCGATCACGCCCCCTCCGCGTCCCGCCTCCAGGGCTCCGCTGGGGGGCGTGGCCTCCGCGTTGGCCGCGCCCCCACCGTTGCGCGCGGCGGCTACGGCGGCACTGAGGGGTCAAAACGCCTGGAAGGCGAAGTGGGGGGGCGGCGTGAGGGAAGGTCGCTGAGGGCCCGATTTATTTCTGGAATTACACGTAAAAAAGGCTCTGCTGTCGCATAAGTGTGGGATTTCCACCCGCGTTTTCCAACCCACGGGCTTTCCATCACGTCTTATGGCTGGGGATAAAATCCCACCCCGCTTTTTGTAAAATAATCCCTCACATTAATTACTTTTCCATTTAAAATTGGCTGGTGGTGGATGAAACAATATCCAGCCTCTACGTGGGTTCCCCAGTCTGCCGGCTTCCCGAAAGTTCACTTCTTGCTCGCCTTTAATTGGATAATAAATGAATTGTTCGCATGATTTATTATTTGTAGAATTAGTGCATTCGACAGCTACCCCAAGAAGAGGGAGGGCGTTGAGAATCCCGACATTCCTGAGCGGAGTGGGATGGAGGGGTCATGGGAACAACGGAACAACGAAGGTTTATTTTAAAGCGTGGCGGGGAAATGTCTCTGCAGTTTGTGCTTGGCCCGGGTGCTGCGGATCCTCGTCCCCCGTCAGAGCCGACTGTGGCTGTGCCAACCCCAAAAAAGCGGAGCCAATTCGGGTGCTCCCCTCTGAACGGTGGCAGATGGAGCTGGGCAGATGCAAACTCCTTTTCTCCCTGTTGAGCTGAGGGTTCTTCCCCCACAAAGCTGAGTTCAGGATCCTTTCCCCCTCCACCCTGAGCGACCCCCAAATTTGCATTAATATCCGCGTATTGCAATAAATCCCGCGGTGAGGCTTCGCCTTTTCGCTTGTAAGCACCCCCCAAAAAAAAGTTTGGAGCGCTGGGCTTTGGGAAGAGCCTTTCCTTAGCTCGGAATGCTGCTGGAGCCAGTGGGAATCCTTCCAGGCCCAGCAGACCACCCATGTGCAGCTGGGCCGGGGCGTTTGAAGCTCATTCCTGCGCTCCTTCTCTCGGAAAGCTCCTGGTGGCTCGGCTGTCCCTGCGGGGAGCTGGCGATCAGGCCTTGGCTCAGCGATTTTTGGGGCTGGGGATGGGCTGGGAGTGCCAGCACTGCCTGGCCACTGTCCCCAAAGCCCCCACCCCAGCTGGGACTCGTTGCCACCCCAAGGAAGGGAAGGTGAGGGAGGGAGAGCAGCGCTGGTAATTAATCCATTAACAATCCAGCGGCGCTGAGAGCCTTCTAGACCACCTACATCTCCCTCCAAGCGCCCTCAGCAAAGCTGTTCCTCACCAGGATTTGCTCCCAGAAAAGAGGGCCCGAACTGTTTTCTACAGATCAGGGTAGTTCGCCTTAAAAAAAAAAAAATGAGGGGTTTGCTGGCAGGTGGAATCTTTTCTGCTGGTTCAGTTCTCTGGTTTGTCTCCACAGGGCTGAAATTTGCTCCAAATTCCTTTTGCAGGGTCTTTTCTATCACTGCAGCCTTTAGCATCAGCTCCAGCAGCCTGGAGCAGCTCATATGGATGCCATAGGACAGCCTCTTTTCCTCAGGAAGTAGATAGGGCTTATAAATTAAATTATAATCTTTAAATTAAAGATCAATCTTATACATTAAATCACATCTTTATGAATTAAATCAGGCTTTGGATGTGCCCGAACCACTTCTAAAATCCATTTTTACCGAGCTGAATCAAATATTTCAGTCAAAGAGGTTAAAAAAAGGATCCAGGATTTTGAAACAAATAAAAAGCAGCTCTGGCTTGAAACACCCACAACTTGTGAAAACACCTAAAAAAAGGGAGGGACGGATGAATCAGATTAATCCAAACCCTGGGAAAAATGCAGAAAGAAACTCCTTGTGCAGCAGGAATCATTCCTTGACACTGCAGGCTGAACACACCAGGGCAGCCACGAAAATCAGCCCAAATGCACCCAAAAAGGAGCTTTAAACCAGCCATAATGCTCTGCTTGGGGCTCAGCACTGAAAATTTTAAAAAGGCTATGAATTTTAAAAGGAAGCATTTTTAATGACGTTTTCATTAGTGAAAGGAGTGTGGATTTCCATGTGTGAATAGGCAGTGTATGAATTGTTGTGCTTATGAAACAACCCGGTGAAGGAGGCACATGAGGGCAGCTGGGGCTGGTCCAGGCTGTCCATCTGAGCCCAGCAATGTCTGGGAAATTGGGATGGACCAGCCCCCTGCAGCCAGAGTTCCTGCCCTCTCCATTCATGTGCATCAATGGGTCTTGGCTGGACTGATGCCAGACAGAGCCTTTCCTTTCCTTTCCTTTCCTTT
>VZTG01002688.1:9705-26931 GCA_013397845.1 Melanocharis versteri | reverse complement strand
GGTGCGGGTGGAGGGACTGAGCCGAAGGGCCCGTACGGCTGGGCGCGGGGCCTCGGCCCGGCCTCTCCGCCGCCTCTGCTGCGGGCCCGGTTCATTGTCCTTATTCCCCTCATCGATGCCTTTTCCCCCCGTTCTCCCCCGGTCTCCTCCAGGCTCACTGGAAGGTCCGGAAGTGCCGCCCCCGGGAGCCGCCAGCGCCAGGTACGTCACTGCCGGGGCCGGGGGGACCTTGGCCGGGGGAGCCCCCCCGTACCGGGGCCGGGGGGGCTCGGCCCTGCCTGGGCACCGAGAGGGCGGCGGCGGGGGCTGAGCTGCAGCCGAGGGGCGGAAGGTGAAGAAGATCCCTTGGGGAGTAGGTGGGAGCGCTGTGGCGGCCCAGCCCCTGTCAGGGGGCACGGGACCTGCTCGGGGCTGTCGTTTCTGGTGGGCACCGTTACCTGGCGCGGGGGCTGCGCCTCCACCGGGCCCATCGCCCCCGGGCAGCCCCCGCCTCGTTCCCCGCGAGCGGCCTGTCCGGGAGATGCTCTGAGCCGCGGGGCCGGTGACAGCGCGCTCCTGCCCGGCGGCGTGTGGCGGCGGTGGCACGGGCACCTCGCAGCCGGGGCAGGGCACGGCGTGCTCGGGGCCGGCTGCGCAGCTCAGCAGCAGCACCTCGGTGGAACTGAGGTGCCCTGATACAACACGTACACGCAGTTTCTGTCCAGAGCTCTGCCTGGCCTCTGGGCGTTGCAGGAGTGGCTCTTGCCCTTGGCATGGGCAGCTCAGCCCCCGGCCGGGTCAGGGCTCAGCACGTGGGGGTTCTCTTGCGGGGCTGGCGGTGGCACGGAGCAGGGTCCGGCCCTGGCACGCCGCAGCTGCTGCTGGTGACTTTATTCTGGCACGGCTCAGTCAGTTTTAGATGAGGGTGTTACCCCATCAAATTGTATTTTGATGATTTTGTGTCACAACTTTCCATGAGGGTGGCAGAACACTGAAAGAGGCTGCCCAGGGAGGGCGCGGAGGCATCTCCAGACTCCTCTCTGGAGACATTCCAAACCCACCTGGACGTGTTCCTGCGTCGCCTGCTCTGGGTGACCCTGCCTTGGCAGAGGGTTGGACTGGATGATTTCCAGAGGTCCCTTCCAACCTTAACAATTCTGTGATTCTGTGATGTATTTCTGGCAGGAGTGAAAACTCAACCTGATGGTCAAGGTTGGGATAGTCCTTGTTTACTGATTTGCTGTCCCACCTTGTCGCTGCTCCTCTCTATCTGTTCTGCTCTGCACAGGCAGTTTTGTGACAGAAGTGCAGGTCTTAACTGGCAGGGAAAAACTGCTCCCATTCAAAATGTGCACAGGAGCAATGCTCGATAGCAGCAGTGGGGCAAATTGAATCCATCGCAGAATTTTTGATAAAATCAATCTGTCCCTTCAAAACCAATAACTTCAGTAATATTTAAGAAACAGGGCATCTTCAAACATCCCCAGCTGCCAGGGGCCTCACCAAACCGTTGTTTGCTGGTGTGGCCTCTGTTGCCAGATTTGACTGGTTCTGTTCACAGCAACACTCACGTGTTAAATATTCTGAACTTCCATAAAGTTTTTTGCAGTGGTGGTTCAAACTTGCTGCAGTCGACATGCAGTAATGGGCTAATGAGGGTTTTTTTTGCCCTGTGATAGTTAGCTTCGTGAAGTTGTATTATGATATTTTTATTAGAAAATTGCTGGTTGTCATTTTTTTTCACTGAGTTTTCCCCAGATTTCTCTGTGTATCATATATGCAACCTCAATTTACATCGGTTATGCTAGGAAATTATTTTGCATACTAACACTGGAGATTTAGTACTTCCTTAGTCGAAAGGAAGTTTAGATAAAACATGAGTTCACTTGCTTTGTTTTTCTACTGCAATGAGATGTATCCTTACTTCACTTTCCTTTTGATAAATGCTTTCTGTATTTTCCTCTTTTTAGTAGTGGAAAACTTCAGTTCATTTGCAAGTAGTGAAGGGCTCCCAGGACTTAGAGCGGGCAATAGATGTTTGATTATGTTACCAGTTAATCACATAACACAGCAATCTTGAAATATTTGTGTGCACTAACTTTCTTGCTGAATTTGTGTAATGGTTACAATGTGTAAACTTTTTGCAGAAAAAGTGAGCTACTTGCTCCTAGCATGTCCTAAGAGACACAAATCCAGTGAATAAATACAGTTGCATTTTATATATATAATATATAATACTATATATAATGTTAGATATAATATGTATAATAATTATTGTATAGTATATTATCACACACATTTATGTTTGGAGCAGGACCAGATAACCAAACTGATGGTTTCCTTTGAGAAGGGCACTGAGGCCTTTGTAATGTTTGACGCTGAAGTGTACTTTATCTGTCTATTTATTTATAAATATCTGCCTTTATTCTGTGTACTGCGAGGGGTTAACTCAAAGAGGAGTAAAAAATGTGACCATTTTGGTGTAGTCATTCTCAAGGCTCCTTGAGGCTTCCAGCAGCACTGTGCAGTGTTCCTTTGGTTCTCTGTTCATAGCAGAAATCATTGATTGTGCTCACACACTTTACTTTTCCACAGGAGTTGGGCTTCACTCAGTGCTTGAGTGGGCAGTGCTGACTTCCCATTTCTCTCAGGCCACGGTTTCTGGATATTTATATTCCATCTATAACTACATGGTTGGAAAAATAAATTAAAAACAAGCACACTAATTGAAAATGTCACACAACAGTGATATCTGGTGATAATTACTTAAAGGCAGAATGCTCTGTGTTAATTAAATGCAAGTGGGGTGTAGATTTTGGAAAAAAACCCTGCATTTCCAATTGAGGCAGTAGATAAAGGCATTATTGGTAGCAGTCAGTGCTATTAATCTTCATGTTGTGTAAAAAATTCCAAAAAATACCACAGGGAACACGTCTCCCTGTCTGGGTGTGTGGACTGTGGTGCTGCCCAAGAGCACATCTGTACATCCGTATGTGCTGGAACTGCTTGTTGTGCTTTTCTCCTCAGTACAATTCCCAGTTCAGAGCAGCTTTCTGGTGTGATTTACTCTTGCTCCAGCATATTGCTGCTCAGTGGGCTGGCAGGTCCAAAAAGAGGTATTAAATCTTTCAATTTTGGGTCTAAGCAGGAACTCTTCAAGAGATGCCTGGGCTTGAGCTGGGAGGGGTTACCTTCAGATTAGCACATTGTTAAGACAGAGGAAGGTACAATCCCAAACTGAATGTGGAAGAGGAAGAATTTTTAGTTGATGCCAAAACTTTTGTGTCAGTCACCATCTGGTTTTCCTGAGCCTGTTTTGGGAAGAGGGGCTGAGATGTGCCTGTAGCATGTGACTACAGGCAGTGCAGGCTGGGTGAGTGGAGTGACGGGAAGCAGCATCAGGAATAATTAAGTTTATATCAATTGTGCTGCTCTCTTTCTTCCTGCAGTGCACTCTGGTCACACAAAAACCCCGCGGAATGAGCACATTGGAGGCAGGAGTGTGCCTGCAGTCATTTGGCATGCTTGGCACGGCTGGAGAAGGCCCAGCCAGCAGAGGTTCACTCAGGAAGCTCCTGGGATTCAGGAAGTGTGGCTTCAGTGCAGGGAGTGCTGCTGGAATCCAGGGGTGAAACTGTGAGGGATTGGTGTTGGAGCTGTTCCTGTAAATCCCGGAGCTCCATCGTGTGGTGGGAGCTGTGCAGGGCTGGGCTGCAGCCTCGGGATCGGGGTTGGGAGCTGGGGCTGCTGAGATGGTCCAGCTCCACAATTCCAGTCATTTTGTCCCCTTCCACTGGGGAAGGGGACTGGGAATCCCCGCTCTGGGGGTTTTAAACACGTGCTGACAGGAAAAACAGCCTTTGGGAACCTGGCTTTTCTAGCAGGGAAAGCAAACAACCCAGGGATTGTTTAGAGCTTGTCTCTCCCAGTGTGTGTTGTGCTGAAGGAGTGAACGTGCAGGTGCACAACCCTGGGCTCCTGTGCTGCACTGGGTGTGACAGCAGCAGCACGGTGACCTCAGCAGGGAGCTTCTGCAGCTCTAGATTCACTGGGGATGAGAGCACACCAGCTCAGTGGAGGCTGTGCCAGCAGGATCATTTGTCAGGCTTCCCTGCTGCTGCGAGTGCCAGAACCCCCTGATGCATGGTGTGAGTGAGAGAAGCAGCACACAGCAAACCCCAAGGACACCTGGCAGATCTCACCTGGCCAAGAACGTGGCAGCATAGGTGATACAGCTTGGAAAGACTTAGAAATAATCCACGAGTTAAAAATGCCCCAAAATGCAGGATTAATGTAAAGCAGAATACTAAAAGTAAAAGGAGTTTGATACATCTCAGGTTGGTTAGGTTTGCAGCTAAGCTTTGTCTAAAGGTAGAGAAATGAAACAGATGAATTTCTAGGTTTATTGTCATCCTTGTGTCTTTCAGGCTTAATTTTAAAAAGAAACGCAGAAGCATTGCCTTACATGTTTTGTAAAATTTAAACAGGTGTCTAACACCTATCCAGGTTTTCAGAGTGCTTTGAACATTTCAGTACATCACAGAAACAGCAGCTTCAGACACTGAACGTGGGCCTTCGTGAACTTCCTGGGGTCAGTGTCCAGCTGGAGATGCAGAGTTGGTGCTCTGCAGCTCAGCTCCCTGGGCAGGCTGCCTCTCCCTCTGAGGAATGGGAATTCACGGGGGTTCTGCTCAGCTGGTGAAGGCTGGGGTGCAGGAACAGGGAGCTGAAAGCAATGTCAGCTTCCCTGCCCAATGTCAGCTCTGCCCGAGCTGATTTGAAGGGATGTGATGGGGGCCAGTGCTCTGTAAAGGTTTGACTCTGGCCCAGAGCTGCCATTCTGATTTATTCCTGCTTTGGGCACCGCCACCAAGTGCTTGAGCCCATGCTGAAGTTTATTTTCTGGTGGATTTGTAAGTTAGCAAAAGCACATAATGGGATTTATACCGGTTACAAGCAAGATTTTAAGGTTGATTCACCCAAATTTGTCATCACTGTTTGTATAAAGGATTCTGTAGTAAGGCGCTGAGGGGGCTGGAAAGTAATTTGATTTTGTGTCTGTCCAAGGAATAACGTCATCCCTTTGTGTGAGTGCACGGGATCACGCGCTGTGAGCTTGGCAAGGACACCAGCGTGCATGAGGGTGCTCTTGTTCTGTCCAGGCTTTGTTCAGACAGTGGCCTGAAAACAGCAGGCTACAGCAGGGATCGAGTGCTAGTAAAAATGTATTTAATGTTTTAAAAACGGCTTTTTTCTAAACATTTTCAACTATTGCATAAACTACCTGGACAAATAATCGTTTTCCTTTCCAGCCCTGTTCTCGAGCTGTCCTTGCTGCGAAGGGGATTCTGAGTCACACATCTGTCTGGCAAGTGTTTTCATTTCAGCATTCTAAGATGATGTTGAGCTGTGTTAATGTGGAAATTGGCTTTAAAGTTACATCAGGGGCAGTTAGAGAAACTCAGACTTCTTTCTGATGGGAAAACATGTATTTTCAGTGGCCTTTTGGTGAGGCAGTTTAATAACTAAATGTGAGGGTAGAGGCCATAATCTTACTGAGTTTTGTTTCTAATAAAAGAATTCCTGTGCACAAGGCTTAATGTAATTTAAGACTAGCAGAAAAAGCTCAGAGCAGTACTTTTGACAGTACATGATTTTTTTTTTTTGAGCTATTGTTACAATAGGTGAAAAGGTCACTCTATGTAATAATACTTAATCAGAATTACAAATATTAGGGCCTCATCCTGGTCCGTGTAAATCAGTCACATAGCTGTGGTTCTAGATTTCATTATTTTTAAGTTCTAAAGGGGAAGAAATGCATGTCTGCCTACAGTGTTTCTGATAGCCTTTTCTTCTGATTTCAGGTGAGAAGTGACATCTGCGGAATACAGCTGGTAATTCAACAGAAGTTTAATGACTAGTTGCTATGACTGCTACAACTTGCTTACTTAAGCAATTGGTAAAATTTTGAAATTAAGGAACCCTGTTTTTAAAATAACTTTCTTACATGACAAGGGGGAGCAAGGGGAAGGCTTTTTCTCTGGTGAGTATTGTAAATGCTGTCTGCACCTTGCCTGGCTTGCCTTGACTGAAGCAGCAATCCTCCCCAGCTCTGAAGATGCCTGCACTGTGGGATGAGGTAGTAGGTTGTATAGTTTTAGGGTCATACCCACCACTGGGAGATAACTATACAATCTACTGTCTTTCCTAAAGCAGCAGATAATCAGCAATGGAACCTTCTCAGTTTTAAGCTCAATGTCAGATTTTGCTGAACTTCTGTACTTGCAGTGTTTATGATGGGACAAAATACTTGTGTAATAGCTGTGGGAATCGTGTTTAGATACTTCTAGTTCTTGGAAAAGCTAAGTTATCATTCTGCATTAATTTTTCTGCCCTAATGAATAAAAAATTAAGAGTAGATTATTCCTGTATGTGTATGGCGGGGGTAATCAAATACAAATGACTGGTGTTCCAGTAGTTGGAGTATTTAACTTGCACAGTGAAGTGTCAAACATCCTTCAGAATGAAACTGAGGTTGGCTGCTGAGCTCTTGCTGAAGTCTGTGCTTCTCTGTCAGAGTGAGGTAGTAGATTGTATAGTTGTAGGGTAGTTATTTTACCCTGTTCAGGAGATAACTATACAATCTATTGCCTTCCCTGAGGAGTAAAACAAACTGCGCTCCCTTGCAGCCAGGCCTGGCCTAAAAATACTCATTGAGTGAAAGCAGATGAATTCAGGGTTGTACAGCAGCAGTGCCAGAATGTACAGGACTGGCAGTCAGTGTGAATGGTGCAAGCCCACAGGATGTGTTTGACTTACCATGGCTTTTCTCCCAAGGTGAGTGGCACAGTGCTGGCTGGAGGTGGAACGTGCCCGTGCTCTGGGTGGAGGGTGGAACACTCCGCAGGGGGAAGTTACTCCAAGCCAGTTAGGAGAACGTAAAATACAGGCAGCTCAAGCTTGTACACTGTGGCTTAAACTCTTCTGACCTCCCAATTTCCATAATGCATTGAAATTCCATGACTCCCAACTGCTTGGTAAAAGTTGGAGGGAAAACTTAAAATTATCCTTTATTAATAAGTTGGCGCATTTTTCTCCAGCTTTTCCAGATTTAATGCAAAATTTAAGTGTTGGCCAATTTTGGCCAAAACTGACCTCTCACCTTTCTGGAGGGGAGTGAAGCTATGGAGTTGGAGCATCCGAGAGCCAGAACTTCTCTCTGAGGTAGTATTGTTTGTGTAAAAAGACTGTTTAAGCTCATTGCACTCTCTCCTCCTGCTGCCCTCGGTATATCCAGCCTGTAACTGGTTCTGTGCTAGCACGCCCAGCAAGCAGCTTGCTGTAGTAACAGAAGAACCACGGGAATAAATGCTTTTTGGGATGGCAGGGTTAGCTTAGGCAGAGTGAGAACGGAGCCATTCGTGGGTGTCACAGGTGGTGCCACTGTTTGTCAGTGCTGAGTGTCACCTCGGAGAGTGCCCAGCCAGGGCAGAAGACCAGAGCAGCTGGGGAGCTAAAGTGCTGCAGAGAGTGAAGAACTGCACGGAGGAAGCCTTGGGCTCCTAGGAAGAGGTAGTAGGTTGCATAGTTTTAGGGCAGGGATTTTGCTCACAAGGAGGTAACTATACAACCTGCTGCCTTTCTTAGGGCTTTATTATAACACCAGGACCAGTTTGGCTCCAGCCTGCCAACCTCTGCAGCTTTGGGACATGGAGAGAAAGGACAAGGTATTTCTGAGCGTGTTGAGGCTTACTGAAAGCTGTGTCTTGGCAGATTTGGTCCCCAGTGGAAGTGTAGGAATGCTGGCTGGAATGCAGCTTGGTGGCATTGGGGCTGCAGGTGCCGTTTGGGGACACTGGGCTGTGGTGAGTGAGAGGCTGTGCTGGGAAGGCAGCTCCTTCCAGAGGAAGCTGGAGGCCCCTGAGGTTAGGAAGGAGGTGGTGTGAACTTCTTACCATCGAGGTACTGGTGCTGTGTGCTCACAGGGAGCTAAAATACACCTTCCTTTGGCTTGGGGCATTTCAATGGAAAAACTCCAGTTCTCCTTGCCCAAAAGAATCAGATTGCAGCTCCCCTGAAAGCTGGTGCTGTTCCACCAGGCATGGGCACTGCGAGTGAAACAAGCTCTCAGTGGTGCGTTATTTCCAATCCTGCAGGAGGGAAGTTTCCAGTTAAAAATGGTGTGGTTTCTCACGGAATTGTTAAAAGTGAGTCCATGTTTTTGATGTAATTGCCCTGCACCATAGCAGCAGTTCTGTAGGGCTCCACTCTCTTCTGTGGGATACAGAGACTTCAATGCTGAGCACCTCGTAGCATAAATGTGCTGTGCTCACACCAGCCATGATTTAAACTGCAAATCAGACACAGTCCTAGATTATAAACGTGAAGCATTGCTTATATTGAACATTTTGTGTGAATTTAACTGTACTTCTTTGGCTTAGTAAATAAAATACAGCATTTTGTGCAACTGATGGTGAATTGCCTTTACTTTCTCCAAAATGAGGATGTGAATTTTAAAGGAAAACAGTGCCTGCATTGAAATAAACTCAAGGCCATGTTTGGTCTTCATTGTAATTCTATCATTCTAATTATAATGTTAACTAGACTTAGTGTTAATTATTCTAGTGTTAACTAGAAATTATTCTGGCATTAACTTTTGTTAAAGATCTTTGGTACAAGACTTCACTGCGGGTGGAGAATACCTATTTACTGCTGAGTGGGCAGGAGCTCTGCTTACTCCAGACCTGGTTTCTGATTATGAGTTTAAATTGCTGCACAGAAATCTAGGATTTAGTCTTAACATAAATGCAGCTGGGAAGATATCTACAGGTAAGGCTCAGGCAGAGAAACACCAGTGAATTTGATTTTGGAAGTAGCAAACGCCTTAAAAGCTTTAATATACCTAACATTTTATAAATGTAAGTGCTTGAAAAAGGTTTAAATAATTTGTGCTACCCACTGCAGCTGCTGGTTTAGCAGTCTTGTCTCACCAGGCAGTTTCTCACCTTGACTTCTCTGTGGATTCCACCCAGTGGATGGGATCTGCTCAGCGAGGCTCAGGGTTGGTTTGCCGTTTCCATGTGTGTATTCTGGGGGTCCAAGGACAAGGTGACAGCAAGGCAGGAATCCTTGTAATAAAGCCAGTGGTGAAAGAATGCACAGCAAGCAGTGCAGGAAGGGTTGCAGCAGCAGTAGAGACTTGTTTACCACCCATAGTGCAGTGATTGTGTCATGGTGGTCTTGGAAACATTCCAGTGTTGCTCCAAAAATAGAATCCACAGATCCACATCCCAGGAGGATGATTTGTGTGCTGTGCCCTTCCGTGCAGAAAGGTGTGCTCTGAAATCTCCCTGCAGTGTGAAACCAGAGACCTGTTGGGCTTTTTCCGTGAGGGAAACCACTGTTAATCAACATCCCTGTGCTTGTAGAGGGGCTCTGGGTGCTCGTGCCATGGTCATGGTAGGGGAACTTGCATTAAAAATTCCCTCCCTTGTGTTGAGAACTTGGGGCGTGGCAGCTGAGAGTTTCCCTCTGATGTGTCCAGCTCTGGGATCTCCGGTACAGGAGGGACGTGGAGCGGCTGGGGCCAGTCCAGAGGAGGCCCCGGAGCTGCTCCAGGGCTGGAGCCCCTCTGGAGCCAGGCTGGGAGAGCTGGGGGTGCTCACCTGGAGAGGAGGAGGCTCCAGGGAGAGCTCAGAGCCCCTTGCAGGGCCTAAAGGGGCTCCAGGAGAGCTGGAGAGGGACTGGGACAAGGCCTGGAGGGACAGGACACAGGGAATGGCTTCCACTGCCAGAGGGCAGGGATGGATGGGGTATTAGATACTGGCAGTGCTGAGTTAATGGTTGGATTCTATCTAAAGGGCTTTGTCCAACCTGAAAGACTCTGTGACATCTTTATGCCACAAAGCTCTTGCTCTGTGCCCTGGTAAGCAGCACGCTGGACTCAGGAATGGTGCAGACAGGCTTTTGCTTTATGAGACATGATAACATGCCTGATACATGCAAAGGAAAGAAAAACCCCTGAGAGGGAGGAAGGCGAGTCTCAGACACACTGGTCCAGAGACCAGCGAGGCAAGTTCAGCTGAGATTACTGCTTTCAGCTGAGCCTCCCCAAAGACATCGGACATCCCTCAGCTCTGGAGACATCAGAGCATGGTGTGGCCTTCAGCCCTCAAGCTGAAGCTGTGTTTTTAATGGCATAGTTCTGTAAAGATGAGTTCTGGCAGCAGCTACTGGAGGCATCAGATGTCAGTGCGTGTGGTGTTGCAACACGAGAAATCAGATTTGTTCTTATTTGTTCTATTGGTTGTAGTGCAATTGGATTTTTAGGCTGGTTTGTTTCAGACACTTAAAACCACTCCAGTGAAGAGGCATTGGAAAATCAGACGCTGTTCTCTTCCAGCCTGTTGTACTAAAGCAAGCTTTAAAATAAAGCTATTATAAGCCACATAATGCTACTAAGGACTGTATTTTCGGAGACTGAAAAGGTCCTTTCTGAAATAGGAGAATGTTTCTGAAAAAATACTCTTTTGACATTAAAACTCTCTATACAGATGATGTCAAGCTGGTTAGTTAAACCCAGCACAAGACAAAAGCAGGGAGAAGGATCAAATCATGAAGTCCCAGTTCTGTGGGGGAGTTTGCTACTCCCTGTGTACCTCACCTACACCCTTTAGTACAGTCCCAACAACTGTGTAAATTAGGGGAAAGGAGCAAGCAGTGGTCAGTCAATCCCAGTGTCCCAAAATGGTGCCACATATCAACCCTGATTCTCAGCTGGAAGTGGCTTCTCCTGCAGTAGCTCCCTAAAATGAGGAGGGATGAGGAAGAAAAGGAGAGGTGTGGCTTGAACTTCCCAACTCCTCTGGCAGTAGATTTGTCCCTGACTCACACTGTGCCTGGTGAAGCTGCTGGGTCCTGGTACAAAACACTGAAGGCTGTTATGCCAAAAGAGCAGCCAGAGCCTTTCCTCGATGCTTATTTTACAGAGAGCAAGGCTGAGGCTGTTTTTAGAGCCTGATGTAATTCCTGATGGGTTCTTCATCAGCTGCCCAGCACTGCCCCAATTGCCTTATCCTACGTGCTGCAAGGAGAGGGATGCACAGAAACCAGGGGATGCACAGACAGCACAGCACATCTTCCTCAGATTAGGGCAGTCAGACCAAGGGAAAAACCTACAGATGAGTGAAACAGGTGGAACGTTAAGCCTGAGAATAACTAGGGAGTGTGAAATAACCAGAGTACATGAGTATCTGGAGGATGCAAAGGCAGGAAATAGGATTCTTGTTAAAGGCTGGTGAAAAGTTTCAGCTGACTGTCACAAAAATGTGCAATGAAGTGTGTCAAACTCCTGTGCAGAGAGTTGAAATGGGTGCAGTGCCAAGGAGCAGCTCCGGGGAGCTGTCCTTTGACAGGAACAGACGTGTTTGAACCCGCGTCCAGCTGAGTCAAGGGAAGCCCTTCCCTTAATCTCAGGACAGGATTTCACTTTGAACTCAGAATAATCCACAGAATCTTGAACAGCCCGAGTTGGAAAGGACACCCATGGATTATGGAGTCCTGCTCCCAGCCCTGCACAGGACACCCCCAAGAATCCCACCCCCAAGAATCCCACCCTGTGCCTGAGGGTGTTGTCCAAACGCTTGATTGAAATAAAGCGAACAATTAACTCATTACATTAATTACCATATTAAGAGTAGTCTTAGCTAAGATACTAATTATTAATTATTCTTAATTATTATATTAACATAAATTAAAATATTCTAAAATAATCTGATTAGAATATTAATTAGCTTTTAATAGATTATTACTTTCTTTTTTTTTTTTTAATCTCCTCAGAGCTAGGAAAGGCTTCTTGTTGCCTGAGTGGGCAGCAGGAAGGTGTTGATGTGGGAAATGCACTGGGCACTTTTCCAGAGCCCTGTGCCAGCCTGGACTGCTCGGGGCAGAGGCTGCTGGCCCTTGCTGGGGGACTGGTGGCTTTGAGCAGTGCTTGCTCTGAGGAGCTTGGCCATGTCTGCTTAGCCCAGCCATGAACAGAAAGGTGCCATTAGCACACTGAGGGATACAGGAGTTAATGGTTACAATATCACAGAATCCCAGAAATGTTTGGGTTGGAAGGCACCTGAAAGCTCATCTTGTTCCAGCCCTGCCATGGGCAGGGACACCTCCCATAGACCAGGCTGTTTATTCATTGTGAAGTGAATTAGACCGCATGAAATTCTCCAAAACATTTAAAATATATTTCTGAGGTGTGTGATAAAGTTCTTACTCCTAATAAAATACCTGTTTTCTGTTTCACATTTCAACCCCGGCAAAACCTGTGTTCCCACTGGATTGCTGTGACTCAGTGAACTCCATTGTGTTGCAGAAATTCTGAAGTGTGGCCAAGAAATTCCAAGATTACCTTCTTAAAGAAAAAATACCCACTGTACTGCTTGTCCTTCAAATCCCATTCAGTGACCACAGTGTTGTATTTCAAGCAGGGCCAACACAGGAGTTTTCCTTTCAATGGCTCTTAAAACATAGGAACTAGAAATCACAGAATATCCTGAGCTGGAAGGGACCCACAAGGATCCCGAAGTCACCTCCTGGCCCTGCACAGGGCACCCCAACAATCCCACCCTCCCCAGTTGCCTCCATCCCCTTTGCTTTGGTTTCAGGAGCAGCACAGCTGTACACAAAGCTTTCTACCTGCTCTGCCCATTCGTGTCACTGCTGGCTCACACAGGCATAGTCCTGGATTTTCAGGCTCCACTGAGCTGCAGCTCTGACAGCAGCCAAATCTAAGCTGCCCTGGGACTGTGTTTATTGGCTTAGGGTGACTGGTGGGAGTGCAAGTGCTCAGGAATTAATCTGCAGAAATAAAAGTCTGAAGTGCTGATCAGTGAATTTGATACTGAGCAGGGGGTTTCTCTCTGGACAACAGCCCCGAGCTGATCGCTGTGTCATCCCTCTCTAATCCAAGCACAGCTCCCTCCATCGAAATTGGCAACAGAAAATAGTCCAGTGCTGCTTTTAGATTTCGTACCAATTCTGTGACAACAAAACATCTCCTGTGCACCTCTGCCCTGGAGCCAGGCTGGGAGAGCTGGCGGTGCTCACCTGGAGAGGAGGCCTCAGAGCCCCTGCCAGGACCCAAAGGGGCTGCAGGAGAGCTGGAGAGGGACTGGGGACAAGGGATGGAGGGACAGGACACAGGGAATGGCTTCCACTGCCAGAGGGCAGGGATGGATGGGGTATTGGGAAGGAATTCCTCCCTGTGAGGGTGGGGAGGCCCTGGCACAGGTTCGGACGCTCATTTTCCAGCACCAAACACATTCACTGTTGGACAGATAAGCCATGACAAGCGTTTTTCCTACAATAAAACAAAACAGCACATCATGAAACAGAGCTGACAGGTCTGGGTGTCCACGAGCTCTGCTCAGCAGCGTTTGAAGCTGTGCAGCTCAGAACTCCAGGAGAACGCCCCGGCTGCCCTTTGGCCAGCGCAGCTCTGAGCTCTGCTCGTGGCTGCACGTGGGGGAGTTTCCCTGTCAGGGCTGCCCCACAGGTGATAAACAACTCCGATTTTACTGCAGCTTCCATTTTACTACAGGCACATTTGCACATGCAGGTAGCAGGTTGCTGTGCAGATAATGCCCCCAAACATTTTCCCGAGTTGGCTCATGGTCAGGGAAGATGGCAAAGGTGCTGTAAAAATGAAGTAATTTCTTGCCCACCATCGATGACCTAATGAGACACAGTCATGAGATAAGGGTTTGCGTCACCATCTTTTATGTAAATTCTTTTTTAGGGCTGGTAAGGGAGTGTTACAGTTGGCCACTTCATAAAGGAAAACAAACAGATGGAGCTCTATTTTTAGTCCTCTGAGAATATAACTCACAAATGCCATTTTTCCAGAGGTGATTTGTTGAGTTTCCACATTTCTGCTTATGGTCTGCAAAGCTTTTAACACGGATTTGCACATTAAATCCATGTGACAGTTCCATACAAACCTTTGGAAGTGTTGTTTTGATACACAACAGAAAATACACGGGTAACTTCTTCTAACATGCATCTTTGAGAGCTTCGTCAGAACTCAACCAGTTCCAACCAAGCATTTTGAAAACTGTGAGCTACAAACAAGGCGAGTAACCAAACCAAAGTCTATTTTCTCTACTGCCTAAAGCATGGTGAATATAACCCTCCCTCATATTTTTAGATCCTTTACTGGACGCATTTAGTGGATCTGTTACTGCTTGGGTAGTTTGAGTGGGTATTTCCTTGTACAATAATAAAATCCCAAGAAAAAAAGCTCCCAAACAAACCCAAACCAAGCTTCTGGTGCATATTTTTGGTGCCATCTCTGGGTTTTGTTCCGTTTCCGTGAGCTGAGGGGGAGCCCAGCCCAGGTGCCTGCTGCAGGCCGTGGTGGGGATGCAGGATGGCAGGGAGGCAGGGCACAGCTCTCCCCAGAGGTAATCCTGCCTGCCGGGCACGTTCCCTTCCCCGTGGCCTCTGGGCCATGAAGAGATCATGCCAAAGCCTGCCCTGGTTATATTCTTCACGTTCAGTAAACTTTGAGTGCCAAAGACTTTCAGGATTCTCCCTCCCCTGTCCTCCGTGAGTTATGCTTCCTTGGAAAGCCACAACCCTCTCTAAGTACCTCAGAAATGCACCATAAGCACTAAGCCAACACTGGACGATAATAAACGAGGCCGAATTACATGCCAGGATGTGCTGGTGATAATGTTTTCCACCGAAGACAGGAGCGGTGAAATTTTCCAGCACAACAAGAGAGGCACTGTCCCCCCACCCCGCAGGAGTGACCTTTACCTGCCCGCCCCGAGCCCGTCCAGCCCCAGAGCTGCCCGTGTGCCCGTGTCCCCACAGGTGACAGCGGAGCGCCAGGGCAGTGCCGAGGGTGGCCGGCCCCGCGCTGGCTGACCTTTCAATCCATCTTGTCTTGTTTGCATGCCCAAGAGGAAATCACATGTGTGGCACGAGCCTGACCCAGAAATATTGCAGGCAGTAGGATATTTTGTGCGAATAAGGAAGGGCAGGGTCTGCAAGATGAATCACCAAAACAATAATTATCCTGAGGAAAAACCTTGGAGGGTGGATTAGCCGTGATAACTGCCCTTTCAAGGTAACAACAATGCGAGCCGTCAGCTCTTCTCGGTGGTGAGGGACACGAAATGCTACAGCACAAAGCCTGAAGATAAAAATGATGGAAGTTCATGAGAAGAGATTGCCCAAGGAGGCATCCTTCACTTCCCAACTGCTCCGACTTCAGCCTGTGATTGTTATACAATCTACCACAAGAATTGCTCCAAAAAATTATTTTTAGCACACCAGCAGCTTTCAGTGAAAATAAATAAAGGGCCAGACAGTTGCTATAAAGACAGGAAATAAACTTTAGAAACTCTTTAACTTTTGGCTAAGCAGGGCAACTGAATTACACAGTTCCTGAGTGTGCATGATTGTCTCAGATAAGATGAGCTCTGATAGTTTTCTCTTTTCTTTCCGATCAGCCCAGTTACAACATCACGGTCAGTGCTTTGTGACCAGGCACACCTGGAGCAAGCACTGAGGCCGGGAATCTCGGCGTGCTGCCTCTCTGCAGTCCCTGGGGTGTATTTGCCATGGCTGTGCCATGTGCAGGCGCAGGGCTCGCAGCCAGCAGCTCCCGTGGGCAGCACGGTGCCCACTCCCAGCCCCTGGAGGGGCTGTGCCCACAGCCCATCCCCAGAGCAGGGTCCCTCTCCTCCCCAGCCCACCCTGCTCAGGGCTCAGGAGCAGGAGTGCCTCCTGGAGAGGTGGGGAGAGCTCTGCTTGCCTGGCTCTTAAACTGCTCCCAGGAGCTGCAGGTGTCCCAAAGATGGGCAGGGTCCTGGTGGCAGCGAGGGAGAGGGGACCTGGGCCCCACCAGAGCTGGGCAGGGGCAGCAGCACCTCCAGCCCCTGCAGAGCCCAGTGCGGGCAGTGCACCTGGCCAGGCTGCCCACTGACCACGGGCTGCTGCCCATCAAACATCACCCTGGAGCAGCACTGAGAGCCCAGGCTGCCCGCTGACCACGGGCTGCTGCCCATCAAACATCACCCTGGAGCAGCACTGAGAGCCCAGGCTGCCCGCTGACCACGGGCTGCTGCCCATCAAACATCACCCTGGAGCAGCACTGAGAGCCCAGGCTGCCCGCTGACCACGGGCTGCTGCCCATCAAACATCACCCTGGAGCAGCACTGAGAGCCCAGGCTGCCCGCTGACCACGGGCTGCTGCCCATCAAACATCACCCTGGAGCAGCACTGAGAGCCCAGGCTGCCCGCTGACCACGGGCTGCTGCCCATCAAACATCACCCTGGAGCAGCAGGGAGTGAAGGCCCAGCTCTGGCTCCCAGCTGGAACAATCTCATTCTCCTGACTGAGCCCATCTTGAGCTCAGCCTGGGCTGCCTGGGCTGAATGCTCCAAGCTACCACGTTGTCAGCCAGGACAGATGCTGGGGAGGTGACAATATTTTGCTGCCTTTTGGTTTTACACCCAGTTATCTGCCTCAGGTCTGCCTTGAGCAGCAGAGGTGCCACAGCCTTGTCTGTGCTTCACCCCATCGGCCCCAGGGCTGCAGGAAGTGCTGGCATTCCTTCTGGGAACGCTGCCTGGCACGGGCCCTTCCCAGGGTGAGAGCTGAGTGAAAAAACCTGCCTGGGGTCACTCAGGCTGTGCCCTGCACCTGAGCAGGAACGTTCTCTGCAGTGACAGCACCTGGGGCGAACACCAGGAGCTGGAAAATGAGCCCACAGCAAGGCGTGCTGTGCTGCAGAGGCAAAGGCTGCTGCGCCCCGAGCACCAGGCATGGCCTGCCCGTGCAGACACCTCGCTCCCAGCTGGGCAGGGATGTGCTGCCAGCCGTGTTCCAAGGAAAAGCTCTTCCTGCTCCTCTCCCAGACAGCTGAACCTCTGCCAGCAGCCACGGAAAGTGAAACCACAGCACGGCCGTGGAGGAGCCCGGAGAAGGCGCTTCCCAGGTGCTGCTCCTTCCCTCGGGCTCACAGTCACCTCAACATTCTTGTGCCCTTTGCAAACTGTGCAGGACCTTTAACAATAACAAGAAAATGAATAAAAGCATTTCCCTGCTCCAGTGGTACGTGGATGCCTTTCTGTCTCACAGCTCCTGGGTTACTAGAAGGAGTAAGTAGATGGTTGCAATTTACCATTCCTGAGCCTGTTAACAGCTTTATGTGCCTCTGCCAGCTCCACTTCATCCTG
>VZTG01002683.1:0-79939 GCA_013397845.1 Melanocharis versteri | reverse complement strand
CCACCCCAGGACAGGAGTGAAAAGTGCAAAATGTTTATAGTTTATTACTTGTTCAAGACTGATGAAAACATCACCAAATTTTCTCTTTCTTTATAATGTATTTCTCAATGGTGTTTCTTACAGGCGTTTTACATTTTAAATAGGCCAGGAGAATCATTCTTGTAAGATTATAGAGACCCGTTGACTTTGGTTGAAAGATTCTTTCTTGTGAGAGTTCATGTCTATTTACATGACATTTCTTTTGTCTATAATGTACACTTGTGTATTCAGTGGATGCTTCTGCAGCAGCTAAATCCAGGGAGCTTGTGATTACCCTGCATGTCTACATTCTGGTCTATTGACAAAGTATCTTATAATCAGAAAATTGTCAGCACTTTCAGGTTCGAGCCTTTCATATTTTTAGTGTCTAGCAGGTGGATACAGAAAATGTGGGCAGTAAACAGAGAGAGTGTATATTTATAATAAATGTATAACCAGATGCCTGTAAAGTTTATCAATCAACACGAACAGACAATTCTCTCTGTTCTAGTTTCCTGTCTTGTATAATTCAAGTTCTTCTCAAATAGGAGGAGCATATCAACCTAAACCAAATATCCTTCAGTGTAAATGTTCTTTTTCCCACTGAAGAATATATAAATTATTAGAAACTGGAAGTTCTTTTGCATATCCTGGATGTGTTGAATCCACAGGCCAAATTTTTGTTATATACTAAACATGTTGGGAGTGGTTGGGAGGATAATCTGCTTTTAATTCATGATTTGAGAACACATGAAAGGCATGGCAAATGTTCAGCATTTTTTTAACTGATTTTTTTTCAAAAGAGATGAAAGTAGCTTAGTTCTGACCATCTTACCATGATTTTCTCATGAAGTCAGTGTGAAACTTCTGTCAGTTTTCCCTTGAATTTAGGCCAATTGTAAGTAATGTTCTTTAGAAGTATCAAGCACTTTGAAATATTTTTTTCCCACTTAAATGTATCTCAATTGATACTTCTTTAAAAGGGAATTTTTTTTTTCTATTTCTCATCTGTTTTGGATGGAATTTGAAAATATATGATAACATGTAGCTTGACTCATGTTTGCACACCTGCCGTTGCAAAGGCAGCAGAAAAGTGTGAAGGTGGAAGATACAGAGAAAGTTTGAAGCATCATGCTGGAATAGAATAGGTGCTGAACAGAACTCTTGCTTGACTTACTCAACAGCTGCACCACAAGAAACATCTAATACTTAGAAACAAAGAGGAAAACCTAAGGGAAAAAAATCCAGAGTTTAAATCTGTAGGTTACTTTGTTCATACATTGAAATAAACAAAATCATCAACAAAACAATAAGAATACATTTCATTTCCTTGTTGTCAAAATGTGAAGAGAAGGCCTTGCAGATGTATTAATGGATCTGGAGACAAAGGACAAAAAATTTTTTCCGTGATGTGTTTTTATACAGGCTTTTAATTAAGACTCCTAACTTTCCTAGCTGCCAAAAAAGGTGAATGAACTTGATTTGCTTTGCTTTGGACAAAACAAAAAATTAATTCTGTGTATTTATTTTTCTTTCTTTCGAAACAGGTAAAAAAATAAATGGACAACTCCAGAATATGTACAAGTTGGTACCCAATTCCCAAACACAGGTATGCAAAACAGTCTCTTTTTTTGCCTGATTCATGTTTCATATGATCAAATTTTTATTCTTTCTTAGACTAAAGTGAGAAAGACCACAAATTGCCAGTACAGAAAACAATCTGTTAAATGCAATGTATGGAAAAGTGTTTAAATGTGTGGATGGACAAAATAATTGAGAACTGTAACTGAGATGATTGCACACCCTTATTCCAACCTATCAAAGATGAATCTGATGGTTTCCATGTGTAGATTCCAAACTTAAAATTTGCTTATTCCTTTGTAGCAGTCAGGTTTGTTAACCCGTGATATTGTTGTGATCAGTGAACTCTGGGATAACTTGGTGATGTGATTTTATAGAGTAATTTTGTATATACTCAGGTCTTCTAAATTAGTCATCCCATTGAATTCACTGGTAGTTCCCATATGTGAAGCAAGTGTTTGCAGAACCAAAGGAAGCTGGAAAGGGCAATTTAATCAAGTTTGCTAGGCTGTCCATTAAATCCTTTTATGTGGCATGGTAGAATTTTTACTATTTCATCCAAAAAATTGATGATTTTTATAAATAAATAAAGATTTTTTTTTTCTTTCCCTCACCTGACTTTTTTCATAAACACTCTTAAACAAGCATGGATGGATTTCATTTGTTTATGGATTCACATACACAGACACTTTTTTCTTCCAAGAACTGAAGCCGAAATGAAGGCTTTCTAGATTGAACCAGCTAGTGGGTTTTAACACAGTGAAAAATAGAGGTTTTAGTCATAATTTCTGAGCATTACCAGTTCTACTATGAGATAAAATTAGTTTCTTTATATTTCCTTTACTTGTTTTTTCATTGAAGTGCAAGTTTCAGCATCTGATCTTCTGGAGGATTTTTTTGTTCTGCTTTTTTTAAAGTTACTATCCCTGAGGTAGACTATGGGATAACTTCCCATGAAAAGTTGTAGAAATCCTTCTTACTTTAGAAATTTTAAAGGGTTAACTCATGAGTGTTTATTATTGCAAGAGAAAAACCCATTCTTGACAATTCTCTTTTGTCTCAGATTTTCCAAGTGTTTTCATGGTAGGAAATGGTAATGTATGGTTTCTCATTGTTTGTTTTTCATATTTCAGAATATTATAAATGGTCTGTAATTATCTGACCGGGAATTCCTTCAGGAATCAAACCATAATTCATTAAATACATTTTCTTCTAGGAATACTTAGGTATGAATGGAATCATAGAATCATTAAGGTTGGAAAAACCTTTAAGTACCTCAAGTCCGACTGCTAACCCAGCTCCACCACCATGTTTACCCTTAAACCATGTCTTCAAGTGCTGTGCCCGTATATTTTTTAACACTTCCAGGCATGATGACTCCACCACTTCCCTGGGCAGTCATTTCCAGCGCTTGACACTCCTTTCTGTGAAAATGAATTTTCCTAATATCTGGTCTAAACCTCCCCAGTGCAACTTGAGGCCATGACCATTCATTTAGGGCAGTAATACTTCAAATATTGCATTATATAAAGTGTTAGAGCAGTATAATGCTTAGGTTATTGGAAATATAATTGTGTCTTGCGTTCAAGAGCAAATGTTTTATTTGTGAGTAATATGAACCCAGTTGGTTTGATATTCAGGAGGGTGCTAACCTCATTATGTTGATGAAGTCAACTTTACTGTTCTTCTCCTTGGTCCAACAAGAGTCTTTAAAGTTACACAGGACAGCCCAAGATCAGGTAACTCATTCTGAGATATGGAGTGCAAGCTGAGTTCCTTTGCTCCTCTGAGCAAACCCTCTGTGCCAGAACCCTGACTGTTCTGCTGCTTCTGTGCAAGTAGGGATTCTATTTATGCGGGAGAAGTCCTGAGAAAGTGAGCTAAAACAGTTTTCCAAATATTTGTGCAGCTCAAATATGAAAGGAGGACTAGAGCCAACATCTAGTGTTTTTTGTGATCTTCGCAGGGCTTAGCTCCAGAGCAGTACTGCTTTATCACCCTCCACAGAAATATCATGAAAACATGCCATAGATTATTCTAAATATTCTCTTATCTTTCTCACTTTAGTGGTGCAAAAAGCCAAAAAGCAGGTAGTTTACATGGTTCCTTCAGTTTCCACAGCACTAGGTGGGGTATGTTTCAGCAGCGCGATCAGATCATCGATGCAAAGCCAAAATGAGCATTATTTAGGCCAAGTTTGTTTGTGCTTTATTTTGCCCCAAAGACACAACTGACTCATAACAACATGGTCCTAACTCTTCTCTGGAAGGACATTTTTAAAGGCTGTTTATTAAAACAGCGTTACCAACCCATCTAGTCATTCTGCCCTTTCAACATCGGTCACATATCATCTTATGTTTCTTTTGGCAATTTCATCCTTTGTCTAAGCTCCCGGGGCTGTGTGAGCAGCAACTAACGAGAGAGTGGAAGAAAAGGAGTGCTCTAGAAATGGTCATTCTTCTTCCCTTCATAAACAATGGGTAGTGGTAGGGCAGAGAAAACGCAGTAGAAATTTATTTCCTCTTCTGTCTGGTTAAGTTCCTCAAATTTCATAATGTCAGCCTGGAAGGTGGGGTCCTCCCCAGTTTTTCCAGCCAAAAAGAACTCTTAGTTTCTGCCATTTGTTAAACTCTAGAAGGAAACATTCCTGCTCTTCCAAACCTTATTCAGTCCAGACTGGCTGTGATCCTTCCTTGAGAAGTCTCTTACGTGTGTGCCAGTTAGTTTTGGCTTTTTGAATAATCAGAATATAACAGAGAAAGAAAGAACAAGGGTCTTTTAAAGTATTGTTGCCATGTGCTGTTGCACAGAACATTTGAGATTTGCAATCCTGTAAGCAATGTGCTGTGTGTATACGATCACAAGTTAAGATGACTGACCTATGGTTTAATTTACATCTCTAGTTTTCCTCTGAAAATAAGGAACACCTTATTTGCCATCTTGTTTCATGATGGCAACAGTTGTTTTAATAACTAATGCTCCTAATACCTATATGCTTTATGTTCCCTGTCTGAAAATTATGGTTGATAGTGCCATTCCTACAGATGACGGGCTGATGCTTCCAAAATAGTTTGTACAAGTAGTAAATTTTACTAGACCTAGGAATATCTAAATTAGTCACTTTTTAGAAACTGAGAAGAAAGCTTTGAAAACATGGGTAGATTTCAGGTGTAGCATTTACAGATTTGTGCAGGTGAGCAGTCTAGTTAGAGCAGCTGGGCAACATGGAATTCATGTCAATTATTCATTCTCGAGTGAAAAACTAAATTTTTAATGTATTTAAATATATTTGGCATTTTTACGTTGCTGTCATTGTAGCCATCCGTTATTATTCAACAAAGAAAGGATGCTCTTGTCAATGTAAGAACCATTTGCTAGTAAAAAGGCTGATAATAATTATGATTAGAAGTTCTGCAGTAGAGGTTACACAAGTGCTCACTACAACTTCAGAGCTGTTTATTTGATTGTAAGGCTTCTGATTAGAAATGTAATACAATGAACACCTTCTTCTAATAAATGCATTCCATCATGTTAGTCGTGTGAATAGGAGGGCTACTTCAAACACAGGTCATCTAAGACACAATGTTTTCACAAGAAAACAAAATGGAAATGTAAAACTTGCTAACAACAAAGGAAAAACAAAGAAGGAAGATTTTTTCTGTCCTCATATAATGACAATGATTGAAACCTCCACTTAAGACCACGTTCACGTGCAAAACTGTTATTAGGTAGCAGACGGTAATGGCTTTCGTAGAATAAGTAGCCTCCATCCATTTCCCCAAGGAAAGGCCCATCTTGTGGAGATTGGCCTTCTTCCAGCTTCTGAAACTTTGGTGTGTGTTTGATGTGTACCCAACCATAATTTTTAAAGCTTTTCAGAAGTATTTAGAATTGAACAAAAATTTACCTATCCTTAGGTAAATGATTGGCACTTTGTCATCAAATGCTGAGTTTTCATGCAAATGTTCTTTCATATGAAGTAGACCAGATATCATAAAGTACAAAATTAACATTATCTGATTCCGATTTGAGCAGAATATATTTAGCATGGAAGGTGATTGTCAGAGTTATTTTCTTTCTTGTAACTCAAATGTAACTAAAATAAATCCCCTTTTAATATATTTAGCATTTTTATATTGTTAGCATTACAGTCTGCTTTCTCTCATCACTTGAGTGTATTATTAAGCTTCCAGAATTTCAGATAATTCTTATCTTTTTTATCAGCTGTTTTCTTTTAATAACCGTGGGGTCATTCATGTGTTCCCTTTTTTTGTGGTATCAATATAATAGGATATTCACATTTAGGCAATACGTAATCTGGGTCAAAGACAAATGAAGAGCAGAGAAGTCCGAGTATTTAGCATAAAAATGTGAGAATCATGTGGGTGGCTGACCACTTGTGCTTTGGAAACAATTTCACTAAACAAAATTACTCTGAGATAATCTACTTTGATCAGGCTATGCACCCAAGAGTGCTGATAGTTTACAAATGTGCACCTGGTTCTGGAATAGTCTATGTTCTAAATATAGTATTAGTGAGGATATATTTCTATCCTGTGACCAAATTATAATTGCATATGTTTCAGATATTTTGCTGTAGTTATATTTCAGCTTTTCTTAGCATTCTGGACTACTCCTCAGTGAGTGCTCCAAACATCCTTAAGAGAAAAAAGAATTGGGGTTTCCTAAGCTGTCAAATACTGTGTTTTTATTAAGCAAAATATCTCAAGCTGATAGAAGGAGATCAAAATGCGGTATTACCACACCAGCCCGTGGGAACTGAAGCAATAGCACAACCATCAGGGACCAGGGCCAGAGCCATATCCAGTGTTAACTTGGGACAGGCGTGGTATTGGATTAGAACCCTCTACTTTTATTACTCAGTTCAATTACTATTATGGCAGTTGTCCCAAGGCGCTGCTTTTATCTTTTTTTCTCTTTTTTCAGATTATACTGAGTGATAATAAGAAGTTGGTCCCTGTCACAATAATCAAACAAAGTGAGTTTGTGTATTTTTTTTTTATTTATTCTTACACTCTGCAAGAGTAACTTGAGATTAAAATGAGTGTCAGGGGAATGGGGTGGCCTGCAGCTGGCCCTGTAATAACATAAGCACAGAATGTAATTTTCACCAAAATTGATATGCCAAGGGAAAGAGGTGCACAATTAAGAGACTATGTAAAGGAAACTCAGTTTGCAGTCTCTTAAACTGAATGTAAATAACAGAAAAGATTAGGATGCTGTCCTCATCTGCAAATGTTGAGGAAAGGTTTTTGGGAATGCTGAGGCTTGTTTCAGGTGTGGTTTTGTTTCTCATTTTGGGTTTTTTTAATTGGCTTCTAATATCGCTGTGTTGTCTCCACAGTTATTCAAAATCGGACGCAGTCAAAAGCACCAGATAGTTCTTCTCTCCCAGGAGCAATATTAGGTGACTAGAAGATATTTTTATTATTTTTCTTAACCCGTGGTTGAAACTCAGAATTGTGCAAATGCTTTTAATTTTCTTGATCTTAATAGTTTTTCCTTGCATATGAAAGGGTATTTTGCAGCTGGTCCAGACAGTATTTGTTACATTTTATGGTATTATAGATGGTTCAAGAATGTTGTAGCTTAAGTGAAGTAGGATCATTTCATTGTCATTGTATTTAAAAGAAGACACTGTCACTGTTTAAGCCAAGAAGTTCTTTCATACTTCAAGTGAAGTTCTATGGCAAAGGTCTTGTTGAGATGAGGGATTGTTCTTACTGGGCTTTTAAGGTAGCACATCCCATCTGCAGTCACAAACCTGATACATTAAAGTACAGAAATCTTGCAATTAGAATTTGATATTAGATCTCGGGACATTACTATTTCCCTCCAAGCCAGTCAATTTCATGCTTTATGTTCTTCATTTAACCTATAAGAATACACAATATTGGCTTAGAACGTAAAACCAGGGGAAAGTCTGCCATATAGTGCACAGTGTGGGGATCTACTGGTCTGCCTGAAATTGCCATGAAAGGCTCACTGCATGATGACCAACTTATTCCTGGATTTATTGTTTAGTCGTTTATATATGGAAATATTTTCTATGACTGCATAACTTTGGCTTAAGTTTTCTCTGTGTGAGTTTCAGTGTATTGGTGTGGATCAAACACACACGTACCAACCCAGTCTGGTGTTGAGCCTACTTGGCCCACAGGCAGAATCTGTCCCAGTATCTGTGATGCTGCAGTATTCCAGGGTTGTGTGTTCCAGTATTGAATGGTTTTCAACTCTGATAAATCATGAAATGATGGTAACAGAAAGAGTGGTGTAAAGGGGAAATAGCACCCAGTGGGAGGCATCATTACGGAATAGAACAAACTCATTTCCCAGATATTCAGACTAAACTCCCAGTCGTTCAGTAGTAGTTGCTCACGTATCTCGGAGAGCAGACTGTGTGCTTCCATCTCTTCTGCAGCTAATGGCACACATCTTTCTCTGTAGTGCACCTTATTGTTCCAGGTCTCAATGAAAGCCAGCAGAAACTTCCTCCTCTCCTGACAATAGATGACATACCTCAAGCATCCAGGAAAAAACTGGGTAAGCAGAAATGCTAGACAAATGAAAAATGCTGAAAACCATTTTGCACTGTGAAAATAATGATTCATAAGTCATTAAATCCTTACTGTAAATTTTATTTCTAAAGTATATTTTAATGAACAAAACAAAACCAAAAATGCATGTGTTTAACATAGCTTGTAGTGATTGTGCAGTGGAAGTTCATTGGGTCCTAAAGCTTTCTACATTTATCCATGTTGGCTTACTTAGTCAGATGAAAGTGGGACAGAAATAAATCTGTGGTGAAAGAGAGCAGATATATCTTTGTAATTACTCTCTAATGTCTGTTCTTTTAGCTAAGAATGAAACTGGAGTATGGCCTGCTGAATCCAAAACACCAGTAGTTCAAGAAATCTCCCCACAGTCCCTTCCAGGTAATGAAAATTCTGGTTTTAGAAACTCTGTGGAATATCTTTGCCAAATATATAAACTAAAATTAAACCCATCTTTGTGCTGCTTAACCTGAAGTTAAAATAGGTTGGAAAACAGGACGATTGTGGCTGAATTAGCAAGGAGTGGCAATGTGGATAAAAATCTGAATGTAATTTTGGAGGAAGGTTTCATGTAAAATAATTGTTAGGTTTATTAAACAACTTAGACTTAGAACCATATCTTTGTTGGGTGACAGATGCCTTGAAAATGCGAAAAATGGCAAAATGAGTTTTCTTGTGATGCACCTTTAGATTGTGACTTTAATGAAATATAAGAAGAAGAAGATTAAGGATAAGAACATGATTGTGTGAAATGGATGCATGAGGGTTAGACAGAACAGTGTCAAGCTCTGTTTCAGAGGATGACATCGCAATGTTCCATTTCAGTTCAGTTCTGAACGCATTAAACTTAACCACACTCTCCCTGTGGACTTACTGGTTCTATTAATGTAAATACACGGGAAAGGAATATAACATTTGATCCTAGGCTATATGTCTGTGAAATGTATATTAACTTGCATTTTTGGAAGACTGAAGTTTTTTGTCATCTACTCAGGGCTGAAAAAGATACCACTTATTTAAAAGGGTGTAATAGGATGCTGATTTTAACTGTTCAGAAATATAAAGTGAAATTTTAAATACTGCAAGATTTACTGCCTCCATTTGCTTAGGAAACAAATTAGTGTAACATAGACAGACTGCTTTATGAATTAGTGTGACAAGTACAGTCCTACATTTTAACATTTTCAGTCTGTGGGGGGAAAAGGATTGGAAAGAGCTGAATTGTTCAGAGTCAAATGATGAAGATTAACTTTCCACCCACTTTATTGGCCCGCATTTCAGAATTGTTTAAGAAGGCATATGCCTATCTTCATTTTCTGTAGTCTGGCTCTAATCCTGTAACTGAGTCTGAAGTCTTCATTCTGCTGTCACAAGAGACAATAGTTGACTTCTGCCAACTTCTTTGCTGAAAGGAAGAATGGGTGCTTGAACAGTGGCAAGAATTTAAAATTAAAAAGGAATTTGAGGGAACAATGACCAAAGGTTTGCTTTGATTTAGACATATTATGTGATCTTTCTGGCATTTCTCTATTCTTTGTATCAAGTCTTTCCTGGCTGGATGAAGTGTATTTATTTTATTCCTTAAGTATATAAAAAAATGCTGTGCTTAACTTTATCATACCATCTTAGTCTTAAAAAAAAAAACAAAAAAAAAACAAAAAAAACCCAGAATAAAAAACCCTCCCAAAAAATACACAGGGAATTAAAAAGGTGTAGAGAAAAGAAATGCAGCAAAATCATGTAATCATTGACCACAGTCTTTCAGACTAACTGATCCATCTTTTTTTTCCTGTGAAAATGTTAGAAGGGCTTTATTTTCTACTCAATAGATAAGTATATTTGCCAAATTCTACTTTAAACCATCCCTTCCTTTCTGCAAAACCTTCATATGGATGGCTCTTTACTGTTCATCCTAAATATTAAGAGGGAAAAAAAATTATGCCTCTTCACAAGAATTTAGTATCAAAGGATGCATTGAAAATGTGTGGATCCCTTTTAGAAAGCCGTAAGGAGACCTTTTAGGTTGTTTGATCGGTTTGTTTTCTCTCACATTTCAAGGTCTCTTGTGGAATTAAATTTTGTACTATGTTACTATTATTTACCTTGTTTAAGTAACTGCTGTTTAAGAACTGGCAATCTGCAAGTATGGTTTTTTGGGAAAGTGAGAACTGAATGCATTTCTGTGGTTGGTTCTCCGTCAGAATCCACGTCCTCAAATCCCAGCCCTCAAGCTTGCATTCATCTAATCAAAATGTGTCGTTCTTTGTTGATGGAACGTACTGGTCAGTCAGGAGAAAGGGTGTGAAATGTGGCACCGGGGAAGGAGAAAACGTGGCTCATTCCATTTCCTTTCCTTTGTGTTCTGTAATGATATTTATGTACCAGCATGTAGAATTTCTAACCATAAACATTGTCACGTCTAGACACAGCACAGAACCGTATGTTTATAAAGCTAGGTAGTGTTTCATTGTACTGGTAATAATCGGCGACTACCGTCTTTCCTTGTAACAATTTAGTAACAATTTGTTACAACTAAAGACATTCTCATTGCTGTCACACCAATAGTTACTTACCGAAATATTTGGGATAATTTTCATCTTCCATTTCGAGCTTCCTTTGTGGTTTTGCTTCTGTGTCTTTTTTTCCTGTGGTGACCATTCCTTTCAGATTATTTGTTGATCTCAGCACCAGTGCCTCATGTTGAAGTAAAAGTATATCACACTATTTACATTTTTAAATGTATCCATTATGCTTACAGTATTTCAGTTAAAGAGAAAAAAAAAAGTCAGGAAACAGGACGTGAAAGTGAATCCTTTAAAAGAAAAATGTTCTTTGAGTGTAATTCTCTCTTACCATGGCATATGGAAAATTTACTTGAATGCTTAGGTATTTTAGCCAGAATTTTATGAGTAACTTAAGTGAGAGATCTGAGTACTAACCTTTTGCAAGGGTTGCATTTGACTGTTTAATATATAGGCATAATTAATTGAGTTTAGCAATACAATCTACTTCATTATATTTCATTCAGACATTGCTATTTGAAAAATCACACTGGATTCTTTGAGTGACACATAATAATTATTTGCTGTGGAAGGTTTAAGGTCTGGTGCCAGACTGGCAAGAGAACATTGATTTAGAAGGAGCTCTGTGCTGTAGCAGCTGTTGTGTCATCAGCCATGCTAGAAGGGAAGAGAGGAGCTCCAAGTATTTCAGCAAGCAGTCTATCTGAAAGGCTCTGTGAGCTGGGCTGCTCTTGTATTCCACTGGCTCTCTATCAAAGGGTGTGTTCCGTGATGTGACACAGTTTAGTCACTTTTTTTCATGTATTTGTCCACCAGGCATCCCATCATTTTCTTAATTTCAATCCTCCCCTCCCTTGGCATGCACTTCCACGGAAAGACTTGTTAGTAAGCTTTTTCATTCTTTGTTTTTGCCAGGCTTGTTACAGTATTTTCCACTCAGGACTAATTTGTTCTTAACACAACAGCACAAATCTGTAATGCTTTCCTCAATCTTTGAATTGTTGTCTAATATACCTCAAACTACTGCTACAACATTTTTCTCCACTAAATGGGTCTTTCTGTTACCTTCACAGGGAAATTGGAGCCCACCAATGCTTAGAGATCTGACCACATTATTCTGGGACATGAAAGAACTAGGGTTTTTTGTTTGGGTTTTTTTAAGCAAAAAACCAGCTAGTTATTTCTCTATGTGAGGCATTATACTACAAATTTAGCGAATTAGATTTCTGAAATACAGAGTAGGCTTGAAATGAAAAGTGCCACCTGTGAATCCGTTATCTAGGGTTAATGTCCAGTTGAAATAACTCCTTTGTTGCCATGTCTCCCAAGTTCTGTTTCTCCTGTCCTCCTTCTGGCCCCTGAAGAGTTCCCCGTGTGCTCACAGGGTATATCAGGAGTGAGACTAATGTTTTCATCAGAATATCTTTATTCCAGTGGTAGATGAGAGGAGGGTCAAGAGAAATTAGAGGAAACATAGTTTAAGACATGTTCCCTGAGAGCATTCTTGCTGTATTCCATGCTGTGGTAGTAAAGTAACTTGGCTGTGTTAAAGCTTTACTTTGTAGATAGCCTTGAACTAGTACATTAGGCCTAGTTCACCTGGTGCCCTGGAATAGCCAGAGGCATTTCTCTTTTCTCTAATTTAGGCTCTTTCAGAGCCTAAACTTTCTGCTTACTGTATCTTCCTTGTAACAAAAATGTCTGTTTTAATTTCCTGTCATCCCTACGATGTTTTGTGCAAAACTGAGAGCTTGGTTTCTTTCATTTTAATTTCAGGCATGCTTTATCTTATTCAGCTTGCTCAGCTAATTTAGCTAAGACACATTTCATTTGAGTGTAAACCCTCTGACCTATTGAAAAAAAAAGCCCCAAACATCATGAGTTCTGTATTTGCTTTTGATGTGGAATTGTTTGGGGTTTTTTTTTCATTATTGCACTTCACCAGTAAGAAACGTTAGCTTTTGAAGTGCTTCTGAGGTACAGGGGTTTGTTAGTTGTTGCTTCAGTGTTTCTTTCAAGAGAATTTTCTCCCACAAGTGTCATAGAGAGAAATTGCTCTGCCTTCTCTGGACAACAAACTCCTCTTTGCACTGATGACAGTAAAAGCACTGAAACTGATTTAGGAGCTGAATTGAGTCCTAACAAGGCAGCATCTGTAAAGATTCCAGATTGTGTGGCACTGAAAGCACCATACTCCAAACTAGAAAATAGTCTAATTGTTGTAACTGTAATAGCATCTAAATCCCACTGTTTAGAATGTGGGAAACAGCACATTTTTTTTCACTAAATGAGATAAGAAGCTTATAAACCTCCATGATCAGTTCTTGCTTGGAGCGTGTTCAGTAGATTGTGGAAAAATCTTGGAGAGCATGCAGGAAAAACCAAACTGTCTTCTGTTGTGCGTCATAAAGAAAGTGATCTTCTATGAAATTAAAACTAAAACTTAGTGCTATATTGATGCCAACCACCAGTATTAAGGATCTCTTCCAAATAGCAACGTATGCTAAACACTGTGCAGTTTGCTCTGTGGAGGGAATTAATGCTCTTGTGACATCCAAGGCTGAGACCTCACCATTCTGTGTTCCATATCCATAAGCTTTGTCATTTTACAATCTTAGATGACCGATTCTGAGTACTGTATGACTGATTAAACACCTCTGGGATCTCCAGCAAGATGCAGAGGAAAGAAATGACCTTGACTTACTTACCACTGGCATTAATTATTATGTGAAACAGCTGGCAGAGTACAGTTATGTAGAAGAATATTAAAATAAGGCCAGCAATTGAGTTTAGGTACATTTAATGGCTGTTTAATAAACTGCCCATGTATTACTCTGAAAATGTAGAATTAGAAGAATGAATGGAAATCAAAACCTATTCTATAATTACTAGAAAGATGAAAGAGCTGGGGTATTGCAGGTGAGTATTTATTATGTTCCTAAGTATTTTTATATTAGAAGGATTAAAAACCATTCAGAATAACCGGGAAAATATTTGTAAATACACTTTGTGATGTAATAGGTCTTGTTTATAATCTATCATGATGAATTTAAGAGGCTGTAAAAGAAGCACAGTGTAAGTTTCTGACCTTAACTTTGCTGTTCATGTCTTATATTTTCTTTTGTTAATATAAAACTGCAACAAAATAAATCCAAAACATGATATAGATTTCACATCTGAAAACAAAACTAAATATTTATCATGATGGAGTTGAGCTGCTGTAGGAATCATTCACGTGATGTGAAATGATGATAAGAAAAGCCGCAGGCTTTGGGCAGTAGATAAAGAAAAGTTCAGAGGGATTTTAAATTACATTAAGCTTCTTTCTTCTAGCTCAGGCTGAGAAAACACACGGACCTGAAGAATTTAAATCAACGCCTAAACCCAAACTGGTGCAAACTCAAAACATTCCAGGTAACTAATTTTGCTGCTTTTTACATTTTTTCTACATTAAATGCTTTTTTACCTCCAACAGAATCTCTCTACTTCTTGCTGCATCCTCTTTGTGTTGGCTCCAAAGGAAGTCCTGATTAAAATGTTCTGGTTTCTTTTCTGGTTCCAGTGACTAATGCTGGAATGAATTGTAAAGCAGGATGCACCTAGCTCTGGCTGAACTGTGGTTTTCAGAGATTTGACTGCATGATGCAATTTGATTTTTCAAATTAATGCTTTCTGTCTATGTGATCTGCATGGTTGACGTAACATAAAATTTCCATCTGTAAAATTGACCTCAGTGATAGAATTGAAATAATTACCTCCTTGATTTTCTTCTGGTTGCAGGTTCATTTAGGTAACATCAACAGCAACAAATAAGAACAATTTTATATTGCCTGTGATGGAATATAACTATATTTGTCTTGAAGGAAAGAGAAGCTCTATTGATTTTTTTCATTTTTTGTCTCAATGTTGTATGGTTAGTTTTGTGATTTGGTGTAGGACCTATTTAGTTCTGGTATTCAGAACTCTAAATTCTCTAATGTTGATTTTATTGCTTGTACTTTCTTCCCTGAGCCACGCAAAATTATGACGATGTCTAAACTTGAGGTTGTATTTAATTCTATTTTTTTAAAAACTTTGCTTAGACTTTTCTAAAGCACAGCTGGCCTGCGTACAGGAGGATTTATGATACAGGGAAGGATCAGAAATGTTTGCAGGACTGAAATGCAGATATTCACATGAAGAGGACTGCTAATGCTTCTCAACAAATGCATTTTACATAATCCTATTGATTCATGTTAATGTCTTACTCTCACATTTTTCTTTTTTTGTTTACATTTGACAGCAGATTTCCAGAATTTACTGAAGCTAAACCATCAGTCAGTCTAATTTCATTTTAACTTTTAATCAGCCTTTTTTAACCATACTCAACTTTCTTTGTTGTTGTGTTTCTAAGATTAAAATATGATAACTAATCAAGACAGATCATTGGTTAATTTTAAACTAGGTGGTCATAGTTACTGATAGATGCTCATTGTCAAATTCCCATGATTGATAGATCTTTGTTTAAGAATTAGGGAAAAAAGGACTTCCTTCATATTCCACACACCTTTTTAAGTGATAATTTATGTGGTTTTTTTTCTAGGTTGGAACTACTTTTTCTTTTTTATTAAATATCATTGTTTCCAGGAGTGAGTGGTCCGTGAGCAAAATATAAATCCATGTTGTGCCCTGTAGTATTCTTTATAACGTAAAGTTTTGGTTATTTTTTTCATCATAGCTTCTAATGAAATAAAGCTGCTTCCTTCTGGATCCAGAATCCCTGATGCTCCAAAAAGTCCATTGACAGAACTTGGTAATTACTTTCTTTGTAAATATGAGTAAACTTTAGTGAAAAGTTATCTTCACAAAACTTGCCCCAGTAAGAGAAGGAATATAATTAAACCAGTAACACACAAACTTCTTATAATCTACCCTTTTTTTGGTGCTGTGTCCGCCCTTTCATTACACGACTGGGCCATAAGCTTGGTGCTTCGATGCTTGTGTTGGTGATGAGTGGGGATATTTCAGCAAGTTATGAGCATCTGAGTGCTGTGCTGGGAAGAATATGATGTTTGTGTGGATGCTTTCTTCCTCCTTCCTTCTTTCTTACATTCTTCTGCTGAGAGACACCTCAGATGGGAGCTCACCGCATAGGGGGCCATTTGTCTATGTCAGATATCAATTCTGTGTCCTCGTTGTTACCTTAAACTAAATTTTGTCCAGCTCCAAGCATGCAGTTTTTACAGCTGGCATTGTTGAGATGTTTGTGGCAGGGGGTGCCCAGTGCCAGCCCTAGTCCCCATCTCTCACCCTCTCGTGTCTCTGCTCCTCTACATCGTACCCTGTGTCCCCCTTGCTCAAGACCTCTGATTTCATAACAGGCCTGTATTTTCACTGGGTTTGTGTTAGCCATACATAGCTCATTCTACCAAAACTATTTCTTGTTGCTACTTTCTGTATTAACAGCTATTACACTAATTACCTGGAGGGTCCTCAAACCAGATTCATTTATATTTCATTAAGCATTAGTCAAGAAGTTATCATAGAATAGTGCTGGCTTATTTAGACAGCATACTTCAGCTTAAATTAGTCTGCCAAATTTTAAAATAATTTCCAGGAACATCTCTTAGTTCTTGAAATACATATTTGAAGTAGATTCTCAAGTAAATGAAAATAATCTTCACAATTCATTCTTAATTTGATAGATTTTTTTTACAGCTCTTTCCAGATATGTTTGAGGGGATGGGGAAAGACATTTGTTTTCACTGTAGTGAAAGACATTTGGTTAAATCCAGTTAGAGGCAGCATTGGAAAGAAAGGGACATGATGATTTAAGAACCTATTTGCTATAAATGTAGCTGAAAAACTGAAAATTATTAGGGATCTTAAGTATTTTTGCTTTCTGCAATTAAAAAGGGAATAATAATCTAATCCTATGTTTGTCTCAGTGGTAAAGGTGGAATAATAGCAACACTTGAGGAAAAAAGAAGTGTTTCATTCAAGTATTTATTCTGGTTTTGTTCCCATGTCCTCCATTGCCGCTGAATAGTTTCACTTGGCAAAAGTGGGATTCCATTATGTGAGGCTGGGCCCAGTCACTGGGTCAGCTGGGGCATCTGTGCTCCCCACGAAGTCACTGCTGTTGTCAAAGATCCTCTGTGAGAGTCGAGGGTGGTTAAACAGAGGAGATTTCTCTGCACTGTGCCTCTGCACGCCTTGATCACCTGCTGTCATAAAATCAGCAAAGAGAGCAAAATTTAATTTATGAAGATCAACTGCATCTGACCTGTATTCTGCCCTAGTTCCCCTGAAGAATGTTTTTCTTTGTTTTTCTATCTTGGTTGTGCTAGAGCGGGATCTCTCATTTGTTTTGTAAACTTCCTGTGTGGTCAGTATATTTTGAATTCAAGTGTTTCTGAAAAGATAGCTTTGTGAACATGCCGTCAATGTTCTGATGCCTTTGGGAGATCTCTCATAGCTCCTACTGGATGTAAATGGATCAATGGAAGCTTTTGCCAAAAGCTGGGAATCATATGGCTTTTGTTGGTAGTATTTTCTTCTCTATAAATATAGAATAGAATTGTTTCATTTGCAAGGGACCTACAGTGATCATCTGGTCCAGCTGCTGGGTCCAACTATATCTGGATAGTAACCTGGGATCCAAATTGTTAATGTGATAAGATGGATTGAAAGTAAATGGGAAAGCAGATCTAATGCATGAAAAAAAGGCTGTACGCTTTTTGGTATAGATTCCTATTTCCTATACTAGACCTGAACCCTGCACCTAATTATTTGAATGGGGGTTTTAACAGAAAGAAAAATACTTACTGACCAGTACGCACAGTTGGGTAGGATCTGTAGCAGGGCAGTAGTGGAAAACCTGGACATGGTGGAAGCTTGTTCATGATGGCCTTTAGGTAAGAGTGCCCAATTCCATCTTGGCTCCATTTTCATTAAAGCACACTTCAGGTTATCCATACTTCAAAGAAACCAGAAGGTGTTTGTAATAATCCTCATTACAGATAACAGATAGTAGGTGTTGTTTACTAATTTCAACAATTATTTCACTGATTTCATTCTATAGCTCTTTTCTTATCTTTTGCCATTGCAACTCCTTTAAAAATACTTATACATAATGCAATAGTGACTAGAGACCTGCAAGTGGTGGGAATATCAAATACATTGTGTTTGGGTTGTAGCTGCCTCGCTGTGAATAAAATCTTCTTAAATAATAAGGATTCAGCTTGGTAAGATAGAGTACACCCAAATATGAATGGGGTAGAAATTAATGGAACAAAGAGACCTTCAAACAAAAAAAACATTGCTAGTTACAGTTCAAATTAGATTTTGTATCACTTGCAAGAAGAGTCTGTCTTGGAATGATAAAATTTTGTTTCATGTTTACCCTTAGCTACTCAGAGTCCAGCCTTGAAATCCATATCTCTACCTTCTGCAGAAACGGCAGAGATGCAAATGGGTAATTAGCAGATTAGTTCCATGATCTTTCTTCCATTATTTTAGCATCATGTAGATCTGCAAACGTTAATCTTGGCTACCAACACTCACAGAGGGCTGCTTATTCACCATTCTTGTGTCCGTGCAATCACCTGAAAAATGTGTTTGTTTTCAACTTAAAAACTGCATCTCGTTGTCACCTTATTTCTTTCGGTATAGCTGCCGCTCTTACCCATAAAATTTAATAAGAGAGAATTCCTTGCTGGTAAGAGTTATTTCAAGCATGTAGCACTTGCATCTCAAGGCCAGAAACCTGTGTTTCCAGCCATCCCCTCCCCTTGTCGCGGCCGCTGTCCCACGTCTCACTCGAGGCCATCTGCCAGCTTGCTCAGCTTTGCGTTAGCGTCGCCTGGAACTGCACAGCCTTCACTCAGCTGGTTGATGCTAATCCATCGAGTCACAGCTCCCTCAGCATTTTAAGCTTAGATTCTTTTTTCAGCTTTTGAGGAAAAACAGACCGCTTCTTCAGGATCCAAACTGCCTGGTGCCATAGAGGTGCAACCAACCCGATCTGGTAATGGTTTCTTATGAGGTTAATCCTCCTGACCGTTGGGAATTTTTGGAGGAGACATAGTGCCTCTCATTAAAAAGTTTGTTCAGTTTGACATAAATGAAGAATAACTGTAGGTTATGAAAGTCTTGCTTCAAGTATCAGATCTCTTTGTGATATTTTATATGAAATACTAAACTAGTAGTTTGGGCCGGTTTTCCATGTTTGGCAACAGTGTGTAATTCTTAGTTTTAAAATTAAATTGGACTTACTGTAAATACCCAATTTAAATAGGACTGTCCACACCTGAGTTTCATAAGTAGAATATCCTGATATGCAGAAGGATTCTGAGTTGTAAGACGTGAATGGAAACTGAAGAAATTCCAACATATTTTGAAACCATTGCTCTTCTTTTAGCCTTTCTGTATAAACATAGACATAATTCTGCCCAGATTTCTAAACTGGCACTATAAAAACATATCACTGAAGATTCAGATGCTTTCGAGTTTGTCCTTACAAAATTTCTATTATGTGTTTCTCTTATTTTATAGATGTTATTTGCCTGAGGCAACTGACAGTTTTCCAAAAGAAGGAAAAAAATATTAAGATGAGAGCCAGTTGGAAAGATTTCATTTCATTAGCATGCCAATAGTGTAATGCCTGATGCATATGTTTTTGGAAGAAATTAACGTTGAAGGAAATCCATTACTGGGGGAGAGATTGATTACAACAGTCAGCTGTTCACGTCTGACAAAAGACAGTTTTTATGTTTCATTTGGTCCAGTTCCTGTTTTGTCATCCTTTTTCCTTCTGCAGTTTCAGCACTAGGATATCCTCCTTCCTGATCCTAGAAAAAAATTCCTTGCTGTCACAGTTTGCTACTTCTTATTCATAATTTGTTCTCCTACTTTAAATAGCCTTGTATTTCCTCTTTTTAACTCTATATTTCACCTTCTTTTTGTGTGAGTCTGAGAACAGTTTGGTCATTAATTGCATTATGTATTAATGCATGTTTCTGGAAATCATTTTCAAGTCACACTTAATCAGTTATTATACGTTTCAGACTCTCCCTTTCTGTGGAACTTAATGTGTTAAATATTGCCCAGAAGTTTTGTCAGCTTACGAAGGAATACGATGCTGTTGCAGAATGTTTCTTGTCCCTCCAAAACAATACAGCATTATTTTTGCTTTTATTTTCCAGCTTCCCATGACTTTCTTCATGTTATTTCTACTCCCCAAACTTTTACATCTTCAGAAATACCAGGCACTGGTAAATTATAATAATATTATTTCAGAAGCATGCCCTTTTGATTGGTTGGAGCTGAAAAGTTCATTGCTGCTTCCATGTTGATGATTTCAGACAGCTATTGCATACTGCTTGCCTTGGGTGTTGCCCTACGTCTTATTTTTTCAACTCCTGTATCAGCATCCTCATTCCTGGGATCACGCAGAGCACAAGTTTAAAGCAAGTCTTCAACTAGCTTACAGAATACTGCAGTATTGACCAGAGAGGTGTGGCAGGAAAAGATTTAAATTTTGCAAGGCTTAAGGCTGTTCCAGTCAAGTAAAATATCGTACTTTTAGTGATTTTTTTTTGTCTCTTTCTTTTTGTCAATTTTTCAGTGTTCATATACAGTTTGCTGTGATTTTTTTCCTATGTTTTGCCTTAAAATAAGAAAGTCAACACAACAAAGGCCAGACCTTTCCAACTAAGCTATATTTTGAGTTATAGCTTTGGGAATAGATTTTTTTTCCTGTAGTCTTAGGTAGGTGAGGATGCCCAAGTTAACATCTTCAGCTAAGTAATTACTTATGGTATTTGAAATAGACAAAGGAGGTTCATTTTTAAATAAATAAGGGAAAATAATAAATGCTTTGCAGAGTAACGGAGTGTAAAATTTCTCTTCACCAGATGTTCCTTCTTAATTTACTTACATGGAATTATTTCTCAGGTTTGGCTTTTTTTTTAACTGCAGTTAGAGATACTACTGGTTTCGAAATATCTGTGCCTATAATTACTGCAGAGCTTCAGCTGTTAGAAATGGCATGCGGTAAAATTGATAAGTTGACTTTATTATAGTTTCAAAGATTTTGTTTTCTTTTTTTTTCTTTTAGTCCTTGCTGCTATTTTTGGAAGCTTTGCATTGCTTTAGTTGTCACCATCACAGTAATTCATACCACTAATTGCTTTTGTTAGCTAGATTCTCATCTGCACTCATTATTCATTTTTATAGGCAGAGGATCAGGGGCAAAGAGGAGAGAGTTCCCTTTAGTTGGTTATGTTTGGTTTTCTCATTATCGAGATTCCCAGCTGTGGGCCTGCCTTTCTCAGTTTTGGATTTTTTTTTCTTATGCTGAGAGAATTAATTGTGAGAGGGAATAAAAAACTTGCACATATTTCTGTGTAATGTTTCCATGAAAAGGCTGGCCCCCTGACTACTTTCTGGATCCAAAGGTGTTTCCTTACTACCTGCCATGCATTATGTGCTAAGATTATTAAGTAATAATAAGAATTCTCATTAGTATGAATAATTAGGTCGCCTGGTTTCCACATTGACTTCCACACCAGCCTAACAGTCCATGAGACAGAGTAATGCCCAGCTGACTTGCGAGCAATCTTCCCTGTGCTTCCCTTTTAACAACGCAGCATCTGTTCGCCAAGTCCTGAGTTACCCGGGTAGCTCTGAGGCCATTAAGCCTTTTAACACAAGATTATCTTTCCAGATTTAGGTGAAACAAAGCGTCTTTCTCCAAGATTCACAACACCTGGCATGCCAGAAATGCCACCAGTCTCAGCTGGTAATGATATCTGTCTTCTCTGTAGCTCTCCTCACATCTAGGCAGCCTCTCAAAAGACACAGAAATTCTTTGCTAGCGGGAGGGTTTATTCTGACTTGCTCTGTATAAAGCTGGAGAGACAAAAACTAGTTGCATCTGCTGCAACACTTACGACTTATTCATTTGGGAGGAAATATTGCAGTGATAAGATTAATTTTTTTGTGTCGGTAAACAATTAGTTTGTCCAGGCTTTCTTGTGAAAGATTGTTTGTATATATATATATATGTATATTTGTGGAGGTCTATTGTTAGGAATGGTTAAATAAGTGTTAACATGTCAAATTTGTTCCTTTTGCATATTGGAAAAGCACCTCCACAGGCAGAAAAAAGATTTATCTGCTGTTCTTAAGCAGATAAAAACACTTTCGTTAGTGAGTCATTGAATGTTGCTAGAAAAGGATCAAGTCAAAGGGGCCTGGACAGAAGGGTTTCCATTTCCAAAGACTGGGAATATCAAAATATCCCAGAGGAATCACTCAGCACCATTTCCTTACTGCCACCAGCTTCATCCATGTGCATGTTTGTGAACTGCCACAAGTCTTGCCTGCCTTAAACCTGAAGCCATGCCCAAGGCAATGGGCAAAGATGTGCAGTGCTAATAAGTACACATGGTCTAGATTTGACACTGGTTTATGTATTAGGTTGTGCATTCTCCCTGTGCAACATTAGTATAACAGGGTATGAGGAAATCACTACACTAAAGCTACTTATTCTTCAGTGTACGAAGAGATGTTGAATTGTACAAGAGCAAGTTGTAAGATGTGCTAGAATTCTGTGGAGAATTTTCCTTTTTTCCCTTGCTTGCAAGCATTTCTCTACAGAGAGAGAAATTTTCTGCACTGGGCTTTATTAGTGCCAGGGACAGTAATTTCTGACCCATAGAATTAAGGATTTCATTGATTATAGGGAAAAGTGAGATCAGATCTTGAATTCTAAATACATAGGTGTGATTCTTAGTTGCCATGTTACCTCTGCAAGAACTGTTAGCGTCGGTCAAGGAAATGTAAGGAGTGGTTTGGTGAATTGGATATTTAGGCATTTTTCTGCTGATGCAGAGCCATTTAGCTGCTGAGGCTCAGGGGGTGTTGTGTTAGTTGCAACCACGGCAAGACACTTGACAGTGGGTTTGAGTCACAAGGTGCTGCCAGGAAAGGGCACGTGTGGCCCTGAATACAGATATGTGAGAGGCTGTGAGCTGGTGCTGCTGTGGCGAGGCTGAGTGGATATCTCAAGATCATTTCTGTGTCTGATCCCAGCAACCAAGAGACCAGACCTGGAATCGACCTCGTCTGCTTCACGGGAAACCACAAGGATGGGTAAATAGCCAGTGATTCCCTCCTTCACTGCTTCCTTTGCAATGCTCTTCTCTGCAGTGATGAGCCTGTTCAGATGTGCTGGTGTCCCAAAGAGGGGGTCAGTGATGTGGCTGCACCCTTATGGCTCCTTACTAAAAATTGTTCTACCTGTACATTTTCTGGGGAGCCATTTCCAGGTTTCCTCCCACGCCTTGGCTGCCAATGCCAGTCAAAGGCAGCATCGTGCCACCGTGGGCAGTGATGGTGTGACACGATAGCCTGGCCCCAGCAGGGCCGTGTCCCCTTCTTTATAGCTCTGCCTTGATGTGACCTGTGTGACAGCAGCCTGCGTGAGGACCTGAAGGAGGTTTTTGTGTTTGATCTTAGCTGCTCGAAGACCAAGGCCGAAGTCCACCACTCCTTCCTCCCTGGCAACTCAACAAACTGGGATGGGTAACTAGCAACAGCCTTCTCCTCCCATTGTCTCCCATCTCTCTCACCTCCCGTCACACCTCCCACCCCAAACCATCCTTGTCATCTTCCATGGAGAGGATGAAGACTTGTTGGTGCAGCTTGGCTTGCCAAAACACTCGCCACACCGGTTCTGCCATTCTGTTGTTTGATCCCACGCTTTTTCCATGGCTGATGAGCATTTTCTGCAGGAAGCATGTGACATCCTGCAGAGACACCACGTTGTTGCACCTGGCCTTCAGCTCCATTGCCCTGCTTCTTCATGTTTGGGTAGTGGGTCTTGCTTTCTCTGACACATTCAAACACGACAGCATTCCTCAGAAGCAAACCCAGCTGGGCTGGCACAAGAGGACACAGCCCCGCAGTTCAGCCGCCCTGCAGGCATTCCTTGGGCAAGGCTGCAGCTCTTGGTTGCCTCCTCACTGACTGTCGAGGTGGCTGGTTTTCTTCTGCCCCTGCCTTTCCATTGCCATCAGCTGGAAGTGGGGATGCTCTGCTCTGCTGCCGCTTTTGAAGCCGTGTTAGGTTTTTTAAAATCTGTACCTCATTTCAGCTTTTGGCGAATCACAGGATGTTTCTTCACAGTCTGAGACACTGGCAGCCTCTGGTAGTAACAATATTTCTTGCAGATCTGACAGCTATGCAAGGCAGCAGTTGTCCCAAGAGATATTGTTGTGCTTTCAGCCAACCTGGGGCTTCTCTTGGCCTATATTGGGGTAAACCTTAAGTGTAGATAGGAATGGGGCCCTACATGCAAACCAGATTTATTTCAGGCATTGCCTATGGCAGATGGCGACAGTGGTGGAGATGCTTGTGGCAACAGCTTCTTTCACACTGGTAGGTGTGCGATGCCAGTCCTGTGTCCTTGCAGTATTTTGTGGCCCATGGGGTGATGAAGTATTACCTGAGCAAGCTGGTAAGCCTAAAATCTGAAATCGAGTGCGAGTTAAGAATGTAATGAACAGTATTAAGTGACTTGGCACTTTTGTCTGGAGCAGTCTTGGTTTCGTATCAACTGAGATATTTCAGACACTTCAGGGTCTTTTCCAGGGAATTTACATTCCCTACCTTGCATTACTTGAAGTAATTTTCTGAGCTTTCTTGTTTTCACAGTGGAGAAATCAGATACTTGTAATTACAACAAGGCGTATAAATTTGGCTGGGCTAAGGATATTCGTTTCTATTTCCCTGCCTAGTGATGTTGTCTGAATCACTTTTTATGTTCTTTTATTTTTGCCAGATTTTTCAATTGGATTTTTTCCAGTATCTTCATCTCATAAATTTGCTTTCTCCTTGACTCCTCTTGGCCAGTGTTCTCGTACTTTTTCAATCTTGCATTCCTTCTAACCACATGGGAATTTTTTTCCATATTCCTTGTGTCATTCTGTTTAATTTTTTGCATTATACTTGTGTGGTTTTACACATCTTTGCATATTAACCTCTCTCTTTTTAAAATTCTGCTAATTTTGCAGAATATATTTTTTTTCTGTTCTTTATTGTTTGTACTCTAAACCACTGAGTCCATGGTTGCAGGTGATGCCATGATGTGATGGTTCATTTATTTTTTAAATAATAAGCCACCATTTTTTTCCAGCCTCCCATGACTTTCTTCACATTACTTCCACTCCCCAAACTTCTACATCTGCAAAAATGTCAGAGCAAGAGACTGGTAAATGGCATTTATTTTATTACCTATCCTTGATTTTTCTTGATATCTGTGTGGTACAATTCTGATATCTGTTATATGTCTTGTATTTTTAATGCTGCCTCCAGTGGCCTTTCATTTGTTGATTATAGCTTCATGTCATTTGCAATAATTACTAGTGTATAATTAGCAGTTCTAGCCTCAAGTAAGTGATCCTGATACCACCTGGCTCTTTCAGGCCAGTATTGTATTACTGAAGGGTTCAGATGTGGTCAGTGGAGCAGAATTTAGCACTTAAGAGGAAACTCTCAGGCTTTCATGAATTTTGGGTTATCAGCCTAACAGTTCTCCTTTGCAGGGGGAATGTTTTCCTTTACCTAGTAGACACCTTTTAAAGAGATTCATTGGATGGACTTTGGTTTCCTGTTACAAGTTTTTTAAGTAGTCTCTAATATTCAAAAGGTTGCTGCAGTACAGAATTTTGGTGCTAAAATTTATTTTAACAGTTACTTCTGCTAATAATTTATTATTTCTCTCCATGTTTTCATGAAGAATATAGAGTCTTGGGAACAATTTATGCATTTGTATTTGAGCGTGAGATTTTTCCCAGAATATAGTAATAAAAAAATAGTAGAAGGTTGCTGTGAGGTCCTCATCTACGGTTCTGTTCATGCTAGCATGATTTAACAAGTGACATTTGATTACATTAGTGTATCAAACATCACTCTCTTTCTGGAGACCAATCGAATGGAATTGGGTAAATGAGCATTAACATAGTTTGTCATCTGAAGATTAGCTAATTACAACATACCTACACTCTTCATGTTTTCTCTAGTTTTACTTGGTTGAGGTTTGGTCAGTGTTGTTTTAGCTTCTCTTCACAGATAAATTTAGAAAAGCTTTTATCTATTGCAGAATTCACACTGAACACAAACATGTTACAGCTGTACTAATACTCAGTGGGTGGTGCTGACAGTTATCTTGCCTCTGCATGAACGCAAGATTTTTGTTTTCTTTTGAAGTTGAGAGCTCTGTTTATCCAGGGTCATTTCTATCTTCATTAGACAGAAAACTTTTAGCAGCTTAGCAAGTGTGACTTTGCTGTTTTCTGCAGCATTGTTCTCACCAAGATACCACAGCCTTCTTTCTTGATTTAAAAAACAGGGCTACTTAGATTACTCATTACTTGGCCTTACACTCTATTAAATCATGAGTGTTCTTAACATTAACAGTACCTACTCTTCATTTTTTCGTATAATACCACCCATAGAAATGTTTCTTTCATGCTCTAGGCTGCATGATTTCTCTAATGGAAATGGTGGTCTAAGGGGCTGATAGGATCAGATTATTTTTTTTTCCCCATTTGTGTTTTCATTAATGTATTGTCAGAAAAACATAAAAATATTTTTAAGCCATTTTCTGGCAAAGGATGGTCTGTCTCAATAACCCTGTTTCTATCAAAGTATCTTTGTGGCAGTTGCAGGAAAAAGCTGATTCTTGGCCAAAATATGAATTTTTAGGAAGAGTGTTTTGATACCACCTGTGTGAAAATTGTGCGCATGCTGTATCAAAATAATATTGGGCATTTGCAAGTCCTTATTTAAAAGACTTGTTTGGCACATCCAAACTAAAGCGTAGGGGAGAAGGAGTTTGCTGTCAGCTGTTGCTATTGGATAGAATTTTAAGTTCAGATGCAGACAGCTGACCTAGTAGTTAGTGCCTAAAATTAGATGTTATGTATCCCAAAAAAAAATTACCCCGTCAGACAAAAATGGAGTAGGCTACTGCAAATATCGATTAGAAGTGTGTAAACAAGAAATCTAAGGTGAATTTATATCCCTTGGACCTGTTAAGGGCTGAAGATCACCTTATCTAAAGGCTGATTTCACTTATCACTTCAAGATTATTTTCATATTTGATCTTAGCTACCCGGGGACCAGGCCTGAGAATCACTTCTCATCCCTCCATGGAAACCAGAGGGAGCATGATGGGTAAATAGCTTATAATTCCATTAGCTTTTCCATCCCTTGCCATCCCTTCCAGCAGCTGTGGAGAGTGCCAAGGTTCATGCAGACACATTGCTTTGAAGACTGCTTGGTGCTGGGCTTTCTCCCCACGCTCCACCCCCACCCCTGCTCAGCTTAGCCATTTCTGTGCAATCTAAGCTGGAGAATAATTCCCCACACTGACTGAATAATAATCCGCAAAAAGACCTCTGCTAGTTTATGTTGCCTCTAGATTTCTTCTGGTAGCTGCAGTTTTCTTTTGAAGAATAAGTACTTTAAAAAAGAGGCCAGTGAGGAGAAGATTGCCTCACATGAGCTACTGGAATTGACCCTCCTTCATTTCACACCAGCTTCAGTGTTCATGTAACACCTCATTTCTCAGCTGATCTTTACAGCTGCTGTCACCTTGCTTGATCTCACATCAATGTTGTCTTGAACTGCCCAACAGCTACTGGCCAAATACTGTGGACCTGAAGCCAGTTCTAATTTTAACTCCAGATTTTCTTTCAGCTTTTGATGACAATCAGCACATTTCTTCAAGATCTGAAACATCTGGCATCCAAGAAATGCCATCAGCTGTACCTGGTAATACTTGAAAAATGTGATTTTAAATAGAAATTGCCGCAGAGATTAATCAAAAATTTTTTATACTGTTAGTTTAATATGTTTTTAAAAGTTTAATATGATCCAGAATAACTTCAGAACTGTCATAGTTAAGTTGCCCTCTCAAATACCAGACTAATTTAGGAAATTTTGCATGAAATAGTAAATATTCTCCTCTAATTTTGGTCTACAGTCCTGGTATCTTTACAAGTCTGTATTGCTGTGTTTGATGTTAATAAGCACATCACTTATTACATGAAGTAGAGTTCTCTTTTTAAGTTGCAATACTGCAGAGGGGTGCAGTGAAAGCTAAGATAAGGTTTTTTTAAACCCTTGAATGAAACTATTCTAAGGTTGAAACTGTTGAGTAAGTCCTATAGAAATAGTAGGAACAATAGCTATGAACATAAAGGGTTCAAAATGGTGGAGAATAGACCATATTTAAATGCTTTAATTTGAATATATTTAAAGAAGTGATTTAAGTTAGACATTTTGCTGCAAGAAAGGGAGACTGCATCGGCATGAGACTAATAGAAACGAAAATGTGCAATATCACGTGTATTGCTATATTGCTTGAGTAAAACTTTTAAAATAAATGGCACAACATTGTAATTAAAGAAAACATTTGCAACAATTTGATCTTGACCAGACACTTTTATGGTAGATTTGATACTTTCAATCAGCCATGTAATCTGTTATACTAGACCTCAGTGAAATTAAACTGGTGGAATGATGGTATTGTATTGACATTTAAATTACTTACACCTAATAATATGTAATAATCTATATAGTTTTCCTGTTCTTCCTTGTCAATATTTATCCTTTAGGCTTCTTCTACTTCCTCAATTCATAAAATAAGCTGACTTACCAATACCTTGCAAAATGGGTCATTGAACAAATGCAGTTTTATCAATGTTCAAGGTTCTGTTTCGTTTAGTGTCCCTGCAAGAAATATTTAACTTCCATTCAATAATGGCAATTTCATCCAAAGTCTATTTCAAGTTGTTGTCCAAACTCCCTTGCAGCAAAAAGTAGTTTAGGTTTCATTTTCATCGCATTGCCATCTGCTGCCTTTTTTTCTGGTGTGAACACGTTTTCTTCTAAATCTAAATGGCAAGCCTGTTAAAGGACAGTTCTGTGTCAGCCACTTCTTGATCAGCAGCTCAAAAGCTGATTTGGTACAAAGCGCAAAAATACTGATCTTTTGCACCAGCCTGTATGAATTTCTTCTTTCTGTTGGTGTAATTTAAAGTCCAGAAAGTGTAGAAGAAGATTTTTAGGAGTTCTGTCTAGCATCAGATGCTGGATCTTCTTGTCACCATATTGGGCCACATGTCTTTCTCTTTATTCACGTAATACAGAAAGGACTTTGGAGTGTCTAGTGCCTTGCTTGTATTTGCAGTGACATCATCTTGAACAACACAGCTTGTGTGTTTGCTATCCCAGCAACAGTCGGATTCCTCGGTGCTCTAAATCCAGATTTTCTGTGCAGCACTTAATGAAACACAGTTTCGCAATTCCCATTTAAGGCATCTGCAGACACGGAAATACCATCAGCTCAGTCTGGTATTGACATTTCTTGCAAACTGAGTGTTCTTGAATTATCAGAAGGGTTCCCAGTGTGCTTTTGGTGAAATGTTGGTTTGATTTCCTTTACTTTGGGGATAAGAAAAACTACAAGATAAAAATTCTGCATCAGGTGCTACTTTTGTTTAAGGCAATATATATGATGTTTAAAATACTGGATTATGATCTTCTTTCCAAATTCTGAGTTCATATTTACAGTACTAATTGGTAGCATTACCCATAATTGCCACTGACCAATTATGTATTACTTAATGTAATAGTATTTTACTATGAGATACTGTGGGGCTTGTAACCAAACTTTAATTTCTCTACTACATGCAGTGTATCCTGATACAGATAGCTGCTGTATTACTTCCAGTCATACCCTTTTTTATTTTCGATTTACTTTGTTATTACTAAAGTGTATTTCTGTGGTTATTGGTGTTTAAGACATCGTCCTGGTCAGTTACAATGGTGGGGGCAGAGAGTGATGTGTGCAGGAAATTCTCTTTGTGGATTTATCTTCTGTTTATTGTTCATGTTCAGTTGTGGTTTTAAAACAGCTTAATGGTTGTTCAAGTTGTAAATCCTGAAGCTATATCGAATATTCAAACATATTTCTCATTAAGGAGGACTCTCCAGCTATGACAAAAATCCTTTTAGGGAGATGAAAGGTTGCACAGTGAGCATTGCAAACCCAGGTTCTGGGTTTGGGGTTCTTTTAAACAGCTTCAGACTTGATAGTCTAGATATATCTAGGGAAAAAAATTGTTTATTTAGGGAGATAAAGGTTTTTCAGCCTTCTGCCTGTGTCCTAAATGATCAAGCCAATTTCTTTCATATTTTCTTCCTCTATAGGACAAATTTAATGCTGAACACAAGAACTCTCTGTTTTTTTCTCTTGGTAAACTCTGAACCTTATCTTCTACTTCAGACCTCTGTAGATATTTGTAAATGTTCTATAGTATCCCCTGTACACTAACAAGTAGGTACTTCCTTTTATATTTGCCATCTTAACAGCTATGTTGAGCACTTCTTTAAACCAGTGGTAGTCAAGGGGCAGACATTCAGAAAATGTATTTTTGAAATGCTAATTATTCCCATTTTTCAGCAAACGAAATGAAGATGGAGAGGGCAGTAAGTAGCCCTGTGCCACAGATAAGTGTGTAGCCAGATGAAAAGGGAGGAATTTCTGAAACTCTTTCAATCCACCCCCTGTTAATCTACCCTACAAAGCTTTGATGCATTTTTGAAGGATTTTATTTGCTAAGATTGGAGGAGTCTAACAGGATTCTTTCAGAACAAGAACTCCATGTTTGAATCAAATTTGTGATTTTCTATTTTCCTGTACTGTGTTCTTGCGAGTGTGGTGACAGTTTCCAAACTTTGATTCCATTTTCTGAGATAAACTGACTATCATCTGCTTGTGTTAGGAATTTGCTCTATGCTTTAATGAGAAACTTTTTTTTTTTTTTAAGAATACATTCTTAGACAAGAGAAGGGATTTTTATTGTGATCTTTGCATTTGCTGTTGTCATTTGCATATCTGTACACTGATTACTGGGCAGAAAATGTGGCTCTTCTTGTAGCTTATCCTTGTCTTCCAGTGTGGATATGAGATTCTGTCTGTTCAAAGTACTTTATACTCTTCAGAATGAAAACTTGTAAATAAATCAAGCTATTCCATTAGGGATTCTTACAGATTTTGGTAAAGAAAGCACAAGTTGGTTTTCTTCTACCATTTTGCCCAAATCTTGATGGAAATCCTTAGTAAGTTCACCTTGATGCATTTTTCAGCAGAGAACCTATTGTTTCCCTTTTTTTTTCCCAGGCATGTATTAGTTTAGACCCAAAGTTCATATTTTTAAATATGGTGAAGTATATAATAATCAGAGCTAGGTAATTGCTTTTCAGATTAAATATAAGGTGGACAGTATCTTTGATGCAAGCAGAAGTTCTCCCTGTATATTCATTGATTGGTTTGCAATTTATAGTTGGAAAATATTTGATGCCTGAAAAAGGGTTTTGGAATGTGCCATTTACTGCATCTAAAAGGCAGCTCTGGAGCATCATGACTGCTGTTATCGTGCAATAGGAGCAGTGTTTAGCTGGTGGCTGGGGGTTTCTGGCAGTGTCAAGTGACTACAAATTGATGTAGGATTTTTTTGGTGGAAAGAGAATACATGAGAAACCACAATTTAAATATTGACTTATTTGGGTGTGATTAAAGTAATGCTTTCATATGCGTAGGGAGACTGCTATAACATCTCAAGATAGTTTCCATCTCTAATCTTAGCTCTCCCGAGACCAGTTCTGGAGCCCACATCTTTTCCTTTCCTGAAAACCACGAGGACAGTGATGGGTAAACAGCGATTCCATCCTAATTTCTATCATTTCACAATACTTAAATAAGAAAATATGTATTTTAAAATTTAGTGAAAACTTTTCAATGTTTTTACTGATAGCAGTAATAGTAATATTAAACCAAGATGGTCAGTCGTTTATGTAAATAATGAGATAGTTAATTATTAGGCTTCTCAATTACTCTTCTTAATTTTCTGCTCTGTAGGCTTAGTTCACTAAAAGATTACCTGTCTGTATACTACACTAACTCAACTAAGCCCCCTGATTTTGAAGTGGAATAACCATGTAATGAATGCAAATAGTTATGTAAAAGGACTGAATGCAATATGGGCTTTATTCACACGGTTCTGTACTGACAGTGCTTTTAAAAAAAAGTTCATCTCTATTTCTGAAGGCAGTTTTCTGGTTTAATCTTAGTTACTCAGAGACCAAAGCTGAAATCTACTTCTTCTTACCTTGCAAGCCAAGGAACAGTGGAGGGTAAAAAGATATTTTAATTTTTTACTTTTTCCTTGCCATCACTTGACATAATTTTCACCTGCTTTGAGCAATATCTGTGGTTTGTTAATGCGCTTTGGAACACTTGCTGTACTAATGACATGGTTGTGATATCTGAACATATGCTTTTTTCCATCACTTGAAAAGTCAGTTTTGAAGGGACCAGTGACAAAAAGAATTTGTCACAGAATTCATGTGTAATTCCATGTGCAGTTGTTGCTTTAAAAATTCTGTCTAGAATGAAATATCCCAACACAGCAGAAACATAATTTTGTATCCTCTTACTGATGTGGATTTGTTAGAATAGAGAACTTGTTTTTATCTTTTTGAATGAGAACTAAAATTCAAGCTTGATGAATAGGCATGTTAATCATTGGCTTGGAGACTAACTGTAAAGAAGAATGGCAGTTATATTTCATAGGGAATTGCAAGGCCTTTTATGGGAATGATGAGAGCTTATATATTCTGTTAAATGTAAAAACAATAATAGTGAAAACAGTAAGAAAATACTTATTTGCAAAAATTATTGAATGTTTAAGAAAGGTTGGAGTTACAACTGAATATTTATAGCATAATGTGAAGTTTATTCCTTCATGCTGGAATAATTAGTAATTAGTATTTGCAGCTGCTTGTATTGGAGACATACCCAGCACTTGTCATCCTGAATTTTGAATTCTAAGATGCGTCTTGGCTCATGTTCTGTCTGCATGTACTGTTGGTTTTGCATCTTCTGAGGATGNCTTGGCTGCCAATGCCAGTCAAAGGCAGCATCGTGCCACCGTGGGCAGTGATGGTGTGACACGATAGCCTGGCCCCAGCAGGGCCGTGTCCCCTTCTTTATAGCTCTGCCTTGATGTGACCTGTGTGACAGCAGCCTGCGTGAGGACCTGAAGGAGGTTTTTGTGTTTGATCTTAGCTGCTCGAAGACCAAGGCCGAAGTCCACCACTCCTTCCTCCCTGGCAACTCAACAAACTGGGATGGGTAACTAGCAACAGCCTTCTCCTCCCATTGTCTCCCATCTCTCTCACCTCCCGTCACACCTCCCACCCCAAACCATCCTTGTCATCTTCCATGGAGAGGATGAAGACTTGTTGGTGCAGCTTGGCTTGCCAAAACACTCGCCACACCGGTTCTGCCATTCTGTTGTTTGATCCCACGCTTTTTCCATGGCTGATGAGCATTTTCTGCAGGAAGCATGTGACATCCTGCAGAGACACCACGTTGTTGCACCTGGCCTTCAGCTCCATTGCCCTGCTTCTTCATGTTTGGGTAGAGGGTCTTGCTTTCTCTGACACATTCAAACACAACAGCGTTCCTCAGAGGCAAATCCAGCTGGGCTGGCACAAGAGGACATGCCTTTCCATTGCCATCACCTGAAAGTGGGGATGCTCTGCTCTGCTGCTGCTTTTGAGGCCATGTTAGGCTTTTAAGATCAAAACCTCATTTCACCTTTTGGTGAATCACTGGATGTTTCTTCACGGTTGGAGACACTGGCAGCCTCTGGCAGTAATGATATTCCCTGCAGTTCTGGCAGCAATGCAAGATGGTAATTGTCCCAAGAGATATTGTCGAGCTTTTAGCCAACCTGCTACTTCTCTTGGGCCTAGATTGCAGTAACACTTAAGTGTAGAGATGAAAGGGGCCATACGTGCAAAGCCACATTTAATTCCAGCATTGGCTGTGGCAATTCCCCTTTTCTTGTAATGCGATCTCTTCTTCATATTTCTTCTAACAGCTTCTTCATCATTTTCATCACCAGTGCGTCTTCACACATTTACATTAGGAAAGCCATGGCATGTTCATTTGAGATGTTTTCCTTTCCTTTCCTTTCCCTAGTTCCTTAGTAATGTCTTGAAACTTGTTTGGTCTATATGTTCAGATGATGCCAAAAAATGTTTTGTTTTGGTTTTGTTTTTCTTTTTCCAGCTTCCCTGGACTCTAATCATATTAGTTTCCTGTCCCAAACTTCTGCATCAGCAGAAATACCAAAAATAGAGACTGGTAAATTGGATTTATGATACTTTCATTGCTTAGTACTTGGTTTTGCATCAAGGATGTTACAGTTAGAGGCTGTTTGCTCTGATTACTTGGTGTTTCAAGCAGAACTTTGTTTGCAGTGTCTGATAGGCTCTATAAGTACATGGTGGTATTTTGTGGTATAGGATCAAATACAAAATAAACCACAGGAATTAATATTCTTTTAATGTGGTTTTAATCTGTTGAATAGTTCAGAACCAATAGCTAGTTGGGTTCATTATGAGCTATAAAGATATGTTCTTGACTGGGGTATTTCACCATGGGGGATTTGGTGTTAGCTGTATTGTACACATTATTTCACAGTTTTCTGTATTCATGAGACTTTTTTCAGGTTATGTTGCTATTTCACCTTGAAACTTATATTACTGGGGTCATAGGTATTCAAGATTATATTTGTATTTATTGTAAAGGAATGAATGTGCAAGAGATAAGAAGGAAAATTATCCTAAACCTGGCAGTCAGTATTTCAACAGTATTGTGTTAGATTTTCTGCCTCAGTCTGTCTCTTCAAAATATCACAAAAGTCATGTTAATTTATATTATGTCAATTAGATAAAATACCACGAATGACAAATTGCATGATGTATAGTATGTTAAAACCTATAACCCAAAATAGTGGCTTTTGCTATATTGAAACATGCAAAGCTTTGGCAATAGAAATACCTGGTTGTACAAATTCATATTTGCATGCATTTAAAGTACATAGGTCTCTTTCTACGGGTGCAGGTGAAGTCAAAAGCACAGGTTTTTCATGTTGCATGTGCACAGATGAATTGACTCCCGTTGATACATCTGCTTTTAGGGGGACTGCAGTTCCTGTCAGGGTGTGTCTATCAGGTGCATGTGACTTCTTCAAAACTTTGAGGTTTTATTACTTTCTTTTCAAGTTGGAAATTTATGAAACTCTGTTGTAGTGATGTTGGCATCTTGCAAAGCAATGTAAAGAAATCTTTCTTTTTCTGATTTTTGCCTCCCTTGCTATGTCTGCATCGATATGAATCTATCTCAGGGATATTTACATTTTTCCACAGTTACAAGTTCAGCCGACCTGGAAAAATCTATACCTCCACTTTCCAGAACACCTCATGTGCTAACAACAACTGCGGGTAATAGTAATGCATTAGCTTTTCAGTTAAACTCCTTTTGGTGTTTGGACAGCCATTTTTGAAATTTTATTAATCCTAGATATTTTGATCATCTTTTGTGTTGTCTTCTGTGTGAGTCATGATCATTGAAAGCACCCTTTTTTACAGGACAACTGGTGCTTTCTGCTGAGAAACTCGTCTAGTAGTGTTTCTGATCTCACACTCATTTCTCAAAAAGCTTCTTGAGTTATTTCGAGACATAGTTACATGAAGAAACCTGGTTTAATACTACTACTACTGACTAAATCTTACTAAGAATTCTAAAATTACTTGTTGTTTTCTTACAAGCCTAATTGTTATATGCTTAGATAGAACATGTTTTTATCCCAAATACTGTCTTTCCAGCATAGGAAATTACTATTTTTTTGCTGTTTAGTGATTTTTTTAACTTTATTTTACGCTTGTTTTTCATGTGCGTATGACAGATTATATGACATTAAAAGTCACTAAAAAATGTTGACATGAAGCAAAGCACTGAACAGAACTAAGGCAGGTGCTTTTTTTATCATGGAAGTATACTTGCAGTGCTTTTTAGTTTTTACTGGTTTTGGGGGGATTTTTTTTTTTTTTTTTTTTTTGGGTGCTGTATCTTTATAATTGTGGTGTTAGAATTTTTCATCTTTGTATTTTCTGGGTCGCTTTAAACTATGTGGACCATGTGATCCAAAGCAATATTAGCTTTGGTTGGCTGGCAATTTAGTTTTAGTTCTCACTTTAAGCACTACCTCCAGCTCACACTCTAAGCTAATACTGCTCCATTCCTGAGGTAAGGTGTGCATATGGTGAAGTGCAGATTAGGTGTGGTATAACCTATCACGTTTTTTGGTTGTTTTTCTATGACCAAAAAGAGCTGTGTGTAGAATTAATGATCATAGATAACATGACGTGGTTTTTTTATAGTTTTCAGTGGTATTCAGCCTGTTCTTTCAAGTCCTGTGGCACCTAGTAAACCTGAAATAGCAGATGCTGGACCAGGTACGCTAATCTTTGCCTAGTTCTTAATTCACTAGCTCAAGCCATGCCCTAAAACTCAACCAAAATAACGCTGCTGTTATTTTCAGTGCACAGTTGGATAAGACCCTAACAGCTGATTTTGAATTTACATTGCTGCTAGTTGTTGAACTTTGTGTTTTCTTACAGTTGCAATGCATATGGCAACTCACAGTCACATGATTCAGTATTTTGAAAAGTATTCCACATAGATAATTGAGAAAACAGTATTTGTACAGTAGTTCTGATGAAAACACTGTGATGTGAACTGTAGGTTACATTTTATTGTTGTAGCATCATTAAAAATGATCCTTAACAGCATGAAATTGGTTAACAGTTACAGACTATTACATTCAGTGGTTTTGGACTGAAACCAGAGCTGGATCTGCTGTCAGCTTTCTATTCCAAATTTTATATGTTTTAATGTGTGACTAATTTATTGTTCAACATGTCCTCTTCATTAAATATCTGCATTTTACACAGTACCATCTCCCCTAAGTATTGGACCAAAACTCAAAATCTTACTTGGCAGTGGTTGAGATCCAGACCAGTCGCTATGAAGGCAGGAGGAAATAAATATCCAGAATTCTTGCACATCACAGATGCACTGATTTATAGTGACTGAAGTTCTGTGCAGCTCTGAATTTCTCCCTAATGCATGCTAAACTGATAAATATCCAAGCACTAGTGAAATATTTGTTGTTCTTGTAAAAAAAAATTTTGCTTATGAAGGAAGATTTTCTTCCATTAGCTCTTTGCTCTCTTATGACTGTCATAATTTCTTCCAGCAGCAACAAGTGAATCCATTCTGGAATCTTTCACACCTAAAACTTCCCGTCCCTTTCAATGGCCAAGGGTAACATTAGGTAATGTTGTTTTCACCCAGTGAAAAACTCTGTGTTTGTTTTGAGCACTCCATCCCATATGAATGCATTCCTTCCACATATCACTTCACGTTCATAATCATTCTTTTTCCTGGTGAGAGAGTCTTGTTCTTCCATCGTCACTATATTGATTGTTCTTGACATACCTGTGTATGAGAACAAGGTTCTGGGTGGATTTACTGTCTCAGAGAAGTAAAACTTGTCTCTTGCATGATAAAACACCATCATCCTTTTATTAGTGTTCTATCTCTTTTACTCCCAATGCACATGCATGTGCTGATTGTCTCTGGTATGTAAAGCTTTAAGAATGGAAATTTTAATTGTTTTGGACTCACAGAATCTTATTTCTGATCAATTCACAGCATTTCAGTATCATCTCCATTCCACACCTCAAAATCTGATTTCATCAGCTGGCTTTGACATTCCGTGCTAAGTTGTCTTCAGTATAAACTTGTGACGTGTGCTGTTTGTTGCAGGAAATGCTTGTTAAACAATTTTCCATTGTAAACTGAGCTCTTTCAGCTCCAAAAGAAATATCACTTATCCCTTCTAAACCGAAACCATGTGCTACCCCAGAAGTACAACATGTGAAACCTGGTAATTGTGCACATCATTTTCATAAGCTGGTATGCAGAGAGATATGTTCTCTAAAAATATCTCAGCAAAACTTCCTAAAAAGGACAGGAGCTATGCAATACATAAGCATCCTGACTAACTCGTCATCCTAAAACTGGTCATTAACTCTCGTTAACTTAACGAGAGTTAAGCTCATCAGTTTTATGCATTTGGGTCCAGTGATAAAAATATAAACCAGTTCTCTAGTGTTGTAACCTTTTGAAAGGACTGGAATGGAAAAAATTTTTCTGAGTGGCACAAGGGTGTTTTAATATCACTCCTATAAGCAATAAATATGATTATTATTTTTATAATCTCCTTTGCCACTCCCCATCTCCCATTTTCACACAGAGAAACAATGGTAAAGACTACATCTTTGCTAGTACCATAGGAACATTTTCATTGTGTCGTGCATTTTCTGATTTTTGATCAAAAAACCAGACCCCCACTAATTTTCTTCAGGTTTGGGATTAAGGGAAATTAATTTGCCTCCTTTAGTGATTCAGGTGCTGGACCAATAAGTATTATGCTGTAGATTATTCAAGACCTAAAATGTTTCTGTTCTCATGTCTTATAAACAGACAGATCAGTAAAAAGCAGGAGTTGCCTTTATTGTCTTGCACCTCTCTCACAGTTAACTGCAGGTACTAATTTAGGATTTTCAGCAAAACCTTGGCATTTAGAAGTTTCCTTCCGTATAGATTCGCCGGTGTTCATTATGGACTACACTCTTTTCTTCCTCATCTCTCCTTTCTCGCTATCCTCCCATAACAGAACAGAGATTTATTTGCTGATTGAATCAAATACAGGATTAAAAATGTCTTGAGAACAGAAATACAGAGAAGGAGCCTTAGAAGCAGCCTCTCACGCCATCATTCAGTGTGCAATTTCGTAGGAAACAAAGCCGAAAGGAGTGTAGGGTGTTACACACAAGAGTAAGGCTTATCTAGACTGTTTAAAAAACAACTCCCCTGAACTATTGGAATGATAACACTTTTGGCTTCGTGTTGATACATCTACTGATCAGTCTGATTACACTTGAATTTTTCTTTTCTAGCTCCTAAACCACCACTTTCAGAGCCTAAAACTTCTCAGACTGTTGAACAACCAAAAGCAACCCTAGGTAATATATGTTTCTGTAGCTGTTGGTCACTCTTCTTTGCAGTCCAAGCCACAGTTTGTACTCTGTTACTTTGTCTCATAGCTTTTGATGTGCTTAATGCATTTCTTTGAAAGAGGAAAAAAGTTAGGAGATAAGCATTCAGAAATGTTTTTCTAAACTTAAAAGAAAAAGAAACTATTTTTTTCATACAGTTTTGCTAGTTCCGTAGTACAGTCAAAATGTTTGTCTCCCATTTTGCTGAGAGCTTTTCTACATCAACACTCTTTACTCAGAAAACTCACTGGAAATACAATTGACATGCCAAGTGTAAAGATAGTATTGTGGATGTTAATCCCAGAGCTCTCAGTGGAGGATTCCTGTGGTACTAGGTTAACGTGTTAATTCCACTGTTTTAGGAATCCTTCTGAATGTCATTTTGGCTTGAAAAACACCTCTCAGTCACTTCATGGCTCACTCTACTCTGTTCTTTCTGTAAACATCAAGCACTTTTCCACTGTGTCAATTGCTTTGAAATATTTTATTGGAAAGCAGTCTCATAGCCATGCTTTCAAAAAATATACAAATATACTGACTTCTGCCTGAAACTGAGTTTACACTTTATCTGAAGTCAGACTAACAGACAGATTAGCTAATTATGGTTTCAGCCCATGCTTGTTGGGTGGGAAAAGGATCTCTAGGATTCATTGTTCTTAACTTTTACCATTTACATGATTTTACTTCTATTCTATTAGCAGAATTCAATGACTGCAGTTATGAAGCAGTTCCATGCTTTTAATTGATTCCATGCTTTTCCAGCTGTTTGCCAGTAATTTCTTTACTGTGCCAAAAATTGAGGACATTTTTGCATATTTTGTCTATATATGTCTTCTGATGACTTAAATTTTACCTGGAATTCAAAAGGATAAAAAGCATTATTGTTTTGTCTCTTAGGTATCTTGCAAAAATGAATTTGCTAACTTAATCAGAGGAACATCCAGATGCCATTGCAAGCTAAAATTGCATATCTATATGCAATTACTCACTTTTACAGTGAAGGAAAAACAGGGATTTTGCTGGAGTAGTGAAGTCTTAGGAAGATTTTTGAGAAGCCTTCTTGGCATATCTGATTCTACCATTTGCTTTTGTTCCCAGTAGCCATTCATTGCCTCATTTGATTTTTTTTTTTTTTTTGTGATACAGTGGAAAGCATAAACTTATAATCCAGTATATTTCTTTCAGCTCCTAAAGAAGCAAAACTCACTACTTCTGCATCTAAACCTAGACCGTCTGCCAGACCCCAAAAGCCACGAACTAAACCTGGTAACTAATTTCCATAGCAAACATTTGTTATAGTGTATCACTCAGTAGTGCATTTTAGCTTAAATTTCTTCTGTGTGAATGTGAAGTTCGGCATTTAATCATCAGAAAGGTGAGGAATTCCTCTTTGAGAAATAATATTTTTGTATTGGATCAAAAAAAAGATAGAAGCAAAGCAAGAAAACTTTTAACTTTTGTGTCCCGAGTCACCAACTCACGCAGCCTGACATCGAAGCAAATAGTTTTCCTGCTTTTCATTTTGAAATAACAAGTTTTCCAACTTAGTTCAGCATAGGGTCCAGAAAATGCAAATTCTACTGTTTTGCTGATGGTTATAGAATCTTACATAGAACCATAGGATTTGTATTGATTCAGTGATCATCATTAGTGAGTATGTAGACTCACCTGAAACTGTGGAAGTAAGAGTGGAATTTTGTTCTGGAATTCAGTAAAGACATATTTTATGATCCCAGAAGAAATGGCACCTTCACACTGAGGTTAAATTTGGTCTATGATGCATGGCAGGGAATAAAACACACCTGGCATTTTCTGGACCTGAAGAATAAATAAATACAGTTGTAAAAATATTTCTAGTGTTACATGGTTTATAATGAAATTAGAAAGCTTGAAATTGCATAATTGTTTATTGTAAGAATATATTACTCAACGCTGGAAGAAATCAGACGATTTCATTAAATTATTTCCAGATTCCCTGCAAATTATATTTTGCTCATAAAAATAAATTAATTCTCTTCGGACCAAATTATTCCCTGTGAAACTTGTTAAAAGAATGGCACTTATGACTTGGAATTGTCTCAAAATACTGTGCATAATTAGTTTTTCATGCTGATTACAGCTCCTGAATAATTTTTAGTGTAGGAAATCCAGTATCGTATTACAAGAATCATTATTTTTGTCTCTGCTGTAGATGTCTATGTCTGAATATAGATCTGAGTCCTGCATGTTGTTTTTTGTAACGGCTAAGAAAAAAAGCAGCTCATTTGGAAACTTGCATAAATTTATTTTACACCCTGGGACTGCCAAGATCAAGGTTTTGTCCTGGTGGTTCCACACTGAGTGGCTCTACAGCAAGTTTCTATATGACTACAAAAAAAGTGGCATTGTTCCACATTTGTACACATGCCTCTGGTTTTTCCTTTCCCAGCAGTGGTCTCACGAATCAATCAGGTACAATCCTAAGACACATTTTTTAATCTTGATAAAGCTTGTCATGATTCTCTTCTAAGTAGGTATTTGTGAAACTTAACATCTGTTCTGATGTGACAAATGGTGATATTCTTGTTCAAAAAATATTATTTGAGCCGTAAAATATGCAGCGCATGGGGATAAGATGGCTTTTGGGTAGGTGGCAAAATGGCCAAAGAGCAGGAGCCTATCTGTGTTCCAGCATCGCTTAGAAGTTCAGCTTAAATTAGAAACTTGTGTCGTGATAGGGGTTGTCACCTTTCCCTAACAGTGAATCAAAATAATGAACAATATGTGCCAAATTCATATTTAACCAATGACTTACTAATAACTGCCTTTGGGTCAAACAATTCATTTTCGCTCTCATTATTAATATGATTTCTGTGCTGTTTCTGGTAAAGTATTTGTCTTTTTTGGCAGTGGAGAAAAAAGCTTCATTTGAAAAACCCCAAACATTTAAACTATTTCCAGTTTTTCCAGCGAATAAACTGTGCATTCTAGCAAAAGTTCGCAGTTTCATTCTGTTTCTTGGTATTTGGTAACTGAATCTGTTGCCTGCATGAAAAAAAAAAAGGTTTTCTTGCCAATGTGATCATGCCCAGGCATTGTCCTCACTTTTACTGTTGTTAGCATGAATACCTCTCTCTAAACATTCTCCATTTTTCAGAAAATTGAATTATAATGAATTTTCTGTTGTGCACCCAAATGCACTGCAACATTTTCTTTACAGAAAAGTTTTCAAATATCTCCAGGGACTAGACTCCACAACCTCTCTGGGCATTTACTTAAATGCACAAATTATTTATCCTGAAGACATTTTGGAGTATTTTGCCTTCTTAGAATAGTCGCAATAGTATCAAATATTAAAGCTGTCTAAGCTATAAAAAATGTCAGTAAATAAAAGAGGGAAAATTTAGAATTCTGAAATAATTCAGTCTTTTAAATTTAAACACAAGTAAACCACCATAAACCTTCATGTGGGGAAATAGAGACTTTTAAATTAAGAATGTGATTTTCTATCTAAACTGGGAGAGTTTTGCGAGTCTCAGATTTTATTGTATTTAAAAATTTTAAGGTAACTTCCTTGGAGTAAGTGTACTTGTGAGTCTTAAAATGCTTGTGAACTATAACATGACAAATTGCTAGTATGTCCAAAAATACAGTTTAAGGCACACCATACAATATTTATCCATCACTTTTTCTTTCCTAACTGAAATCTGTAGAGAGAGACAGAGGCTTAGAGTGGAAACAGAGTCCAAACAGAGTAAACAAAGCAAAATTTGAAGGATAAGCACAAAGATTACTCCATGGTTGTAGATGGTTTTAGGAATGAAAATGGACTCTGGTTGTAAAGTCATACTAATATCAAACAATTCTACCAACTTTGACTTCAAAGTTCTTTATATTTTTCGGGGTGTTTGGAGTTTGTTCCTTTCAAACCCAATTAAGTACTGTAGATAGAGATGGGAAGCTTGTTAACTTGATGATCTAATGTGCAGTGGCACTAGACAATCTGCTGGGGTCTTCAGCCTTGCTTTCTGTGACTTTACAGCTATTTACACCTGAAGTCTTTCACATCTATCCTTTGTAATCACTACGGGAGAAACACAGGAAAATTAATAGAAAGATTTACCAGAGAAAATTGAGTTCTCTGGAACTGTTTCTTTCCAGTGGTCTACAGCCATAAAGAGGAAAAAAAATTCAATAAAACAGGAAGATGAAGATTTAGAGAGCTCCTCTGCCAGAGTGTTCCTGTAGCATAGATGCACTTTTTATTTCCCAAAAGCAGCAAAAGTCACACAGGGTAATTCCAGTAAATTCATCATTTACTCAGTTTCCATTTGAAGGGTTGTGAGGAGGTGGATTATAGTTGGGAAGCAAGAGCAGCTGAGCTGTACCAGCAGTTGAAAAACAGATACAGATGCACCTATATTTCTCTTAAGAAAATTCTCTTTATTCCAGCAGCAACCATTCCAGTGTCAGTCACTACTAGGAGTCACTACACATATGAACGTCCAAAGACTTCAGAGGGTAATGATTATGAGTCATCTTTAGTCATTCCTCTTTTCATTGGTCTGATAATATGTGCAGTTGAAGACACCGTTTCCTGCAGACTTCTTGCTTGTTCATGTGTGGTCCGAACCCAGCAAATGGAAGTGTAATCTTGGTGCTCTATTATTTCTCCATGTTTCTAGCATGGAGATGTCTTCTGAAAGACAGGATATCACTTCAAAGGTATTTATTTAGAAGCTTCACTTACATTAGAAGAAGAAAGAATAAGAATTATTGCAATAAAGTTTTTGTGGAATATAGAAATAACAATCTCAAACCAACATTTAAAACTACACACTGCTGAACAATTCCTGCAGAAGGAGTTTTTTTGTGCATTGCTTGATAATTTCTCAAATGTGTGGAAAGTACTGCATTTTTTCAATTAATACATCCAAACTTCTGTTCAATTTAAGAAAAAAAAGATTTTATTTTTAATGAGGAGCACAGTTTATATAAAGTAATGGAAGGCCTTTTTTTAGTATGGAAATACATATTAAGTGATGTGTTTAATATACACATTTTTTGTGCAGACTAAGAACAAAGGTGTCTCCTTTGCAGTGAGCCCTGAAATGCTATATCTAATTCAAAGGAAAATTTGAATCACTCTTTGCATTTACTGTGCAGATTGTATTCTGAGGAGGGCTTCAAGATGTTTCCAGCAGTTTAGCTTTGTTCTATAAAACCTGGATTAAGCTGACTACATATATGATGCTGCACAGGACAAGGACAGCTTTAAACCTTTCTTAAGTGATTTGATAGAATAGAATCAGTTTGGTTTCGTTAATTTGCAATAAATCACTTAAACTTATTGTTTTCAACTGCAACAAGTTCTACGCCATGAAATACTCTCAAAACTTCTCTAATGGCATTGATTTTTCGAGGTCAATGTTGGAAAACAAACTTTTCTTAGCATTGCTCGTTAAGTTTCTTTTCTTTGGCTTTTGACTAAACTACGAGAAGTTAATTTTGCTGCAGAAGAACATTTAGCTCTTTGATTATCCATTTAACAAAGGCCCTGTCTGCTTGTTTTGCTCATATACAATAATATTTCATGTATTAAACACATAGTATCATTTATTTTTCTGTATTTATTCCTTGATATGGACAGAGAGTAATTTCTTCATTGCTGAATGTGAATTTGATTTTCTTTGGGACACCATTTACTTTCAGTTTAATTGCTGGTTTTCACAAATCAAACTTTTCCCAGTATCCAAAATAAATATTCCTTACATTTGAAGCCCAAATCATCTGCTAAGATCAAAATACCTCAAGCTAAATCTGACAAGGCACTTCTTCCAAAATTGTGTGCTTTGAGGCTTGTTATTAGTGCAGGAAGTAAACAAAATAAAAACTTCAACTTTTTTTCCTCTACGTGGGGAGAAGAGCCATTCAGTTTTGGGGTAATACTTACACAAAAAGAAACCATGTACTTCAGAAGACAGTTTGCAGACCTAACAAAAAATGTAAATTTCTTTTTATTATTGGAAGCTGTTTTTCTCTTTAAAAGAACTGACTGATTTCAAAGGCAGCCTGAAAGTAGAAAGTAGTGTTTTGTAGGAAAAGATTTCGAATTGGAATTACGAAGATAACTGATGAGCTTGAATAATGGCAATGTCTTTGCAAATCAGGCATATGTAGTGAGAACATTCAAAAAATTAGTGACTAGTTTGAGATTGCTAGAAATTATCTGGCCTCTGTCAGTAGAAGTTAATGCTGGTTTTTTGGGGGCTTTTCCTCATTTGCAGCAATATTAATACTACAGAATATTATACTGTGAATGTTAATAGACATATAATAAATACTGTAGTATTAACCCCCTCAACTGCAATCAAGGTTTTATAGTGTTGTTTATTGTGAAGCCCATTTTTTAATTTGGTCGATGCATAAGAGGGTTTGGGAGATAAGTGAATATGGGTTATAGAAAAGGTTCTGTCTTTAGGTGTGTATATCTGTATGCTATAGGCTACTTGTTACTGCCTTGAGAGGAGAGAATATATGCATTAACATAATTTTTATATATTTTCTTTATTGCCGAGAAAATTTTACAAATTCTGCCATCTCATTTTTTTTTTTCACATTTGGTATAGTTTGTGACAAGGAAAAGGGCATGATATATTGGTTTTGTAATCTAAATTGTAAGTGACTATAAGAAAAAATGAAGAGGCTTTATCACACTAAATTTTTTCAGAAAACTAATAAATACAGTTCTACCAATAGCAGCCTTTTAGTCCTCTGCTTAATTGCTCACTTTAGAGGAAAATTTCAGCTGTTTTGTCATGGTTGAGCACACTACTTTCAAGTAGTACTAGAACTCATTTTGGGGAGCCCTGACATTTTTGTATATCAAGGGTCCATTGCTGTCTGTGAGTCAAACACTGTGATCTCTTCTCTTGCTTGTTCTTGGATTGACTGATTTATATCCACATATTTTTGCTTCTATTGCCATCAAGTTTGTCCAATAACTTATTTCTTATTTTACCTATATCATTAAGAACTTTAATTGCCCATGGTTTAAAAGTCAGTTTGAAGATCCACATTACTGTGGTGTTGTGTTAGTACCTGCTTTTCTACTTACCACTGGAGTAATTTTAAGTTTTCAGGGTGTGTTCCTTACTTACTTTGTCACATTGTTTCTGTTGCAGTCTTGGAACCTATTACACTCAGAATTGAACCACCAAGGTCACCCATAGGTAATAGTATTTCCTTGGCAAGCTGTCGTGTTTGCTTTATTTCCATCACAGCAAGCATCGCTGAAGTTAGTCACCTTATGCCTCAGGATTGTTTCATTTAACTTCATTTTCCTTCTAGGTAATTATCTTGCTTGGCATTCAAAACAGTTGGGTGTACTGCTCTCTTCACAGCTGGAATGTCTCCTTTAAAAAAAAAAAAAAATGCTGGCAGCTCTGAATCACCTTTCTCATAATTATGCTTGTTTGCGCTTGTTCCGGTTTTTATTTTAAAAACACAAACAAAAACTGAGCTTCAAAAATGACTAAAATTCCACTTTCTTGCTTAGATTGTTGTAAACACATGGAGAGTATTGCCTGACCGCCTCTTTTCTCAGTTGCAGGTGTGAGGTTTCTGTGCTTGTGTGTTCAGCTGGCACCAGATGCTAATTGCTGACCAATTTAACCAACTTGTTGCCTGCATTTTCTCTTCCAGCTCCAAAGGAGACTCAACGCGTTCCTTCTAAACCTAGAACTACACCCAAACCTCTCATCCCACAAGCCAAAGATGGTAAACTGCTTTGTGATTGCTTCTAGTACAGTTTGTTTTGGATGGAAATGTATTTATGAGCAGCTGTTTAGTTACCTGAGCCAGTTAAACACAATGGGGTTCTGTTCTATTCTGCTGTGTCCAGCGATCAAGTTGCAGTTTTCAGGAGTAGTGACATTTGCTGGGTATTTTTCACTGAGCAAAAGGACAAACCTCTTCTACTTCAGAGCAACAAGATGAGAGTAGTGTTGTTGCACTCGGATTAACCTTGCTAACTAAAGCAAATACCAAGCAATTAAAGTACCTACTGAGGCTACTTGGGGGGCATAATTCTTTCCAACATTGCTTTGCATCGTTAGAATAAAGCTGTTCCCCTTCTAAGCCACAGTTCATTAATTTAATGTCGTTATTATTTTCTGCATGAAAGACTGAATTGCCCAGTTAAGCAAATACTAAGTTTGTATGTATATAAATATTTATTGGCATTAATGATCCTTTGCATTGTATTCCAAAATACTGGATTTTTGTGCCATTAAATGTGAGAGCAGTTGAATTCAGTGGTAGACAGAAAAAATTACTTTCTGTCCTGTGCTCTCCAGTTGGTAATATCAACAGAAAATTGCAAGGGTGTCAAATATCAACATATGTTATATTTTGGTAAAATCAAAAAATTTAGTGATTTACACTTGTGTAACACCTTATTGAAGACCTTTAAATTGTAGACATGGAGCAATATTTTTGAAATCTGGTATTTTCTATTAGATATAATTTCCTCACGTAGCAAACAGTCAAAAGTCTTGTCTTCTTATAATTTTTTAACTGTGACAGCTGATTATAAAACATTGTTTCCAAATTACACCTTATGATGCACCTTCTCATAAACTCAGTTATTGCCTCTGTGACCATTTTTCATTATCATGGTAGCCTGACTTCTTCAGAAATGGTTTATGATTTTATCACACAAATGTTATGAGCTTGTACTGCTCTGTGTTTAAAAAAAACAAACAAACAACTTACTGTTTCTTCAAGAATCTGTGATATACAGAACTTTTTCTACAGCATCATCCACTTGTCTTGTAATTGTCTTAAAAAATCCAAAGAAATTTTTTTTTTAATTGTAATCCATACAGAAAAATTGACACAGAGAAGGATACCAGCAATTTCACATCCTTACAGCTCTAAACCACCCAGTTTTATTTTAGATCCATTCCAGTCTGGAGCTGAATTATATGACTGAGCAATGCAATACACCATATAATGCTCTTTAATAATACAGTGTCCAGTAAACCAGCAAGTACTCTCTGATTCCAACTGTGCATATAGACTGCATTTGAAACACACCACCAAGGGACAAGATTTGTGTCCCTAAAAAGCCATTTTTTGAATAACAGAATGATAATATTTGGATATTTCGTTGGTCTATGGGAGAACAAAGCTCACACTATGTTGAAGATTACGCTGCTTTCTCAGATACTTCTTTTAATACAACTGATTCTGTGTGAAGCAATATACAAATTATATGACTCAGAATGCAATTGCTAAGCAAGTAGTGCTAATGGTAAGTTTTCAACTTTCAAAACATCTTTTCTGTTTTGTTTCTGATACAGTCCTGGAATCTATAACACTTAGAACTGATCAACTAAAACCAACAATAGGTAACAGTTTTACCTACAGGGTAAATCACCTGGGGACCATCACATTTAGCTTTTTTCTCACTGAGCATCATAAGCACATCTTCATTGCATTCCACTGCCATAATTTTTTTACTGTTAAAGTTCATCCTGTAGGGGGGTGGTTGGTGATTTTACACTAACAATTCAACATTATCTTTCTCTGTTTTTCCTGTCACAAATGTGTTCTGTAGAGTGGATGGAAGCACCACAATCTACCTTTGACTGCTTGTCTCTATACTCAGTTTCTATCATGTGCTGCTTCACCTTTTATACTGTCCAATCATAGTGGCTTTGTTTTGTATTATCCTGTTACAGAGGTTTTCCATCAGCACCGGGGTTTGTTATGTACCAAGCGTTCATATTTCTCCATTACTCAAGCTTTTTGTGTTTCCAAAGGGTCCCAAAGGCATGTGTTCTTTTTTAATATTATACTTTCTGTCAGTATAAGTTCTCAAAAAATTCTAATAGTTGCTGTAGTCATTGCTTTTTTTTTTTTTTCCAGTTCCTAGAGAACCACAGTATGTTCCTTTCAGACCTAGAACCTCACCAAGCCCAGAGGTGCCACGAACAAGACCTGGTAAGTTCATTGGTTTTTTACCTTCTGATACTGACATGTGTGTCTTATGGATTCTACTGTGATCAGTGGATCTTCAGATTTATGTGTAACCCTTGGATATATGTTGGAGCGTTCCTTGAGGGATAAAATCCAGTGCTGTGTAGAATTTATAAGCAACCTGGTAAGTCAAAAATATCTTCAGTTCTTTATTACATTTTCAGCCACTGCAACAATGGGTGTTTTCTGTACAATTCTTGGTGAAAATAAGTCTTTTCTGTGTAAACTTGTGTTCTGGCAAAGTGAAGGTGAAAAGGAGCAGTGCCATTGTGAAGAGGAAGGATTCTGCTCTGTATTTCTCAAATTGTGTGCTTGTTTCTTCTTTCCCAGGCACAAGCTCTCATTCATACTTGTTGGTTCACTTTTCCAGATCCCTTGTGTTCTTCAGAGATTTAAGAATGCAGAACACTTCCTATAATTGTGTCTGCATGGGTTGTTATACCCATATACAACCTCAGGAGAATTAAGGATGGAGAAAGTAAATTATGCAACTCACACTTGCATATGTGAGGTACTTCAGTGGGTTGACCCCAGCCAGCACCTAAGCACACACTAACCTCTTGCTCATTCTGCCCCACAGTGGTCTGGGGGAGAGAATCAGAAGAGCAGAAGTGAGGGGGGGAAAAAAAAGGAAAAAAAAAATCATAGTTCAGGATAAAGACAGTTTAATAAGGAAGGATAAAAAGAAGGGGGAAAAGCAAGCGATACAAAGCATCCGTGCACCACATCCCACAGGCAGCCCAGTGCCAGTCCAGGAGCAGTGGGTGCTTTGGAAAGTTTTGTTGCTAAGCATGACGTGTGAGGTGGAATATCCCTTTGGCCAGGGTGGTTCTGCTGTCCTGGCTGTGTCCTCTTCGAGCATCCTGCCCACCCCTAGCCCAGCCCTCTTGCCTGGGGGCAGAGTGGAAAACAAAGAACTCTTGGATGCTGTAACCAGCCGTATTCAGCAATAACTAAGACACTGGTATTTTATCAACACTTCCTTGCTCACAGATCCTAAACAGAGTACCACAGGGGCTGCTATGAAGAAAATAACCTCCATCCCAGCCAGACCCAGTATGGGTATCCAAGGTACATGGAGTATTAGATGGTATTGGTGAAGGGATGGGCAGAGACAACAACTCAGGTTCTTTTTCTCCTCAAGCACTTAATGCTTGAAACAAAACCTTGAAATAAATCAGGAAACTGTACAAAGCTGAAGGTTAAAAAGCCACCCACAGTATCTTTGTGGCTTTCACAAAAACTTAATATTTATGTTTGGGATCTGTTCTGTGTTAGAGCTGCTACCTTGAACTGGAGGCAGTTCTGAGGAACATAATACCCCGATGTTGAGTTTCAGGGAGGAGTGACTATCTGTCATCAGCCCCAGCAGGGATGGTATGATTATTGTGGAGACAGTGATTTTAACATTTTGATGGCTCTTCGTAATACTTTGGTTTTATTGTCTTATTACTCTAGTGCAGTTCTGGAAAAAATTAGCTTTAGAACTGAGAAACCAAAGTCCACAATAGGTAATGATGCATTCTTGTTTGAATGGTCACATTATCTTTTCTTCTTCAGCACAATTCATTAAAAGCAGACCTGCAAAAATTTGTCATCTTTCTTTGCATATTCCTTAATAATTTAACAGTCAAGGTTCTCTGTCTCTTCTTACTTTCTATGAAACAATCAAGGAGAATCCTGGTTCCTTTCAAGTTGTTATGCACATAAGATAGGGCAATTTCCTTCAGTGCCTAATGGTAAGAAGGAGAGGGCAGATCAGAACAGGATCCTAATTATATATTCTCTGTCATCCTGTGGAGGTGGCACCATTGCAGGTGGTCATATGGTTTGTGTGGGCAGAGCTGCACCCTGAAAGCTTTGTTTCTCTGCTTCCCTTCCCCTCCAGTTTTATGAAATGAAATTCAGTCCTTCATAGAGGACTGAAAAATAATTCTGTTCCACTCAAACCTCAATTTCACCGCCAGAACACAATCACTTCATTGATCCTGGTCATATGATTGCTTGAGGCAGATCCATTTGACTAAGGCATTTTTGTCACTTGAATTTGATATTGTGAATCATTCCAGGACAACGTCCATTACATTTCTGTATTCGTATTTGGAGCTACTTATTTCTTTAATAATGCTTAACCCAGTTTCTTTCTTTCAGCTTCTAAAGATACGTATCACAGGCCTTCCAAACCTAAAACATCACCCAGTCCACGTGTTCCTCCAACTAGAGCAAGTAAGCTTATCAATATTTTGCCCTTTACTGCAGGAAAATTTCATCACTTCAAAAATTTTCAAAATTGATGAGTTCTCTGAAGATACAGAGGTACTTTTTGAATAGGCTGTGCTTTGCTGTCATAGTCAAATTTTGCTGGTACAGCTGTCATGGAACAAGATAATCAGCTGGATATTTATGCATGTCAATAACACTCAATGATGGAGATGTGTGGGTTAACACTCATATTGAGCCCTTGCACACAGGAAAATCTGCATCTTGATTTCCTTTGACTGTGACAGAAATATTTATATTTTTTAGTTGCTTTTTTCAAAAGTGTAAAATTACAGTATTTTCCTGTTCCCAAAACTTTGGAAATAACTCTGTCCATTTGAAAATTAGTCGTAAGTTTCCATGTTTTTTCTGCTTTGACTGCTTTGCTGAGGATTTTTTTTTTTTTAATGCAGAGTTGATTTAAATGAGCACCAGGTTTTTGGAATATGAAACAGCTAAGAAGCCCAATTAGGAACTGTTAGAATTTCAGCAGTTTACTCTGCAAAAAGCTCTATTTGTTATTGCTGTTAGGAGTGGAGAGTTCATCTGACACTGCACTGTCACTTTGTCTTTAGTCTCTACGTTGACACTGTATTGATTGCAGTAACAGGAGATCTCTTTGGGATTATTTTCAAATGACAGAAATAACCCCTAAAAAATTTCTTAGCAGAAAATGAATCTTCTGTCAGAAAAATCAAAAGGCGTATGTTGAATCATCATCCTCAACAATGTGTTCAAAATTTTGCACATCTTCACAGGTCCGAGAATCATCATCCATTCAAAACTTTGCTTATTTCCACAGGTCCAAAAGAAAGTCGACGAGTCCCTTCCAGGCCCAGAGCATCACCAAGTCCAGATGTACCACACACAAAACCTGGTACATACATTGTTGTGCTTGAATATCCAGGGGTTCTTTTGGTTTGCCCTTCCTCAGTGAATCAAGTGTTGATTAACATCCCTTTATATTACAAATACACTCTCTAATGATCATTAAATAGGTGTTTAAAGGAAAACAGAGCTGATTTCTATTTTTAGTGTCTGAGTATTAGTAGTTGCCTCTGCTTTTCAGCCACATGACATCTGTACAGTAGGGTAGACAACTTACAAATATTATGAGAAGTTGGAAGAAATTGCATCTCTTTTATTTCTGTCAAAATGTTCTTAGAGAAAAACTTACTTGAGTGCCTTCATGTATGACTCTAAGTACCTGAAACTCAAACCACTCATAGGTTTTCGTGACCTGGTGATGGAATTTCACCCTTAAAAATAAACTTAATAGGGATTTACATACTAATGAACTGCCAAACCTCTGTAACTTCTGACAGTTCTGAATGTACCCATTGAACATTATTTTGAGTGAGTGTATGTTCACTAATTTTACAAACAAATAATTTTTTTTTTTTAAAAAAGGAAAAAAGGAAAAGAATGTGTTCCAAATTGAAAACAAACCAGTCACATAAAAGGAAGTATTTTTACCCCTAACTTATACTTACCACTAACTCTGTGTATCTTGTTGTTTCTATGAAGTTTTGGCAGCTAGTACATTTACATTTGAACAACAAAAGACAGCAGCAGGTAAATTTGTTACCTTGAGATGGTCATTATTTTTTTTCACTGCTCCTTGGACCGGTGCTTATATATTAGTCTGTTTTTCACATAATCTGTTTGTGGTTATGGTTTGTTTTCTTTTCTACTAATTGAACTAAATTCTACTCTGTTGCAAGTATTGAAAGATTCCTAGCTGGTTTGTTGTCTTCACAGAAAATTTCTTTGCCTGTCACACATGTTGTAATTCCTTTGACACTTGTAGGAGACCAGCACGCCATGGGTATTGCAGTCACAGGTTCTGAAACACAGACGGAAATATATTCCCTGTAGTTGTCTGTGTTCTTTCAGGTTTTGTTGCTTGACTCCAGATTTTGCTTACCTGATTAATTTTCCACCCACGTTTTCACTCAGGATTTTGTTTTCTCTCTAATTCCTGTATGTATCTGACACTCAGTTTTTCAGGCTGTCATGCAGGGATTGTGTTTCTTTGCAAGCATGAGACATGCAGTGCCTGTGCAATAAACCTGTCTAATTTTGTCGAAGTATAAACCCTTAAAACAGATCTTTTCTTTCAGCTCTTAAAGAACCACAACATATTCCTTTTAAGCCTAGACCAACTCCCATCCCAGATGCTCCGCGCAGGAAGCCTGGTAAATTATCTGGTATTTTGTGAAGCTGGATAACTGAACAATTGCTTTCAGGGTGGCAGTGGGGGGAATAGTCATCAGTGCATCTGCCAATACCTGGGTATTGTTCTAGCGTAAGAAACCTCTGCAAGGATGCAATTGAATCTGATGGAAACTTCAACAGTTCAAGATGTTTTTTTTATCTTAGGCAGATATTAACAGAAGAAATAGTATCAACCTATATGTTTTAATCAAGGATAAAATGTTATTTGTAGCTTGTATCTGAGAAACCCACTCCAGTAGTTTGCACCATGTTTTTGAAGCTCTTACGAGAGAAACCTTCTAATGCTGTTGCATTGCTGTTTCTTTACACACATTTTCACACAGATTAGAGTGAGGATTCTCTCCAATTATATTTTGATTAGGTGACTCCCCATCGTAAATCCAACTGACCTATGTAATATAATCAGTGATTTCACTGAAGGTTTGTTACTGTTGTTTCCTAACCATAAATTTCTGAGGATAAATGCTCATTGCTGTTTTAAAATATCCCTTTCCTGTTGTATACAGTATAGTGCTGAAAGCTTTCTTAAGGAGGGGAGGAAAGAGAGATTCCTTTCATTATTCAGATGATTTATTGACATTTTTTCCAACAGAGATTCTTCCAACCTTTGATGAACGATATACTACTATGATTCCTCATATTCCTGAAAGAACAAAGGCAACATTTGGTAACTGTTATTTCATAAATAATTATTCTATTTTCCACTTTTTTTAGAGAATATCATCTTAGAGAGAGCTCATTTTATTTTATTAAAAGCTAATAATGAAACTTTGCTCTACCTGTAGATACATACTTGCTCTTTGGCCTTGATAAGGGTATATAATGCATGAGGTCATTCACTTTCAAAGGTCCTTTTTCTCATCTTCTAGCCTTTCCAGTCAGGATGATGCAATTCCTCCAGATGTTATCTATTTTCCAGTAAAAGGGGACTTTATTTAAAGAGCAGATAGTGATTCTTCACAGAACCACAGAATATTCTGGGTTGGAAGGGACTCACTAGGATCATCGAGTCCAACTCTGAAGTAAACTGGCCCATCACAGCCCTTGCATTAGCACCATGCTCTAACCAACTGAGTTAATCCCCTGTTCTTCATGTGAATTGTGGATAATTTCATTCAAAAATACTCTTCTTCTTCTTCTTCACTCCTCATGGTTTAATTTTACAGAAGAAAATTCTAATATGTCAACAACAGCATAAAGTCTCCAGACCAGCTATGTGATCGTCTAAATCCAACTCTAGTTCTTAAAACCATCCTCTCTGCTTATTTCTAGTTATCCATGTTGGGAAAACTTGCTTAAACATACGAAACCTTAGCTGAGTATTCTTCCTCCTTAAGTTAATTGTCAGATGTGGACCAAGTAAGGGTCGCTGAATCCAGGCAGTATCGGGGAGCAGGAGCATTGCTTGGGCATTCTTTGTTCAATCAGTTTTCTGTCCCCAGTTTCAGAGACAGATCTCAACCGTGATTTTCTGAGAACAAAATGGTATGGATAATGAAATATTAATAGGCATTTTATAATCTTCAAACTATTTTTTTTCTTTTTGAGGAAAAGGAAATTAAAGCTGCTTTTAACCATGTTTCTATTTTAACCTATATTCCCTGTATGCAGTGGTACTTAGGTTAGTATTCATTCAGTGTCTGATCGTGCAGGTTTTTGGATTATGTGCCCTATTGTAAACACCTGAGCTACCTGAGTAATATTCACATGCAGAAAATGGTTCTTCAGAGCAAGGGGGATGAAAACTGCACAGGCTAACGCAGATAATTTTGGACCTCTCACATTGGTGTAGACCACAGACTAGAAAGTGCTAAGATAACTTTTTCCAGTAAATGATTCCTACTCGTAAATAAAAGTTGTTTTGGTTTTTTTTTAATCTGAATAGTATGAAGATAACAATATTAAATCATTCCCACGTAAGAACAAAAGAATTTAATTTATAATTTAATTTAAAAGTTTGATAAAAATATTCCACTGAAAAAGAAATCCTGTCCTCAGATATCCATGTGTGACAGATGAGGAAGACACAGGTTACCACTGTCTATTTTTGTCCTACTACAGTATGATGATGTTAATGACCATGTTCTACACTGCCTGATGCAAAGCTACAAATTTGTATATAACTTTTTAGAAGTCTTCTCATGTAAGTGGTCATTAAACTTGTTTTCCTTTCTTTGCAGGAATTCCAACTGAACTATTTTTCAGCTTTATTCTCACATAATTTGCCTTGTTCCAGATCACATCATACTTATGTTCCTTGTGTGCTGTGAAAAGCAGTGTGTTTTTTGATTTATTGTTTTGGGTGCTGTTTGTTTTTATTCCAGCTCCAACTGAAAGACAGTTCATTCATCCCAAGCAAAAACCAACTGAAAAACCAAGAGTGCCATACACCAAACCTGGTAATGGAGTCATTCTTTTAATTTTGTGTTTGATCATTCTTTCCCCAAGTTTCAGGTTTTGTGCTTCTTAATGGGATTATTCATAGTCACTTTTGTGCTGAAACAAATGCATTGCACCTTAGATAATCAATCCAAAATATGCCAAAACTACACTACAGATAATAGTAGGGTATGTATAATATATATAATGTTTTTCCTCTTTCTATTGCACACAGCAAATGAAGACTGAAATGTAGTTACATGGGTATTGACAAATTTCAGTGGCTAGGCAGACTGAGTTCTCTGTGATTACTTCCTGGTAATCTTGGGTGCTCCTCTGCCAGCATTTTTTAAAAATTTTTTTTCCTTGAAATGCAACAGAACTCCTTTACAATGTGCTTGTACAGTTAGCAACAGACATTGTCTACTATACTGAAATGAAAGTAGCTTGAAAAATAGTTATGGAGGACTGCGTGGCTTCCCATTTTTGGTATAAATGCATAGCAGAAGTTAATAGAAAGATAATTGTGTCTGTCAGCCATTGATTTTCAAGATATTTTGCTACTCCATATTTTGGGGCATTTTGCAGGTTTTAGGAAATGCTGCTTTGTTTCTATTACTATTATCTATTTCTTAGATAAATATTCTAAGATTTTTCACATTTTCTCCTTGACAGCAATACGTCCGACAACTCCACAACCAATTATTACAAAATCTTCTCCTACCACTGGTCATTCAAGGGCAACAATGGGTAAATAAATTTCCTTAACGTTAAGATGCAGGTATTTCTTATTTTTTAGTGGAGAAATTTCTAGAGAACACGCTCCAGTGTGGTATTTACATAACACCATTCTACTAACCTTCGTTCTGCTGCCACATGCTTGTGTCTTAGCACAGAGGATTCTCATTTCTATTTTTTCAAGTAAAGCAAAAATAGCGTACAGCTAATGTCTGGTCAGAAGTCTGTATTTGTCAGATCTCCAACCAAACTCAGTGGCCTAATTTTTCTTTTAGAGCAAGAATTTTAGCCACTAACTCAACTTATCCTACAGCACACTGCTGGGACTTTTCTGTGTTTTGGACAGTCATTTTGTTTCAGGTTCCAGAAGGCCATGGAATTTTATTGTCTTTTTTTCAGGCATTTGAGGCATGCATTTTCTGTGGGCTAAACATGGATTTGGATCATGACTCCTGAAGAATACAATAATAATCTTTTTCCTTTTCTTTCAGCTCCAAAAGAAACACTGCTCGTTCCTTCCAAATCCAAAACATCTGTCGGGCCAGAAGTACCACAAACTAAACCTGGTAATCTACAGTTTGTAACTTTAGAAGTGTTATTGTGGCACTGCCTTAGTTACATTTCTGCTGCCACTGAGTTCTGCAGTCATGGGGCATGCATTAATAAGCAGACAGAAATTTGTATAATTGTTAAGCTGAGAGTATGTTCATAAATTACATCAAAGTGAATGCCCAAGACTTGCACCCATTTCCATGGAGAGCAGATGGATGGTTTAGTAGCCATCAAAAAATGTGAGAAATTCAATTAATTTTAATAAAAATATATTTCTATGGTCACGTTCACAAAGTTCTTTTCTTTTGGGGGATTTTATTATTCTAAATACATTTGATTAAATTTCTCAAGTACTTTTGGAAATCAGGTTACAGAGTCTCAGTCCAAGATACTGACATGCTAAGAGTATAAGTACCTCCAATACCAGTGATTTTTGCAGTAACCACGGTAGATTCAGGGGTGCACAGCTATAGTGAAGAGTGGTGATACCACAGCTTTACCATGGGGTGAACTATTTCAATAAAAATTGCTAAGCAGGAAGATAACAGGAGAAAAATACAATTAGGGGAGGAGAGATTACATGGCTATAAGAGCAGCTCCTGGTCTTTCCTCCTCTCTGATCTAACCTCTGAACTGATAAAATTTTAGTCTTAGGCAAATAGTTTAATGAATAGTTTAGTAATTCCCCCCCCCCCCATTCTTTCTCCTTGTCCATTTTATACAGCCAAAAATATTTTAAGCAGAGACCTTACTGATTCAAGATCTATATTTTATCTGTATATATACCATACATATGCATATATTACTATGAACATCAAACTGAACAGTCCAGGAAAAATATTTCTTTTCTAAATGCCTTATTTTGAAAGGCTGTTCAGTAACCATGTTAGATTCTAAGTCTGGGTTGAAAAAGAGCTATTTCCAATCATGTCATAGTTAACAAGTGCCATCTTTCGGTTCCACTACAAATTTAGTTTTAGGGAAAGAATTTTAGAGAACAGAATTTAGAGGTTTATTTTTAGCCTTTTAAAGTTTAAGTCATTATAATGGTGCATATGCAAAACAAGCTACTGTTAGGAAAAGCTGTAAACAAATGTTTACTCTTAAATATAAATGACACTTTTTAGCCATTATTCTTTATGCTGGTAAGTAGGTTATTTTCCAGCTGATATATTTTAACCTTATTTCTGAAAGACAAAGAGACATGTGAGGTGTGCCTCTGCCTGCCAGTCTGTCTTTTCCATCCAGTAACTTAAGAGACCTCTCAATTCATTCAAATTTGAGTGAGGTCTGAAAAATAAATACATTACTAAAAACTTCTAGAATTTTTTTAGGGAAGTGTAAGTTAATTCAACAAATATGACGAAAACCAAAGACTGCCAGAACTCCAGGTTTAGGGCAAGCGTTCTGAAGTTAGTGGGGGCCCAGCAGAATAGTTGCACTGTCTGGTTGTCAGCATGAAAATACATCCAGACTAATCAGAACGTGTCTGTCTCGTGTCTGTTAAAACTGTCCTAGCAGATGTGCAGATAGGTTTTTAGGAAACAATGGAGACAGATCCTTCATGAAATCCAACTTCTTTAATTTCCCTTCTCACAGAACAATGGTTTATTTTTTATAGCTCCAAGGGCAACACACCTGGGATCAATTAACCTTGTAACAGTTCATGTTGTTGATGGGTCCAAAATAACTTTGGGTAATGAGAATATTATGTCAGTTTATTTTTCATCAATCTTTACTTTCTCTGCTTTTGCTATATGGCTAAACCTACACTTTAATCAACAGAAATACCTTAATATATCTTTGTCATGTTCATTTATTAGTTACAGTCCAGTGCATGTACAAAATATTGCTGGTTTTAATTTTCCAGCCATTTCTCTTCTTCATGCGATTCTTTATATAAATAAGTACTACATCTACAAGGCTGAGGAGTCATGTAAGAAGGCATTGCCTGATCATCTTTTCTGATTTTGTCTGACTTACTAATGATATGTATCTTCCCAGACTTGAAAAGTCTTTTACCTGTATAAAAGCATGATTTTCAGCCAGATTTCTTGCACTGACTCTTTTGTTTATGATCTGCACAGTCAGTTTGAATTTCCTTTGCACCTGTGATATCTTATGTTGAAAAGGAAATAATTTGCATTTGATAAGCAGTAATATCTCCATTTTCAGTTCCCGATGAAACGTACCACATTTCACCCAGGCCCAAAATTGGTCAAGCAACTGAAATTCCTTGGTTTGATACAGGTAATTTTTTACAATTTTCTAAAGTTGTTGTATTAGGAGTCTGTAGATCTTAATTAAAATCAGTACAGTTTAATGTTTAATGGTGTGTTCATCATAAACTTTAAAACTATTTCAAATACATAATATGAAAATTTATTTTTTGTCTTATCAAATATTTTAGTTGATTGCTCTGAAAATGGGGTTTGCTCAGTATTGCCTCAAATATCAAAGATTATATGAAGTTTTTAAACAGTATGAGAGCTATGTATTGGATACTCAGATACATAGTCTTGCAAACATCAATGTAACTGAGTTCCAACTTTTTCCTTACAAAATCTAAATCTGTAAAACTTCCCCAATCTAAATGTCAAAAACAAGTAATGTGTTCCATCCTGCATAAGTATTTTCTCTGATGCTTCGGAGAGGCTGGATTAAGTGTTATGGGTCGAATGTTTACTGGACTTGAATATCAAATAGCCAGCTCTATTTGAAAAAACTGATTTACAGACGTTGCTAATTGGGCACAAGATAACAGTGACTACTGCTTATGCTTTCAGCTTCCAGTGTGGTTTTCACAGATCCCATAACATCTACAGTATCAAAATTATTTTGCAAGTGAAAGGCAACAATAAGAAAAGGTTGAAGGCTTCTGATTTCAACCTTGGTGATGACACCGTGCTTCAGCTGCCCTGCACAGTGTCTGCATTGAATGCTCCCAGTTGTTTTCTCAGCAATATTTCACTGTTTCATGGTTTTATCTAAGTCTTTGGTTTGCGGGAATTTGGTTTGGTGTTTTATTTTGAGGCTTTTTGTTTGTTTGTTTTTTACAGAACCTAATTAAATGTCTTAAGGCCATGGATACCTTGCAGAGCTAACTCTGTATCCATATACAGTTGGGTAACTGGCTGTAAATATTTTATATCTTTTTTCCTAAACCTACATATGAATGTAACTGGTCAGACTGCATGATGGAGTCATCTGGCCGCTAAAGAAACTAGCATTTTCCACATGCATTTTGGATTAGAACTCATAGAACTCTCATACGTCCATTTTGCTGTGTCGCATTGGTGCATGGACCTTTTTGTCTGGCAAACCGCACTGCACTGTCCGTGTTCTTTTACACACAGCACTGAAACAGGACCTTATTTCTTTTAGCACCTCATAAAACGCGTCTCACTTCTGCAAGACCAAAGCCGTCGGATAAATCACAGACCAGACCTGGTAATAATTGTTTATTCAATCTGGGATGGGGAGGAGATTAAATAGTAAATTAATTTCACCTATTCATAGTGGAATTTTAAGTATTGCTGGGAGAAGAAAAAGAAGGGGGTATTTTTAAGTCAATTACTAAGTCTAGTGGCAAAGCCTTTCCAAATCAGGAAAAAAAAGCAAAAAAAAAAGAAAATAAACCAAAGCTGTGTTTGTCATCACAACAGGTGTTAACTTTTTCTTCCCTAGTGTGGAATTGTTGGCATCACATAGAAGCCTGTTGGATATTTGTCTCTGTTGGATATTTGTCTCATGGAACTTCTTTCTTTTTTCTTTTTATTTCCTTTTTTTTTTTTTAAACTCTCTCACAGTTTTTAGTAGAACCACACTAGCACCAGCCAGAACAAAAGCACCTGGACTGCCAAAGTGGATTGTGCCAACAACAGGTAGAGTTGCTGGTTTGGGGATTTTTTTATTTATCAATAGAAGACTGGAATGTGACTTCCCCAAGTCGTCCTGAGCCCCGAAAAATATCTCATTGTGTTTTATTATGGAACTTAATTCCTCAGAGTGCTATTGGTAATTGCTTCTACTGATCTTGTTATATAATTCCTGAGGGTAATTATGAAATTATATTGGCAGTCAGTCTGTGTAAACTTAAAGATTGATTGTTGTGTGGCTACTGTTTGCTAATGTTTTCTAGATGTTAGATCCACAATAAGTACTGGAAAATGCTTCCTTGGAAAGGGTCACGCAGTTGTTTGAGTCCAAGTCAGGAGGCTTGGTAGGGAAGCCTCAAAGCCAAGTATCTTGCTGGTTATTCTCTATGCACGTAGTGTGTTCACATCAGACCTACTCACATTCAGACCATGCAGTATTTGGACTGTGCAGTATTCAGGCTTGGATATTTCAGCACCAAAAAATTCCATGTTGGTGGATGACCAAGGAGGGTGAGAACTATTTACAGATCCTTATACAAGCAGATAACAAACATCTCTAACCACAAAGACTTATTAAAAGTACAGGTTTGGTTGGGGAAAAATAATTTTTCCTTTTTCAGTTGTACTTGACTTTTCCATCCTTTCAGCATAATATTTTTAATGCTGATTCATAATGAAACCATACTTTTTTATTTCATAGAGAATTAATTTATGATATCAATACAAATACTGTTAGGGATTTTTTTAATACAGCCATTGATTAATTAAATACGTAATTCTGGGATTCTTCATCAACAATTCAGGTTTAAAATAATAAATAATATAAATAAATAAATAATGTACATATTCAAGGCAAACTTTTGGCTTGATCACCTACTAAAAGTGCTCCGGTCCCATACTACTGCTGGGACCTGTTACTATTTCTGTGCTAGCTAGATTAGGATAGCCTGAGTGATATTCCATCTATTCTAAATGTTTTTGCCTGTGTAATGTTTCTTTCTGGTATCTTTGGCAATTTAATACCTGTTGTTGATCATAGAATGTCTTGAGCTACTCATTCCTGTACATTTTCACAAGCCCACCATGTTGTTAGAAATGGTAAAAACACAGAAGAGATCGTTGTCTATTTAAATTGAATTAAATTTAACCTTTTTAGAACATGACATATATTTCTGTATTACATACAGAGTGAATGCCTTCATTAGAGGTATGTGTTCTTTGGCCTTTCATAGTCCTTCTGGTAAATTAAAAGAGGCCATCAAATTCCAGGACATCAGAGCCAGTTACAGCATTAAATGCCCAATTTCAGTAGTTGTGGTTCAAACAGTTTTGTTGTTCGCTTGTATTGGAAATCACCTTATGAGTGAGCTTTCTGTCTGATTACTGGAATGGGAGAATGCACACAGGTGTCCAGGAGTGATCACATTCTGAAATGATGCACAAACACACACTTACATTACACGGTACATTGAGCTTTTCTCTTCTCCCCTGTAATCATAACCTTGGCAGAGGTATTGGTAGGTTATAAGAAACACCAGCAAAAATTAATACATGCTAAGTAAATCAGTAGTATAAACATAATAGTAGTAAATTGTTACGCGGAAGTTTTTGGGCTTAATGATGGTTTAGGTTGCTAAAGTATTGTTTTAAGCAATCTTACTGTAAGTGCCCCTCTGGGTGTGCCCACCATTTGTTATTATTTCCATGTCTTTATAGTAGTGCCTGTTGCCAGGAAGTGCTAGAGCTTCATTGTGGTAGATGGTGTCAAAGTCACCACAAGACTACTATTTACTGTGCATGCCATGTGTACTCGCTGGTAAATAAGTACTTTCTTTTAGAATTCTTCTGAAAAGTGATACTTCCAGTAGTGGTTTCCTTTGCCAAGTTACAGATGCATATTTTTTCTCTAAGTTAAAGAAACATCCTGTAGATGCGTGTTAGCTAAATTGTGTGTCCTGCCAAGTGAGCCCTTTAAGTCAAACTTGGTATCAAGAGAACTAAAGAAGAGCTGACCTCTGTTATTTCCTGTTCACTTCTTTGTACCTTCAACCCTGCTGCCACAACTCATTGATACCTTCCTGTGAGTCTGTACCCTTCTTCTGAGAAGTGTAAGGGAAATCACCAATGAATTTCATACATTTATGACATCTTGAGAGGGGACTGCAGCTTGTCACAACTTTTCAGTCTGTACTTTTCTTGATGATCAGTAAGTCAAATCCCAAGTCTTCTGTAAGGCAGCTACATCACAGTATTGTGGCAGTGTCTGAGACACAAGGCTGACTGTGCCCACAAAAATAAATTTTCACAGAAAGGAATTCAGGTAATCAACTAAAAAAATCTTCTGTATCTCTCCCAAGTAATGTGCAATTAATTATCTAGTGCAAAAGAATTCCTAAGTCTGCAAAAGAGACTTAGGAAAGAACTCCATAACCTGGAACCCCAAATCTTACCAGCTGAGCAAAGAGAAAAGAAGTTCCTTTTTCAGTATTTTCAGTGGTTAGCTTATCAAAATCTTGAACTTTTGATCGAAGATGATCAGAATTTTTAACTAGGCTGTTAGGAATATGCTGTATATGTAACAATATATTTTCAGACTTACCTTTAGACGTTACATCACTTATTCTTAGATATTCCATGGTTTGAACACCAGTTTGGATCTTTTAAGTCCTTGCTGGACTGGCACTGCTGCTGAATGTACTCCATTTCTTCCTCCTGACTGGCTCATTGGCCTCAGCGCAAAGATGTTTCACCCCATGCAGAGAGTGCTTGGCAGCTGCAGGGCTCAGATGATAAGCAGTGGAATTTGTTTTTTCCAGCACCAGCACATGGGATTGTGGCTGGTTTCCTGGCAGGCTTTTCAGTCTCCCGGATAGCTGTAGTGCCAGGTGGTAAACTCGACTGTGGAAGAGAGGCAGGGATTGCTTCCTCATGACTAGCATTCCTTCTAGTTTTTTGCCATGTTTTAGCCATTTTCTCTAGAATATCGTTTTGTTCAGATGGCTTTTCATGTTAGTGTATGTAACTTATCTCACTGTTTTTTAACTTAATCCTAACCATTTAAATACCACTCCTGATCTACTGAGTTTCCTGACAAATGTCAGCAAACTTTGAGCAACATTTCCATTTCCCTTGTGAAAGGGGGGCATACATAGTTTTCATTATAATGGCCATTAACTTATATTTTTATTTTTCAAACTGTGTGTGTATAGCCAAGTTCCAGAGGAGCTCAACTATAAAGGTATTTCAGTTTATTTTATCAAGGGCACTTTTTCCATTACTTCCCTTAAAAGGATCCACCCTTCTAATATTATTCCTACTATTAAAGACACAGAGGTTAGTTTAAACATGTTCCAGACCCCATGAATGTTTCCAGAATAAAATATAGAATTGAAAGAAGACACAAAGGCATAGGAAAGTAATAGATCTATTCTCAATTCTGTCAAAAGTTTGGATGGATGTGATAAGTGCTTTTAATAAGCAAGTTACATTAGGTAGAATAAGGCAAATGCTATGATGAATACAGCAAACTTTGGTTGTGCAGGTTCCTTGTGTGAAAACACAAACTTTTATGTAACTTTCAAATGTATCAAGATACTCAAAATATGAGATTTTGTCGACATGAAAGTACTGTGGTTTGAAACTTTGACTTATTCTTCATTGCTGCTTTACTAATGCCAGAACAGCAGTGCACGTTTCTGAAAAGAAAAAAGAAATTACTTCTCCCAACTAGAACATATATCAGCAGAGAATGAACAAAATGTTGTATAACTCAGAAAATATTATGATTCTAAATTAGATTCTAAGGAGCAGGATCGAGATAGGTTTTTCTGTAGACACTGTAACATGCAAAACTAATTTAGACTTGTAATATATACTTGGGTGATTTAGTGGGAATTAGTCAATGTGCTACCACATTTTGTTGATATGTTCAGTGAAAGGTGAACTGAGAAACTCAACATGTTCTAACTATAACTTGTGATGTGCAAGATTATTTTTTGTTTTTTTGAAGCTGGTGCTGGTCTTTTAATGCCTTTTCTTCCTTGAACATCATTCATATGAAACATTGATTATCATTCTGGTGCTTTGCGTGTCTGAAGATGTAATTAATTGTTTTACTTACCTGAAGACAAATTGCAGTTATATAAAACCATATGATGTGTTCAGATATTTTAGACACAGGGACTAGGTCATCTGCATCCTGTTCTCAGCTTACTGCAAGTCTCATTACTTTAGTCTTCAGTAAATTAATTATCATGTATGGACTGTGGATTTTATTATTCTACATTCTACATTTATTATTCTACATATTCTACATATTATTCTATGCAACAAGAATGGTCACACAGTAAAGTAATTGAAAAATTATCTGCTTCTTATCATCAAAATACTAGTGGAATATCAAAACAAATTGAGAACCAGAGTATAAACCTATGAAATCTCTAGCTGAAGTGATTAGATCATGTTGGAATACAGTTAGAATTTGATAATTAAAGTAATATTGAGGGGTTTTTAATATATCAAATTTTAAGGTTTTTGTCTTATATCATGAGCGAGGGTCTGTGGGGTTTTTTCCCACAAAGGTGACAAAGTTGCAATGCATCTTCTTGCTTTACTATTTATACAGTTTTTATAAAGCAAATATGCTTACTTTGTGTAGAGAAAGCATATTAATTGAACAGTCTGGCTGTTCTATAAATACCAGCATGTGAAACAGTTGTTCTGTACCAGGAGCTGTGTTGATCTTTTTAATGCCACTTACTTTTTTAAAAAACATGTTTATATAACTTTTAAGTAGGACTTTCTCTTATATTATGTATACTTTGTCTTCTATATTCCAAATATGGTGAATATATTTGGCCCAGAATTGCTCTAACCATTTAATATGGAGGATGACCAGAGATCTTGTTGTGGGGAGAAGGAGAACTTTGCCCTGGGCAAGAATCTATGGACGTTTTATTCCTTACACTGAAAAACTAGAATGTTCTCCCTACTCATTTTTCCACATATAATCTTGGTTTAACTCATTTGTTACCTCTTCATCTTATTAATTTTCTCTTTCTAAATATACTGTACTCGAGCAGTGTTTAAAATTGAACTACAGGCCTTGTAGAACCAGATCACTTTCTACTTACCTGAACAAGAAGATAATGGATATCACTAAGTTACCAGTAAAAACATGGGTGTGCCACACATGCTGGTTTTGCACACCATGTCAGCTGGAGTTTGAACAAATGCAATATACAAGTGTTCTGTGGCTTGGTGCCACACTGTAGATACTTATTTCATTCCCTTTTTTTTCACAGATGACCTTTATATACCTGAGGCTACTGCCAGACCAATTGACACGGATGTCAAAAAACCTCCAGAATATGTTGACACCTGGCAAAGGCCAATTTCTGGTAAGGTTAATAAAAGTAGACAATAGAGCAATTTATTACAGTTGTTATTAAAAATAAAAATGCTGCCTTGTCTGCAGACAAAGCACCTCCACTGTGAAGAAAAAATAATTATTAATCACCCTCATCAATACACATTCTCATGGCTTCAGGATGCTACTAAAAGAGATAAAAATAAGAATGATTCATAACCACTACTTAGTCACTTACATATGCTTAGTCACTATATATGGTAGAAATTTTCACCACCAAAGTTGTATCCTTATGATCCAACAGCTGCAATAGTGTAAGCACTGATTTTTTTCATGCTGATAGTTTCCACATAGCAAAGGTGAATAAGATAAAAGCATAACCAACTTGTACTCCCATGTGTGAGGAAGTTTTGTTGAATATTGGGGTTGTTGGGAAAATTAGAACATTGGGCTTGAAGGAAATTAACAATGTGGAGTAAATCAGGTTACAGATTTTTTACATGTGTAATACAACACTTGTAAGGTTTACTTTTCTGGCAAGTCTTGCAATCATATTTTCAAAACAATCAAAATATTTTAACTGAAAATGGCTTCCACAAACTGAACTTTAACATAGGCTTTTTGTGTTTCCTGTTTTTCTAGTCAGCTCCTCAGAAATTCAGTTTCAACTGGAAAGTTTTAGTATAGAATGTGTGTGCCACATATATATATATATATACATATACACACAAACATACATAAAACAGGTAAATACCCTGATATGTAAAGAATTTCTTTGTTTCAGAAACATAGCCAAGCTCAGAACTTGCTTTAGCTGTGTTTTTTTCTGACATAAAAAATGACTGAAAATAAGATCTTCTTTGTTTTACTCTTAGTTTTACTACTCAGCTGTAGCTGTTCTTTTTAGATAGCTTCTCCTGTGAGAACATGTTACTGGATTTTAAAACATTAATTTATAAACTGCTATTTGTTCCTAATCCCTGTTGAATTTCCTTTGCACCTAATTTACCTCTACGAAGATAAGAGTCTATCTTGCTGGCCAGGTTCTGATGTTTTATCATTTTTGAGTTTACTCAGTCTGACCACTGTGCTTTGCAAAGATTAAGTCTAGTGTGATATCCCATCAGTAGCAGCTGAAGACAAACTGTAAACTGAAAACAAGGATGATGCTCTGCACTTCGTGTTACTGAATGTCAGGCGGTGGTGTTTCCTTAAGTAAATCCAGCTTGTGATTTGCAGAGACTTGAAGTTTTTTTATGCACATAGATTTGAAGGGATATTGAAATCAGCTTTTACTCGTTTTATGACATTTGATGTCTGAAGTTAAGCTTTTAGAGCTTTGAGGTAAGCCAATACCTTGAAGTGTAGTCATAAAAGGCAGTTGGGTGTGGTTGTGAAATTAGCTACTACTGTTTCATAATTTTCTTGTATAACTGCAATCTCAGCTCTCTTCATGAGGCCTTAATATATATATCAAAATTCATGGAATTATAGAATGGTTTGGGTTAGAAGGAACCTTTAAAGATCAGGTATTTCCACCCCATCTGCCTTGGCAGGGACACTTTCTACCAAATCAGGTTTCTCCAAGCCCCGTCCAACCTGGCCTTGAACACTTCCAGGGATGAGGCATCCACAATTTTTCTGGGCAACCTATGCCAGGGCCTCACCACCCTCACAGTAAAGAATTTCTTCGTAATATCTAATCTAAACCAACTCTCTTCCAGTTATATTATTATCTAATATATATCTATCCTTTAAAGAGTTTAGAACTTTTTCCTTGTTCTACCACCACAGGCCCTGTTAAAAACCCTTTCTCCATTTCTCTCACAGGCCCACTTAAAGTGAAGTTTTTAAAGCTGGTGCACTAAAGTCACCATGATGGACTTTAGGAGGTTTGCATTGGCCACTGCTCAGCCTGCCAGGGTTGTCTGGAAGGGATCCCTTCCCTCCAAGGCTGCACGACCAGCTGGGTGTCATCCACAGAACTGCTGAGGGTGCACTCATTCCCAGTGTCTCTGCCACCAATAAAGGTGTCTGCCCTAAGAGGCTGCTCATCCTTCTCTTCCATCAAGAGTGATGTCAAGGAACTAGACTCCCAGTCCGTAAAGAAGCCTTGAGATTAATTAAATCCTAATATTTCACCATGTTGTTGTCCTTAGAAGAATCTACACTATCACGAATTCCCTGAATTCCATTGTGCATCCTAGTTTACAAGTTCCGTCTCCACACATTGGAAATTAGATTTGGTGGCATCATTAACCAGCACCCAAATCATTGTGGGAAGTAGCAGAAGGGAAAATAGGAACTCTTGTTTTTCCAGAGTACAGTACAATAGATTCAATTGTGACCCAGTACACTGAATGTGATGTTTTAGTTTGCCTGTGACTGTTGTAGTTGTGCTGCTCAGAAAATATGATAGAAACCACTGGCAAGTCAATACTTGCACATTTTTACTTCATAAATATCTTGGACAATCCCATTCTCTAATTATGGTCAGGGGGAAAACTAATAATAAATACTACCATATAGTAGTATCTAGGGTATGATGACACATATCCAAAGATTTATTATACTTTTTCAGGCCTTAGGCATATTTTTTTTCATCTCCATTTGGGGATTAAGAATGAATATGAAACCTACAAATGCTATTTTCAAAACCACTACATCATCCTGAATTAGATAGAGCATTATTTTCTATCTTAATCTGAGGGAATTAAAAAAAAACAAAACAAACAAACAACTGTTTTTTAAGTGCCTACAAGAGTCCAGAAGGGAAAAGGGAAGAGAGAGAGATGGAGATATTCCTGTTTGTATATTGTAAGTATTTCCAAAAAAGCTCTCCTAAATGAGTCTTTGGATCTGCTCCCTTCTCGCCCACAATCTCTCTATTTATAGGGTGAACTAAGGTCTGATAGACAGGACCTGAGGTACCCTATGGAGCCAGTGATTCAGTATCAGGCAGCTTGCATAGTTGTTGACATTGGCAGCATTATGAGAATTATATTACTCTTGAGGATTTTCTCCTTTTAGGTACAAAAAGGCTTTTGTTACATAAATGTGTTGCACATATCTCCTGGATTTTCTTAAGGAAAGAGGGGCAAAGGTGATTAGCGGAACAAAAATCTTTTCCTTTGCCTTTCCTTTGCATAATAAAATCCTTCATAATTGTCTGGAAAATACTGTAAAATGATTTGTAAGTATGAATTAAGGGGCTTAGGTTTTCCTTTTAGACCTCACTGTCAAAGGACATTATCAGATGAATTTAATGGGTACTGGCTGGAGCTGCACATTGAAATAACCACGTTGGGTGCTTCAGAAATTTCTAGCACAATAATTGTCTTTAGCCATGTCAGTGCATGAGGTGACAGGAACTTTTTTCAGTTTTGAGAGGCATAGAATAAAGTGATCCTAATGATAATTTAATTTTCTTACGCCTTTTGCTTCAAGCTGAGGGTGGCCAGTTGTATTAGTCAGAAAGTACAAGAGGTCAGAAATTTTGTGAGTAGGATGCTGAAGATGTTTCCTAGCACATTGAGGTGGTGTTTATTGTGTAAAAATATATCCATTTGAATGCCAAAAAATTACTGTTGGCAGAAATGAGTAACTACACAGAAAGTGAATCACTGAAACACTTGTACAAAATCCCAAAGGAGCTACATTTTTTCAGTGTAAACTTTGTTTGAAACTTCATGGCACACAGTTCTCAGAGAATTTAAGGCTGAAAATACAACTCAGATCAGCTCCTAATCTCATCTCTCCACTTTTGATATTAAACCAGTCATGAAACATTGCTTGAGAAGTCAGAATATGACTTCTAGTGCATTTCGGATTTTATGGAATTTGAGGTTAAATAATTAATAACGCTGTCTTGTGATGTCATTCAGTGACTACACCACCTGGCCCTCAACGCCCTCCTATACCTCCTGCCAGGCCTACACAAATGAGAAGAAAACCTCTGCCTCCTAACACCGTGACTGGTAAACCAGGGAGTCCAGGTATCTCAGTTTTTTCAGCACAAATATTTTGTTGTGTGTGAGATATTACTGGCTAGCAGGGTATAGGAGAATTCTATAGCATAGATTTCTTTGATCTCTGGTATCTCTAGATGCTAGTCTTTTGGAGCTCACAGGCCTTGTGTCTTTTGTCTTCTTACATAAACACTGTTTCTTTTTTTTCCCTAACCTGGTTATATCAAAATCGTGCCTCATAAGGGAGCTGAAAGCAAAATAGCACACTCCAAGTCATCCCTTAGGAAGATCAACCTTAAGAATATTTCATGTCTACTAATATCATTTTTTGCTGTTTAATGTGCATGTTGGACTGGAGATAGTGACTACTGTTCTTCAATGCCTAGTCCTAACTGGTTATTTGTTAAGGAATTTGTCACATATATATGGCACATCCATTGACTGCTGCAAAAAATGAGCTAATAGTCCCCCAGACAACTAACTGCACTGGGAGGTAGAGCAAGCTGAGTTATTTCATGTGCAGAGTTTAGCTTGATTATTGTGCTAAAGTATTCTGGCTTCTCAGTATCGGTTTAAGAGGACATAGAGACTTTCATCTTTCCTATTTTATTTTAAGTTTATCCTGAAGCAGATATTGAGTATCCACATGGATGTTTTCTCAGTGGATTCTATATAAGAATCCTTAGACTAACATTATTCCAGGTAATCAGAAATTATCATCTCCTTAAGCTTAGCATCATGACAACTTCTTTCCCCTCTTGATATTGTTCTCTGTAATCCCTTGGAAATATAAAGGTCTTGGCTCTACTGTATTTCCTGTTGTGGGGTTTTTTTGTTTATTTCATTTGGGACTTTGTGTCCTATTAAGGTACTAAAGACCTAAATAATACTTTAGTATTTTGTCCGGCGCATGAGTAGCAAGAATCTCCAAGCTGGATGAGACAAGCTGTATATTTACTCATCAGCAGAGCCAAGATTGAAATACTGTGTCTGTACTTGTTGTTGATTGGTGTTCTTTCCTTATTAATAGTTCCAACAGAACAGAAGACATCACCAGTCTTAGACTTGATATATTTTCTTTTGCTTGTACTGTGGTCTATACTAATCTTCTCCACTAAGTGTCTAATTAATTTACCAGTGTTTTGAAATTTCACCCTTTTTCCTTACAGTAGAGGCCAGGTCATGTGGTAGTCAGGCGTTACCATACCTTCCTAGGCTTTCAAGATGGAATAAATTGGTTAAATGATCTGGTTCTTCCTTGTGGGACCAGTAGAAGATTTTCCTTCTGTGTTTCCTAGTGTTTTATCCAGCTTAGTTTTAAACATTATAATTTTGTTTCTTCTGGTTCCTTGGAGAGACAGTTCCACTGTACTAACAGGAAAAATTTGCCTCAATGTTCTTCTTGGATTTTCCCTGCCAGAATTCTGTCCTCTTTCTCATTAACACTGTGATTAATTCCTTTACTTGCATCTTTCTAACTCATCCAGTGGATATTATGGAAAGGTTTCTATGCAGACATTAAGAGTCTACTGAATGGGGGAAAAAAAATGGAAATGAGAGTTCCAGAAACTTTGTGAAACAGAACTCTAGTGAGAGTCTTTCAAATTTCCAGTTTACTAAGAACGTTAGTGGAAAGTTAGGGGATTTTTGTTGTCTTAAACCTGGCTCACCAGAGTTCTGCCTCAGTCACTATGTTCTGGGTCATATGTGAAGGGGAGGTAACTACATTGTATAGTTCTTCACTCTTCAGGGTTGAGATTTCACGTGTCTGGGAGTATCTGCATATTTTGTGAATTTAATTCTTGTCTTTTACAGCTATTATGCAAGAAATCAAGACCTTTACCATGGATTGTTTGCCTCTTAGAAACCTGTTTTCTTTATTAGGTGGTAATAGCTGAAGAATAAGAGCAATGTCAAATAATCTAAAATACTTTTTTAAAAATATCTGTTTAATTATAGGCGATAATATTGCCTCTATCAGTCAGTTTCTGTCCAGACTTACGGAACCTACTACAGAAATGAGTTCAGAAAGAAAACCTTTTTCCTTGAGTCATATAGTGCTATAAATGTTGAAAATGCTGGACTTGGCTGCATTTTCTCTGCTTTCATTTGAAGTGTATCTTAATTACTTTTAGTGGAAGCTCCAGGACTGTCCTGTGGTTAAACTCTTAATGCAGACCACAGTTAAGGACTTGGTATTTATCACTATAAATGTTCCAGCCCCACCTTCCTAATGTATGTGCTGTATTGAAAGCAGAAATTAATCTTACCTATATTCGAGGGAAGAATCCAAGTCTCAGTTGCTGACTTCAGCTATTGTGTCTTGCAACTCAGGAAGAAGCGTGCTCTTTCTTTAAGGAACAGCAATGTCAATCCTAGTCATTGTGCATCCTTTTACCAGTCTGTGTAGGATGGTCCTGTGCATTAAACCAGGTTATATTCTAGCTGACTAAAGCCCTCCAAGACAAGCTCAAAGTAGCAAAGAATTTTCTTACTGGGTTTCAGGATTAGGTTACATTTGCAGCTAGCACAATTCAGAACTTTCCTAAATCCGGCTGGGGCATTACCATGATTTAAATGAAAATACTTGTTGCATGAAGCAGTTGAAATGCATCTGAGTTCTCCTAGAAAATCAGAAAGCTGTTTGACTCCTTCAAATGCTGAATGTCTTGTTGCTACAAGTCCCTCCATCTGTCACTATAGCTAAGCCTGCTGGACCAACACCACCTGTGAGGACAGGAACATTGTATAAGACACCAACAGCTTTTGCAACTCCAGAGTATTATGGTGAGCATATCACAAACAGTTCTGGTTTTTTCTTTTTTTTTTTTTTTCTTTTTTTCTTTTTTCTTTTTTCTTTTTTTCTTTTTTCTTTTTTCTTTTTTTCTTTTTTTTCTTCTTAAATTACCAGTAAGGTTTCCATTTTTCTTTTTGCTTCCCTTCCCTAAACTTTATTGATGCACTGCATATTTAACAATAAAAGTATTCTGTCTGGGGGTGGTTCTGATTTCTTTTATGCCACTTAGTGACTTTTCTGATTTGACTGAGATGTAGCTCCCTTCTGTTACACATCTTGGTAACTGAGAACGTGACAGGCCTTCCATCTTCCTAGAAATCCATACATGCTTAGTAGGCTTTCAAAACTATTCAGTGGCAATTTAAAGCTGTGCAAAGAGTAGATAAGGCACTTCTTTTCCTGAAGGTTTTGATTTTCCCAGGACATAAATTCAAAGTATTATTTGTCGGTGACTGATAGTGCTCATCAGAGGTGGGATATCCTCCTTTATTTGATCAAACTGCCACCATTTAAATAGAAAAAATTGTAGTGGTGTAATCATAGTGGTCAGTGGGTAATTTGCCCTTTATAAAACTAGGAGTTGATTATAAACTCAGAGCAAAGTCTTTTCAAGGTGGCATACAGTAATGGGTTTGGAGGAGGATGTGCTTGGAATTTTTGAGCCCAAATGTGCAGTTCTTGGTATATTGTCATGAATGATGCTGTTTCTAATTTTCCTGGATTTACAGTAATACTTAAATTCTTGTCTCCTTACAGTGATCATGAACTCACTGTGACCCTTAGTGGTCAGTAAAGCAAGCTGGATGCTAGATTTATTTATAAGTGCTTGTTGGGAATGTATTGTGTTTTATTTGTTGAGGTCCACTGTAGTATTTGCATCATGTTTGGTGTAGTGGCCAATTAATACAACACTGTATCATGAATCCTGACTGCTTTAGCACATTTCTTTTCACCAGTGTATTTGCTTTCAATTTCCTTCAAATTTTGTGAAAGTTATATGCTCTGAAGACAGAATTTTTTATTTCCTTGTTGTTATTTTTAGAGAAGTTACTGTGCCAAAGTAATAGTTCTATATATCCTGGGAACATAAAAAAAAGTTCCAAGATAAACAGCCAGTACAGTGCAAGAAGATCTTTTTTAAAAGGTCTAAAAAGTATTTTACATATATTGCATGAACTGAATCCAGCAGCAGTCATGAAATCTGTCATTTTGATTGTGGCTGTCTGTACTAGCATGTAAGTACAAGGTTTACACAACATCACAGACAAAAAAGAGTCCCTAAAATGAAGAGAGAAATCTGGCAGCAAAGGTCTACCATTTATCTATTCTTATCACGATTTAAAATGCCAAAGGAACTGTGGAATGCTGCGGTTTTAACATTGAAACTTTCTATTTATTGCAAATTATATTATACCTGTGTTTCCTGCAGTTGATGAAACTGTCTTCAGCTCAAGTCCTACATCAGAAACAGATTCTTCAGGCAAACCAAGGTACCAAGGTAGGATATTCATAGCTATGGTATTTTTACTTCAGGGAGCATAGAAGTCTCACCTGTCTTGCCTAGAAATTTCCTTATTTGGTTATTCAGAGACCAAAATTTTATTTGATTCTGTGTCACTTTAGTGCCAGATGAAAGAGTTGCAGTACAAACCAGCATTTTCTTGACTGAATTTTACTTTCTGGACTAAACTTGAGCTCCTTCTGGTGAAACAAAGTGTATGTGATATCTTTGTATTCACATATCTGTCAAAAGATGGAAGGGGAATTATAGTGCCATTTTACTACAGAAGAAATAAAGTTGATTTTTCTATTTTGTGACAGGTTTTAATTCTTTCAAACAGTGTGTATCACCTGCTAGTACCTTCAGAATGTCATTTCATCCATGGTGCCAGTGGGAAGGGGATGGAGGCAGTGCAGATTCCAGGTCTAGCAAAAAGAAGTAAAATTTTTAAAATAAGCAAAGAAACAAGAAAAAAACCAACAAAAACAGAAACAAAACCCGAAACAAACCAACAAAAATGAGAACAAGCAGCTTAATACTGAATTTATGGGGTTTAATAGGAAAGTTTTTTGTTTGACTTGTGCAGGCTTTTGCTTGGTGTCCTGGGATGGATGCTGTGCACCAGGTGAAATGACACTGCCATTTCGTAAAAGCACTTCACTGAATAACAGCTCTTTCCTGTTGTTCTTAGCCCCCCATGTCAAGTACATGAAGAAAGATGATGATGTGCCTTGCTCCATCACAAGCTCTCTTGAACATTTTCCTCAAGAAGAAGTTGGCAGCAAGGAAGAACCCACTCGTCCTCCACAAAATCCTCCAACCAACCTCACAGTGGTGACTGTAGAGGGCTGTCCAAGCTTTGTCATATTGGACTGGGAAAAACCAGACAATGACACTGTTACTGGTTGGTTTGATTTCTTTCCTCCATTGTGTGATAATACAGTATTTCCAGCTTAATTTACTTGCACGGTAGTTTTTTGCCATTTAAAAGTACTTTAATCCCCAGGGATTAAAGGAGCCCAGTGCTTTTATTTTGTGCTACTGTCAGCTCCAGTGTGGATAAGAAAATGCTACTAGATTATAACAAGATTTACACAACTAGGATCATTGGTGTCAGTGAAGACACAAAAAGATGCTTAATAAGTATGACTCCTATCTTCTCCAATTTTCTGGCTTCTCTTTGTACAGGATCTGGTAAGATCTAGTCAAGAAGTTCCAACAGTGCAACAGTATATATAGATGCATGCACACAATGTAGACATCTTTCTTGACCTGAGGGTGTTGTTTCACAGTGGGCCAGACACAATCAAAGCTTACATCCATCTAGTAAGTCAGTAGAACTTTGCCAGCATAATACTTGCAGTACCCACTGCAAGAGGGTCGAAAAGCCCTCTCTGTTTAAAGAATCTGTTTTCTTCCATTTCTAAAGGAATGGGTTTGTATTGAGAATAAATGCATGTGAGTCATGCAGCACTCAGCACGCAGACAGGTAAACATGCAAGATGGCCATTCCTAATTCTTCCATCGTCTTCTGTATCTCAACCCTAGCTGACAAACATCGAACGTTGAAGTTAGCTAACAACTCAGTTAATGACTCATCAAAATCAATTCTGAATTCAAGAGAAGGCATTGAATCCTGTTTTCTGAAAACAGTGATTGCTTCATATTGGCACCAGTACGACATTACTTGTTTTGACAGGCTTAAACCAATTTTGCTGTCATCTCTTTCTATTTTTGTAGTTTATGCATGTTTTTCCAATCATCTTATTCAGGCATCCCATCTCTTTTTTTAAAATAAATGCACTGTTTCAGATGGAAAGGTGGAAACAGAAAATATCATTTGTTGCATCATTTTGTTTTTTGAATGGTTGCTTTGCTTGACTTTACCTGTGTACAAGGGGTTTCATTGGGTATGCCCAAAACCAAAACGTAATGGAAAGGTCTGACAAATAACAACCACAGGAGTGATCAAACTCACCTCCTTGTTTTCATAAAGACTGCAAGTGTCAGGAACCAAGACCGTTTCGCTCATGCTTTGCTCCTGCTGTGTTGCCACAGAAGTGTAGGGCGGTTTGTTGCCTTGTGCCCTGAGTAACGAGCAGGCACTGGATGGACTCAGTAGCTCTTGGTGTGTGTCTGGGTGTGCATGCACACATTTGCATGCTCATTCATTTCCTGCATTTTCTTTTCCAACTGGTATGAATTAAAAAGCCCAAATCATGTATTGACTTCAGGCTGGCAAAAGGCAGAAAGATTGAATTCCTGTGAAATTGCTTACTCATTCGCTATCTGCTTGTACCGAAGAAGCTCAAGTAAGAGATGTTACCTAATCAAATTTTCCTTTACCATAATTTTGCAGAGTATGAGGTTGTGTCAACTGAAAATGGAGGAAGTGATGGTGAAAAGGAGAAATCAATTATCACTACAAATCAAACCCATTCTACCGTGGAAAACCTAAAACCTGACACAAGGTAATTAAATAATACTATTTTCTAAGTTAATCCAACTAATTTAGTCTGTCAACTCTCTGCCACTTCAAATGGAAATACCTATGGAAATAAAACCCATTTGGTTTTACTCCTGTTCTGATAGGGAAAAGGTACAGTTTGGTTTTGCTTTCTTGTAAGATAACAGATAAAACACATTTGAGGAATCTTTAGGAAATTTCCAGGAGTATTTGTTGTCTGGACAAGGTGCAGAAGTGACCTGTTGTATCAGAAAGACTACCTGTCAAATGTAAGAAAATTACTGTGCAGAGGAAAAACACATTTGTCCTGAACATGTTGTTTTCTTCCACTGTCTTAAAAGAGCTGGCAAATTAAAAATGAGTAAGTGAATTCCAGTTGATGGTGTGCCTCTCATGCAACTAGTCCAAATAAGCATGATCTATCTTTAAATATCATATCTCATAAAAAAGCATTCTTCTTTTTATGGTAAAATTCAGAGCAGGGAAGAAAGCCACTTGTCTTTTGTTACATTGTTTACTAATTGCATCAGAAAGTTAATGAGCGACACTTGCGGTTTTTCCTGCAAGACCATCCATTTGGCTTTGGTGAATGGATTTTTTGTTTTAGATAAACTGTCGTTTTCTATTATTATCAACCCTAAATTGGAAACACAGCAAAAAACTCTGCATAGAGCCCATGCTGAACCTTTATTTTTAGGCAATGTGTGGTGTAATCCGGGGTGCTGGTTCCACCTCTGCTGTTACCAGCAGCTCCTTGGAGAAGGAATGAAAACTTATTGCACGAAGTGGAGGGCAAGGGAAGAGAATTTGGAAAACAAAATGCATGGGAAAATTATGATACCCCAAAAGAGTTTCTCTGATGAATTTCAGAAGATGAGCTCACAAGATGGGCTAGAATTGCTGTGTTTGGCTCCAAGAATGCCTGTGTTATTTCCTAAAGGCATGTGGCTTGTGAGAGGGCGAACTGAAGCTATGTTGTTCTGTCATGTTAAAAGGCAATTAGGATAAGTTAGCAATACATAGCTTGGGCACCAAGCATTGCTTTTCGTGATCGGCTGAAAAGGCTTATATGAGATGGCAAAACAATGTGTTTCTGGAGTAGTGACCAAGAAAGGGAGAAGCTGCTGCTGAAATTGTCAGGTGTGATGTTTGTGTTTTCATTTCAGTTCTGTTTTGAAAAAATACAGTTACATCTTTGAAAAGAGCTCTGTGTTGTTAAGCAGATTGTCTTTCATTCCACATTCAAACTCTTCGTGTCACATATGGTGGCAGAGATTGAATGGATTTGGTTAAGGGTAGAAGGGCATAGAAGCGAAGAAAAACCCTTGCTTGTGGGAGCACTGTCCACACAATCATAGGAGAAAAGCTTTTTACACTTCTGGTTGTTCAGAAAGGAGGCAAGATGGAGACAGGCAGACCCAGCTAGAACCTTTGGAAAGGTCATAATGAAGGCAGGAGCTATGCAGAGGCACAGAAGATGATTTTTAACTTTAATTAGCAACAATTCTGTCAAACCTGTGAGAAGATTTTCAGGTTTTAGTAGGCAAGAGCAAGCCAAAGACCATGGAGTACATCTGCCTTTCGAAGTGTGCATTTTGTTACAAGGAGCTAGATAGGAAATCAGGAGTGACTGGTGGAGGCTGACTTAAGATATAAAGGGATATATATATGAAAAGGAAGCAGCTACCATTCTCCAAGCCCAGCCTCAATAAGGAAAGACAGTGAAAACCTTTCTGGATCCAGGAGGCCATTGCCCAAAATTGAAAACCTTTGATATAAATTGCAGTGGTGCATGTCCCTCAAGTCTCACCAGATTTAAGGATGTAAAGTCCTCAGAGTGGCTCTGTTCAATAAAACTCCCATTCCAAGCGAAATGAGTGTTTCCTAATTTTGAGGACACCTTGAGAGCTTTGGCAGAAGCACAAGAAGTTACTGTTACCACTTAAATCCAGGCTTGCTGGCACACTAAATCCAGGGAAAATAAGAAAGTGGTTAAGACAGCTGGCATGGTGTAGACAGTATCTGTTCTGCCAAGGAACATCACATGTCCATAATAAAAGTCTCCTGTCTATCAGGAGCTGCTCATTAGGTGAAGGAAATGGACTTGTGGATAAAACTGACTGCAAATGGGAGGAAGAGCGACAATTAAACACAGCTCAATATTCATTAACAGAGACTGTGAAATGTCAAAAAAATCATCAAGTAATACATTAAGACTGGGAAGGAAACTTTTCCATAACTAGCCTTAAAGGAAAGAGCTGTAGAAGAGGTGGAGCTGGAAAAGAAACTTGGAAGAGAAATAGAAATCCCTCCCACAAGTGATCAGCATTTACAAAAGTACCAGCAATATATGGAAAGAGAGATGTTCAGTAGCAGAAGGTGGATTAACTGGGAAGAACCTCTTGGCCTAGGAACACTTTGGAGAAACTGACAAGCTGCATTGGAGACCCTATTTCTTCCAGCTTTCCTGAAGTCCTCAGTGAGGCTCGTGTGAATCCCCTATGCTGCTCTGAAGGTCCGGTGCATTCAGAGCTAAAGGCAGCTAAGGACAGATCTAAAGCAGACAGACCTAAACAAAGACTTCCCAAAAAGACATAAAAACGTTTGGGAATGTGTTACCTCAGCCTTCATGGGTAAGTTTAAGCCAGGAAGACCCTGTAGCAGCAAGACAGTTGGAGCCTGTAGTTGTGCAGATGCACGCTCTTGAGGAGCTGTACCTGGCAGAGATGGGCTGCAGTCACACTGGCCAAGGTCTAGCGTCCTGTTGAGGTACTTCAGGTAGGATATGGTAGTGCCTGGCCCAGAAGCTAAAGAGTTAATTTCCCACAGCCAGCAGGAGGGAAGCAAGACCAACAACCTTTCAGTGTGAGGGGGGCAGAACAAGCAGCAGGGAAAACCTGGGTGCATCTGAGCCTGCCAGATCATGCTGTTCGTTTGCTTTTGTCTTTCGAATTCTTCATTCTTGTTCTGCTGAGTC
>VZTG01002681.1:0-30705 GCA_013397845.1 Melanocharis versteri | reverse complement strand
TAAAAGCAAACTAGGGAAATTTAATCCATTGAAACAGCCATACTTTTGCGGTATAAACCTTCTTTGTTCTAGAACAGTATTTTCATAGTAATTACCAGTGATTCAATATCAGACTAGAAAGATGTTCAAGATCAATTTTGATGAAGGTGCTACCTGTCATTTTCTGGATTATTAAGCATTAGGGATGAAGGGAGCACTCGTGCCACACTTGCAAATCAGCAGCAGTTTGGAAGACAGGGTTAAGGTTTAAAAGGATCTTCAAAAATTGGAAAATCATCAGATGAGGTAATGAAAGTAGGAAGATAAGTCAGGAGCTGTGTCCTTAACAGGTGATATCTACAGACAGGATAAGAACCAATTGCTGGAATGTTTGCAAGACCTTCTCCAGACANATCAGTTTTCTCTAATCACAGCATCAGCTTGTTTGGAAACACTCAAGTAGCCACAGTTTTCTGTTTATGCAGTGCTTCTCAAAAAACAATACTCATCCAAAACCACAGCAGGCAGAGATGCCATTAGGCAAATGGACAGAAGTTGTCAAATCCTTGGAAGATGCAACAGAGCATCCAGATGACAATAACAGCTGCCATGGTGCGAAAAAAGAAGCACAATTTTAAAGTCAATCGACTAATTTGGGGACATTTAATCACCTTTAAATGTGGTTAAATATGTTACTTCATTTAAAAGCGGTTATGTNAAAAAAATTAAAAACAAAACCAAATAAACCAAAACCAAGAAACAACCAAACAAACCATAAAAATATGTAAAGAAAGGTTAGACAAAATACATACCAACCCTCAAAACCAAAAATACCCTCCACCTTTTTGGGCAAGTGAGGATGAACAGGTAACACAGTGCAGGGCCAAAAATGTTGAAAATACACCTGCAAAGTAAAAAGATATGTAACAGATAAGTCATACTTTGTTAACATGCCAGAAAGAAGATTAAAGTAAACACTGTGAGGATTGAAAATAACTGCAGTTATGAAACAGTGAATGAAAACTGTTTAAGGAGTTAATCTCCACAATAGGGTGCTTTTAATTACAGCTCAGACAAACTTTTCCTGAGAGTGGCTCGAGTGGAGCTGGAGTTGCATGAAATAAAAGAATGGGCCACAGAACCTGCTCGAGTCATTTCTAATAATTCAATAACTCTACAAGTTCATGGCAAAAAAAGAGTAATTCCTATAACAAGAAGCTCAATTCTCATCTGGTTAATCCTTAACATCACTAAAAGTATTCCAGGTCCTGTCATTCACAGCTTGCAAAAGAGAATATATTTCTTTAAATATGCAACCTGAATATCTGTAGAATGGTAATTCTATATATGGGCATATGGGAGATGATAAAGCTATTCAGATAGGAGACACGTTTTTAAACCCTTCAGTCTTTGAATTACTGGGAAATTTTCCCACTCTTATGATCAATGTTATCTGTTCTTTGCTCAAACTCAGAGAAAAAAACAGTAAATCTGTCAGGTAATTGGGAAGGAAGTAAGGAAATTGGCTGTGTGTTCAGAAATAATGAAATGGTTCATGATCACAGGATCAGAGCTGCATCAAATCCTTGTTTTAGTGCCATTTAGAGGCCACTTTGTAAAAGCAAGTGGGTTTTTATTGCGTGTTGTTTTTTTTTGTTTGTTTGTTTCGTTGTTCTTTCATGGTTTTGTCTTTGTCTATAGTTTCAGGGGGGTTTTTTTGGTATTTTTTTGGTCATTAATGCAAGACTAAAAACTGGGATCTCTGACTTAATGTATGCATGTATAATCTACAAGAAAATGGCATTCAGTTGGAAATTTTTATACAAGACATCCAAAGTTTTATGTACAATAATGTGGCTGGACATTTTGGCCATCTGGCTGAATTCCACATCCTAAAAACAAATATAATTTTAATAATGTCCCAATGAACAGCAATAACTGTACCAAACTTAGTGGTGTGAGCACTAAAAAAAAAAAGACAAACAAAAAACCACCAAATTGTTGAGCAGGTTTAAATCTGTGCAGGGCTGAAATTCCACTGAAAGTATTAAAAATAGACCATTTCAAGCAAAATTCAGGTCACAGTAGGGGCAATTCTGTGAGACAGACAGTTTAATTTTTCCATGCTTCTCTGGAGTATTGAAGTATTCATAATGCCCTAGCTGTTTCTGCAATATCTCCCTCACTTTTCAAAAAAGCTTTAGAAGCTCAATACCACTGTCTTCACAGCTCGGGTATCTGCACTAACACGAAATCTTTTGAAAAATCCCATTCTCACTCTTAGAAGTCCGACATCTGAGGTGTAATTCTTCCGCTTCGTGTATCAAGAGCTCGAGCCTCACTTTTAGCCACTTCTATGTATTTGTAACCACTTATGGATTTTCGTTAGCCGAGCTGCTCGGGAGGACGTTAACTTTGGAAGACGGCAACAATAAAGACCTTAGAAATGAAGTGGGATTGGTGAGGCACTGTGGATGTGTGAAAAGAAGGAGCTGAGCTGTAAAGCTGGAGTGGGAGAGGAGGCAGGAGGGTTCAGGCACGTTCGTGCAGCTGGTGAGGACTAGTGCGCCACGGGGATAAAGAGATAAAAAATGCTCCAAGCGGGGATTGCTCCACTTCTGCTTGGTTACAGGTAAACTACTTATCCTGTACCCCTGAAATCTGGAAAAAAAAAAAATTAAAACAGCCTCTTAAAAAAAGCGAGGTGAGCTGTAGCAAGGGGAAGACGGCGTAGCGCGAAATAAATCTGGTTAATTTGAGACAGCGGTCTAGCAGAGCTGCGCAGATTTACACCCGGGGTTTTTACTCATTTGTTCCTGAGTGTGGGAGGGATGTGCAGGCTGAGGGTTCAGGGCGACATCCTTCTCCCTGGAGCCAGCAGGGATTTGTCCTTTGGCTCAGCGAGGCCGGTCACTTTGAAGGAACTGTCCACATCAGCACTTTCCACCTGACAGAGGGATATTAGACTGAGAGAAAATAGATGGGAAAACAACTTTTAATTAACAAACATGAGTGGTTCAGAGGAATATGCTGACTGTGGGGTTTTTTTCCCCCCTCTATCTTTGTGGGATGGGGAAATCAAACCAAAGCTGCCCTCGTCTCGACCTTAGAATATGTCCAGCTTTTAATTGTGCTCAGCACAGAGGAGATGAGGTTCTGTGAAGCATCAGTCTGAGCCTGCCAGCTTTAGTGCTCCATCTTCCTCTGCCTCAGCTTTCTCGTTTATTTTGCTGAGCATTTCATCCTGTGGCCTAGACCTCTTTTTCTGTTCTGTTCTCTTTTTTTTTTTCCAAGAGTCCAGTATTTTTTCAAAAATTCATCTGCTCCTGATCTTGCCCTAAAGCTAAGTTACAGCTCTGAGATCACCTCATGTGTCATAGGCTTAAAACTAAAAATCAGATGGGAAATAACAAGATTAGAGGAGGACTATTAAAATAAAACTGCCTGGGGCAGTGGGGTGTGGCTATTAGGACTCAGATGGCTAAAAAAGGAAATGAAGACAAAGAATTTTCCTAGGCAGATAAAAGGAATCAGTGTATAACCCAGCAGGAAAATCTCTCTGAGAAAAAAAATAAGCATATAAAAAAGGGTTGAAAAAAATCAGTAGAAGGGTATTAACATAGTATTAATAAAAGTCACAATGTTATATTATTTCTGAACAGCACCTAAAGAAAGGACTTCTGTCACAGATGGGATTTTCATTTTCCTACTACTCTAAATTCCCTAGAAAGAGACAATGTCAAATGACACAGCAACATGAAACATGATATGGGATAATAGGAAAGGGAGTTGATTATGTTTTATAGTGTACCATATGCAACAAACTGGAACTTGAGCTGCTTTCTGCAACATCCACACCAGGCTGCAAAATTGTGCCTGAGAATTTATAGTGAGTATTCATCCAAACTAAAGGAAGTGATTTCCTTCCAAAAAGTGATGTATGCTGTACCACTGACAACCTGTATGAGAGGATTCTCTTGGGTTTTTGTGGTTTCAGCTGCTGCCTCAGAACTGCAACGTGAAAAATTCTTGGCACCCTCACAGCAGCTAATAAGGCACACTGTCCTCTCTCACTGTGAGGAAATTCTTACATTTGTACAAAAAGCAATCTCAATATAAAAGAAGAAAACGCTATAGTTGACAGACCCTTTTGACTGTCATCAAGCGTAAACATGAAAATAAACCCAATATTTTGTCTATTAGGTAGGATGTCTTTAACACCTGGAAGGCTTTTAATCCCTGGTGCATTAACTGTGAACACAGATTAGTGGTTGTGCACTTGCTATATTAAACAAAAAGAGGTATGACATCTTGAATAATGCTGTCAGTTATATTCTACCAATTGCCATGGGGTGACAGAGCTGAGAAATATCCTCCACGTCACTGGAATTCTTTCCTTGCAGATTGTTTATGCTGAGGTCAATTTTCTCAAGGGGAGGTTTTAGTTACGGGGCCTTGTGGTTTCAAATTCAGCTCCCTCTGTGTGCTGCCATGGTTCCTTCAGTATCCTGGGAATGGAATCTGGCTGAAATCAGTTGCAAAACTCCCACAGATTTTAGTGGTGGCAGAATTTCAGCCAATATGACTGCAAACAACATTAATCCCCCTGCTGCACATTTCCTTTTTGTTGGCTGATGGGTTGTCCAAGTGTGTGTGTAGGCTGAAAAAAAACAAAATTAGCAGGAGGAACACAGCAGTTGCCGTGGTAGTAAGTGCCTGGGAAGAATGGAGAACAACAAGGGAAAATAAACCAGAAGGTGACAGAATGAAAGAAAATAATTTTGAATGGTTTGGGGCACAAGTAGGCCATGAGTAATATTTGTTTAACCTGATTCTAGACATGTACATATCAGTGTGAGGAAGGCCAGTAGAAAGATGGACAGGATTGCCAGGATTTTATGTCTCCACATATTTTTAATCTCTGTTTCCCTTTGAGAAACAGATATTCCAGTTGGACTGTGCTGTGCTTCTGATATTGAGCTCCAACTGAGAGATCTGATGCTTTAAAAATGATTTTCTGGGGTTGTTTGGATGAGGGTCACCATCTCCCTTGTTGTTTCTCCATTGAAACTGGTGAAGGGACCCTTCTAACGTCACCCATTCTGTGATTCTGTAATTCTGTGAAATAAGATTCTTATGTTATTCTAATGTTCTAATATAAACTTGTATTAATGAAACAGAAGCTTGAAATTATTTAATATAACAGAAGAAAATGCATAATCTTTTGTTTTCTCCATCTGAACAAATCCTCAGGCTAAACATCCTCTTTTTCTGTACATATTCTGTCTATTCTGAGCAAAAACCATCAGGAAAGATCAGCAAGCATAATCTGAAATTCGTGTCTACAATTTTAAGAGACACTATTCTTGTGTGGCTGGAAATATGTCTTTGCTTCATTTCCTTTCAATAGAAGAATATATTTGGCAGACACACTTTTTTACTCATGGTTTGTCAAAAACAAATAAAATAGATAGGATGTATGAGGAGCAGGAAATGAAGTAGAAAGATGTCTAAGTAATTACAAATCTGAGCTATCATCTCTAAGATAATCTTCTCAGCTTCAGTATTTTTTAACTGCAGCATCCTCATGATTTTATAAGACCATAACATTGTAGGTTTGGTGGGTTTGGTTTTTTTATATAGGAAAATATTCTAAAGGATGAAGGTGTATGATGAAAACACAGGTTTTCCTTTTGTAATCTCTTATTAAGGACTTTAAATCAATATGTAAAATTTTCCCATCGTCATGAAGATTTCTGTCAGTCTTTGGGAGATCTCTATGGAGCCTGTAGGTCATGACATTATTACACAGAAAAGGATGCATGTGATCGTGTAAAAAAACACATTTCAAAATCTGAAATTCTCTAAGCTACAGAGAACTGAATATCTAAAATTTAAGGAAAGGCCTAATGTAAAATCCTGACGGATTTGTGAAATTTGTTAACCCTCTGCATCTTACTGATTTCAATTGAAATTATGTACTACTTAACCTTAATAAATGACTTCTTCTATTGTTACTCCTCTGGACTAAAGCAACAAATTCTCTCTTATTAATCCACTCACCAATAAAGGGGTGTGCAAGTACCCTTTTCCTGAGCACCAAGAGCAACTCATAATCAGGCCATAATCCTATCTGCATAATTTAGCTGCCACATTTCGATATTTAAGCGTGCATAGCCAGAAATGTGAAAACACAGCTTTGGCCACATCAGGTTCAAAATACTAAGGAATTGAAATTCACTAAGCCAAAATAATATTTCACACCTTTTGTTATGCTATTTGGGTGTACTAAAGGTCTGTGGTCTTATTTTTGTGATTTGTGTTTTCCATGACAGATTAGCCACTGACAGAGGAGTTAATTGCAATAATTGAGAATCCAATAATGAGATTGTCACACGCTTGAGCCTAGTTTTGCTTCTTCCTGTCCTTGCTTGCCCAGGAAACAACAGTGGCCAACTTTTCTTTGGTATTTCATATCACAGTGCTGAGCCTTCCCCACTGCACCTGGGCTCAAGTGCTTCAACATCACCCAGAAAGTGCCAAATGTTTCCATATTGTGTGGATTGCAGCAGGAGCCAAAATAAAAACTAAAAAAACCCAACAAAAACAAAAACCCAAAACCAAAACAAACCAAAAGAACCCCCCGAAACCCCCCAGAAGTTTGGCAATAGCAGTGATAGAAAACATAAATCTCCCTGGTATTTTCTTACCTTCGTACTGGAGAGCCAAAACAATAATTTTCATGACTAGCTTGTAAAACTGAAGGGAAGAATCATAGAAATCCAAAATGGTTTGGGCTGAAAGGGACCTTAAAGGCCTTGTTCCACCCCCTGCCACGGGCAGGGACACCTTCCCTTATTTTCACTCCATCCAGGTTCTGTCTCACACTTTAAGCTGCCTCCTCTTCCCAGATTTCTGTAAAAAGGCCAAGTCTTAATTTGTGGCGTGGTTTTGTGCTGTTTTGGAGGCGTGAATTTACAGTGCAGCCGCTGCTGCATGGTAACCATGTGCAAGAGGCAAATCCCCTGTAAATGCAAAATAGCTGCCTCACTTCCTAGCTGGAGATTGATACAGTTCTTATTTCTCTTGCGTAGAGCAGAAATGTGGAGACTTGCCAAGAAATAACTGGAATTTCGTGGGCCTGTGCACTGATTTATTTTGCTAAAGGTACCTCATTGCAACTCCATCTTGAGTCTCATCACTACACCTCCCTCCATTATTTCTCAGTGAAAATGCTCCAAAATGGAGAGTTTTGTGCTCAGCTCAGGAAACCCACTGCCTCACAGTCAGTTATGAGGGTTTAATTGAAACCTAAGCACGTCCTAGGCCACATCAAGGGTGTTGCTATCCCTGCCATTCCTAAAACAGATTAAAAAGGGAACTTCGCTCAGGGTTTGGTACAGTTCTTCCTCCTTTCACCATTGCATCCCATTTCTTAGAAAACTGTTGGCCAACTGGAGCTGCTGGCAGGGCTTAGATACTGCAAGACAGACTATATAATTGAATTAAATTTTATGTAAAATGAATTAGCTGACTATACTTCCTTCTTCCTTTTTTTTTTTTTCTTTTTTTTTTCTTTTTCTCTCTCTCTTTTTTTTTCTGATTACAACCCAAGTAGCAATTGAATTTTTCCTTTAGTTCACTTCTAACTGTTTCTCATTTTGGATTTCTATTACTGAGGAAGATATGATTTAGAAATTGCAATGTGAAAAACTGGTTGATGCCAACAACATATTCAGCATTACTTTTCTATCCTAAGATACACTAAAAGTGAATTTCTAGTTGCCCTACCTTTTGTTATTTCAAGCTGGACATCACAATTTGGCCAGCAGGGAAATCCACCAATATAATTCTCACTTTGTATCATCACTTCAATAGGCACACTCTGGGATTTGTTTAATTTTATTTCAGTTTATTATTCATCATTTCATCTCCATAGACTTGCAATGAATTGTTTTGTCTCGACATTATAATCTGCATATATTTGCATATAATAATCAGGCACTGGTTGAGAGTCTCATGCAGAAATTGTGAAAGCTCTGAAGTAGTATCTCGGATCAAAATATGTACAAAGTTTACTTCAAGTGTAATTTAAAAACTCTGGACCTTTAACTGATGCCTCCCGGGATCAAAAACTCCAGAAGCTGAAAAATCTTTAAAATGTGTTTCCTACTATCTATGCAATCTTTACAGACGTTATTAACTGTTATCAGTTACAATCCCTACTCATCTCTGAATAGAGTAATTATGCCATGTAGGGCTCTAAACCTAATTATTCCAGATGATAACTGAAATAAGAGCCTTATGAATATCTGAGCCCAAACTTCCTTCATCAGTTTGCCCCTTTCCAAAAATTTTCTCTGGAACAGAAAAACCTCAAAGTTTTTATCTCCTCATTAGAGTTTTCCTTGCCTGCCCCAATAATTTTTCACTGAGTTTTTATGGAGGCAGCTTTTACCAAGACAACAGACTGTGGCGAGTCTTTTGGGGAAATGAAACAAAACAAGACAAAACAGAACAAAACAAAACAAATCAAAGCAGAAAAACAACCCCAACCAACAAAAAACAACTCCAAGCCAAAGCAACCAACCAAAAAAAAAAAAAAAACCCCAAACCAAAAAAACAAAAAAAAAAAAAAAAAAAAAAAATCCCAAACCAATGACAACAAGAAGAACAAATTATTTTGAAGTATTAATTCTCTACTCAGACTGAGACATGGGCATGCTGAATTGAAATAAAAATTATTGCATGTTGTTGTAACTGAGAGTTGTAGCTATGAATGCAAACGGTAATATATTCCATGTTTTTGCATTTGAAGTGCTGTGATAAAACTTGGATCTGATGACCTGAATGGGCAGGAGGACAAACTTTACAATTCTGTCCTTCCCGTGTTAAACTACCACCTAACAAAGGTGAGCAGATATTTTGGTTTCTTTCCTACCTTGGTTTGCTGTGGCCTGTGGAAGAGGAAAATACGTCCAGAAACATCATCACAAACCCCCTGATATCACATCCTGGATGTTCAAATTGTCAGTGTTCCAGTCAAGTAAGGTTTTGGAAGGCTGGCAGGACTAATACTTTGAGTTTATACCTCTTCATAAGGTTATTCTTTTTTGGGTTTGGACACTTTTGCTAGAAAAATACAGATTTCTGTCTGTTTCTCAGGGCTTCTTATTTTTAAGCATTTTAAAAGCATGAATTATAAGCACATGCAATATAGATATATGCACAAGTCATGGTATCATTTACCTTCTCCTTGCTTTTAGGCCAAAAATGAAGTTCAGGTGTCCGACTTCAGTATGAAGTTACACTACTTTTCCCATGTTGGATAGTTGGTTACACCATGGATGTTCAACTCCCTTGCAGCCTGAAAGTGATTATTTTTTTGTAAGAAAAAGGCCTGAGGCTGACATGTCTTTTTGTTGGTTGTCACATCATAATAAAATACTGTCCTGAAGCTTCTTTATGAAGAGGCAGAGAGCATGGAAACCACTAGAAGTGTGAAAAAACAGTAACATTCTAAACAGTGAAGAACCCTCACACAAGACAGAGAAAAATTTTGTCATTTTTGTGTCCCGGAAAACTTTGTCTTTCATCTGCCTCAGTGTGGCCTTAAATCGTCTTCAAAGAAAAGTTTTAAGAAGCATCAGCCCAGGTCACCTTCCTTTACTGCCTCCTGCTGTAATTCAAAATTTTTACTGACACCATTATGTTAAGCAAATAGAAGGTGAAATTCAGTGATGAAAGACAGACTTGGGATGAAAAGCAAAAAGGGTACCTATGTACTGGCATGACTTGCCAGCCAAATACCTGTTTGTAGGCAAGATAAAAATGGAAATTGTAATAGAAGCACCATTACCCAAACAATTTCAGACAGGAAAAATTCTTCATGGCAAAACATGCTGTTTGAAGCATCTAGCACTGATTTCTTTCTTCAGTATTCTTCCAGTAACTTTATCCTTTTCCATATCCATATTAAAAGACCTTAACTTGTACTAGATTTAAGTTCTCTGGGCCAAGTGCCACTGTACTGATCTGTATTTGACACTACACAAAAAAAGAACAGCAATTTTTTTTTTTTTTAAATTCCCCTTGAGTATTTTTGGTTGGTTCATTAGTTGTTGGGTTTTGTCTGATATTTTTTGTGATTTATCTAAGCAAAACACACAGGGAAGGTGATTTTTATTTAAAGATGCAGCTGTGATCACCTGTCTCTGTGCTAGCTTTTAGCTATTTAGAGACCTGTTGGAAGTTTCAGGGTGGGTTTTTGGACAGCACTTCTGCAAGACAAGTCACGTGGAGAAATCCAACCCAGAAATCCAACATATTTTCAGGTTAGTTCATGGCTGCAGCTTTGCAAATGATTTTCCCAAGTGTTTGCTGTAAAAAGGACCATGCTGAAACTCAAAGAACCACATTTTCCTTTATAAACCTCTAAAATCCAGATGTACAAGACAAAATCTTTTACCGTTATTGATTTATTTATTCATATTTTGCTCTTAGCCTCATTCAGGATAGCAGCATGTGCATCTTAGGTCTTTTTCCCCAGTTCAAATGATAAATTGGCACAAAATTTCATGAGGCTGCAAAACTGGGTAAACATGTGTGGTTTTGTCTTTATTTTTAATGACATTTCCAAAAGTAAATAACCTAGAAGTTAATATGCCCAAACTATGCTGCACAGATATTTTTAAACACATGGAATGAAACATATGAAAATTGGGAAAAGTCAGACTTAAGATTGGGGATTTCAAAGCAATTCAGGCATTTTTATACCTGTATTATGATGGAGGTAAATGACGGTAAAATTTGTTTTTCTGGGTTTCTGATAAAGTTTGTCAGAATTCCTTCCTCGGGCTGTGTTTTGAGAGATCAGTACCATTGCTAAAATGTTTGCCTGAAGCTGGGATAGATTTGCTGACAGACACAGAAAAGTGAAAGATGGATAAGATGGAAGATGGGAACAGTTCATGCCTCTCTGGGCAACCTGTGCCAGCCCCTCAGAGGAAGAAATTTATTCCCAATATCCCATCTAACCACAGGTGACTGAAGACGTAAATTTTCTTCAATAATAGGAAAAAATAGCTGTTTATTTATGCTATGCATTTTTCATCACGAATGTCCAGGAAACAAGAATTGAAAATTTCCTCTTTTCATGAAAAAAAAGAGAAGATTTTCAGTTTACCTTTCAGTTTCAGACAGATATATATTAAGATTCCAGACTGCCTTTTGCTTCAAAGCAATCAGCTCTTACTGACAAGGGAGATTTCTACCACTGCACAACTAATATTATTTAAGCAATCATTGCAGCTTTGAGTACGTATTTCCTATTACCTCGTTCTAAATAATTCAAAAATAAAAGGTTTTCTAATAGATTCATGGCAGGCTACTTTGCAGAGCTAAGAAGGAATAAATGCCAGCCATGTTTTAGTAAATATAATAAAATTTTGTAATCTTAAAACATATGGGCAGTACCTCTTTGCATAATCCCTTGTTTCTGCAACATCTGTTCCTCAAGAAATAAGTACATCTGAATGTGAAATTAATTTATATTCATGGTTTCCTCATCATATTTTTTTTTTTTTTTAGTTTCCTACAGAGAAATTATTGATGGGAAATATAGTCAATTTCCAAAATATAGTAATATTTTGAATAGCGTTATATCCAAGGTCAAATCTTTCATTTATACATTTATATAAATTTATAAATAAGATTTTATATACATATAAAGACAATAACATTTTTTTAATGTAACGAAAGTACATGGATTATTTTCCTTTCCACTTCAATCCCTTTCACAGTAACTTTCACCCTCCCCATTTCTGACAAGGCTGTGCTGCACTGGGAGTGTGGAGTATACTTGAAATAAAAGGCATAATTTTAATTTGGAAACCCAATTCCAGCTGCTGCACATTTTCTTCCATATTATCTGTCCTTTTTTTTTTTTTTTTCTTCACCTGGGATGGTAACAGACAGCAGCGGGGGTAGGATAAATTTGGAAATACAGCCTAGACAGGTTGTTTGGGTCAATGGTTCTCATCAAGTTGGCTTTACCAGGCTCAGCCCATCTTATTTTGAGTGAGTAATCTGATTTTTAAACTACTGTTGAAAAAACAACGAAACAAAGAAAAAAACCCCAAAACCCAAAACCAAGAACCAAACCCCCCCAAGAAACCAATAAAAACCCCACCAAACAAAGCCAAACAAAACCACTAAAAAAACACCAAAGGAGAAAAACCCCAAAAACCAAAACACCACAAAAAACCCAAACAAAACCCCTGAAACCCCAAACCGAGCAAAACCACCAAACCAACCAACCAAACAAACAAAAACCAAACCCAAAAAAACCCCAAAACAACAACAAAAAAATCCCCAAACAAGCAAAAAAGACCAACCAAAAACCCAAAACACCAGACTAAACTGGGCGAAATCAAAGCAGAAATAGACCTTGCAACTAGAAAACGACATAATTGTAAAATCAGATGTTTACTTTTCTGGATTACTTACCCTGGCATCCTGATACTTGGAGACACTCGGGTATTTCTGTAAGGTGCTGTTTCTTTTTCGAGAAAGAACATCTGAGTTTACAGGAAAGATAAGGAATAATCTACCAGAGATTGCTCCCCCAGCTCCTCTTTCCCCTCACAAAACTCCACCTCTTTCCACTGGCATGAAATGCTGCCAGAAATGGGCTGTGGACTCTTCACTTTTAGGGATAAGGAAAGAAATTATAAGTTTTTTGGCTTTATTATTTTGTCATATATTTTCCTCCTTCAAATCAGTGCACCTCCCTTTTATACGTGTAATATTAATTTAAAACGTTCACAAAAAAAACCTCTCAAACCAAGAAAAAAACCCCAAAATAGTCTGAACTACTTTTAGAAGAAGAAATAAGAAACATATGTAAAGGAGAAATAGATTGCAGTATCAACAAATAAAACTCTAAAACTCAAATAGCCACACCCTTCAGAGACTTGAACTTCTCTTTTTTACATGTTAAATTGGACCTTTTTTAATAAAACACCAGTGTTAGAATATTATTTTCTCTCCCTACTAAATCTAGGGGTTCCTCTTTAAAGACATCTCCATATTATATCTATATTATTCCATATTTGTAATTAGTCTTGAAAGCTACTGGCTGTGTGTAAATAATGCCTTCAAATAACCTGTTGCATATTCATGCCAAACCCATGCAGATAAAAATGAAAAAGAATACAAGCCATTTGCAATTTTAGAAATAATTTTAGAAAATCTTATTCGTAAAAAAGCAACTCTACTAGATGGAATTGTCTAAAGTTCTGCCACAGCAAAATTATTCTGTCTATATACTCATAAAATTTTTCCCTCTCTAAAGTAAATTAATAAAATTCTACACCTTTGAAACTTCTATTTGGGAAATGTCTAAAAAGAGTTCTTTGATGTGATATTTCTCTAAGAACAGCCTAAAATTTTCTTTTCTTTTCTCCTTTTCTTTTCTCTTTTCTTTTCTTTTCTTCTCTTCTCTTCTCTTCTCTTCTCTTCGCTTCTCTTCTCTTCTCTTCGCTTCTCTTCTCTTCTCTTCGCTTCTCTTCTCTTCTCTTCGCTTCTCTTCTCTTCTCTTCGCTTCTCTTCTCTTCTCTTCGCTTCTCTTCTCTTCTCTTCGCTTCTCTTCTCTTCTCTTCGCTTCTCTTCTCTTCTCTTCGCTTCTCTTCTCTTCTCTTCGCTTCTCTTCTCTTCTCTTCGTTTTAATTTCTTCAGTTTCTTGTTAACTCCAAAATCTCTGATTTGCTTGAAGTGGTTCTCTTCCTCTTTTATAATGAAAGTCTAATATGGAGGGTTTTAGAGCCATGGGGAACTACTTCTTTGAAAAACAAATTTTAGATTGGGGCTTAACAGGTTTCAAATCCTTGTGTAGAAGTCTGAGATGCTGAGACCTGGCAGCAAAAATATTAGCAAATTTCTGAGAAGAAAAGTGTGCAGCTGCAGGTTTCCTCTCAACAAATATTGAAATGAGAAATAGGATTTGTTAAGGAAACCACAAAAGTTTGTGTTTTTCCTCTCGTGAAATGGCAGGAAACTTTCAAATACCTAAAAGACAGTAGAAAGGCCATTAAAAAAAAGAAAAATAAATACTTAACACTACCTCACCAAAACATCAGTTTTAGTCAATGGTGGTTTCTAAATCAGTGTAACAAGAATGTGTGTTAAAAATATATACAAAACATAGATGTGTACCAATATAATGCATGCATGAATCTATATAGATAAACAATTGAAAACAAAAAAGAAAAAGTGGAACTGAGTTCCCTTCATGCATCAGTGGAATTAGATTTCAGAAAGCAGACAGGTCAATAATTTTTAGTTTCATGAAAAGGACAACTGGAAACTTGCCCCTAAAATCTTGACAGTTTTAATGTCATTTAATTTTAGGTGTTTTATTTCTCTACAGAAATGAAGATTAACAGAGTTCTGGGTTGTATAAAGACATTTGTGATTCATATGTATTGAAGTTTGAAAGGCAACCATTAAAATTCCAGACTTGTTGGCATATTTACAGGTATTTGGGTTTTATTTCATGATCCTGCAGATGCTTATATACTCACACAACTCAATTAATAGAAACCTTTCTATCTGAATCCTGAAATTTAAGCCCTGTGAATGCTTAATAGTTGCAGAAGCTGAATCTTGAGCAATGACCAAGGTCTGATTAAAAAAAAAACCCAAACCCCAACAATTTAAACTTATTTGAATCCTTAACCTTCAAGTATGACTCCTAAATTAATTTTGGACTCCAGAGTACCAGGTCTTATTTTCAGAGCTGTTGATTTTTCATAGTGTTTGACGAGTTCAACACCTATGAAAACCAGCAGGTGTGAAAAATTCTTTGTTTATTTGGATTTTTGATTATTTCATAAGGCTCAGTATGACATACAAGCTTTTCTTCTGGTTCTTGCGATAAAAGTACAGTAATTTTAAAGTATGTTTAGAGCTTACAAAGTGAAGGAAGAGACTAGGAATTGAAAAAGGTGCTCTAAAATAAAAAAGTTTCAGTAATTTAGTACTACTGTACTTTAAATCTCTTCTCTAAGCTATTGAAGCATGCACAAATCTTACCTAATATTAAAAGTAAGCTGTTCTCTCTTACAATTTTATGCTGATTATAAACACGACAGCGTTTTGAATCAGCAGACATTAACAACCCCAAAACCTGCATATTGCACCAAAATTATCTATCCCCCTATCTCATTGTTACACTTTTACGTTATGGACCAGAATAATCTGAAGAGCTGGTCAAAACAGAGTCCATCATTCAAAAATCCATTTTGTTTCTGAATTTAAGTAGCTATCGGAGAAAGAGGATTAGAAGATTTATGTTATATGAGGTAGTACTATATTTGATATTTTTGAGCCTTGTGAAAGTTAAAGTCTGATTGTTTCTTGGATTCTTTTTAAAACACTGCCTTATACATAACTTTTTTTGAAGGAAAAATTAAGGTAGGACTAACAATAGCTTTGATTTAGGGTCTAGTATGAGGTAAGCCAATAGAGGAAATATAAAATTATGGAGATCATGGTAATGAAAGAGTATAACCTGCTGTATCTCTGCAAGATAATAATGATAATATTAAGCCAACATATGGTCAGTTCTAGCAGGAATTTTTACTCACAGAAACTTAATAGAAATCTCAGCAGGTCAGGAAAATCAGGGGCTGCAATGTTAGGAAGTGAAAAGTCTCTCATCAGTGAGCAGGGGAACAGAATGAAAAGTTAACTCATAAGAAAATAATGAACGAGAATCAATAATTCTGCCAGCATATGAGCATACTTACTGCTCCTGGAATTGCTAAACAATATTCAGGTAAGTATCCTGCTGCAAAAATCCTAGCAAAAGGAAAAGAGCTTTAAGAAATGCATTGCTAACCAGGAGACCTTATCTGTAATGGATCACTCTCTGCATCCAGGAACAATAATCGTGCTCACACAGTTTTTATTCATGCAAATCATCACAGTTCATCTCACATCAAACAGTGTTTCTTGTTCCTCTGGAAGGTGTCCTGATTAAATATACAGTTTGGTCTTTATTTTTGTATGGGAACTCAGTCTTCAATTTAGAGGTCTGGGGCAGACATTAAATGATCTCAGGGGTTTTTTCGAGCTGCAGAATTGTAGAAAAGTGCACTCGCAGCAGCTAGATGGATTTGTACAAATTTCTGATATTAGAATGGTTTTAAGAAATAACAAAAACCACTGAAACAACGAATCTATGCAAGGGCCAAAGCTTTCTCCTGTTATCCATGTTGCAAACCCCTCCCTGGGTAAGATTGTTTTACATCATAAGTTTGAAATGATTGTACACTGGAACTGATTATTTCCTATGCTGTTGGGGATGGAGAATGTCTTCTCATCGTTTTGGATTGGGTTTATAGCTTTTAAAGGGTTTATGGCAAAATTTACGTTTCCTGAAGTAATAATCTTGACACGTAAGGGAAATTACCAGCTCGAAATAGAAAATTAGTTCAACTTCATTGTAAACACTGAGCTGCTCACAGCAGTGATGTCTTAATCACAGACACTCCCCTTTAGACTGAATTCTATCCAAAGTAGTTCTCACTTATCTCAAAAAGATACTTTTGAGGAGAAACAATTTTTCTTTAACAGTTCTCCCCACGTACAAAAGCTCAGGAAAGATTCCTATTAAAAATCTAGCGTGCGGCCATTTCTAGTGATAAAAGCAATTTATCGAACGTGTAGAAGTCTCTCTAAATTATTGTCCATATTATGTACAGTTTTACAAAGAGAAAAAGTAGCATATCCTGTCAGAGAGTTTATGAGCTCAGACACAGGCACAACCTCCTCGAGAGATTTCTGTTCTGCAGGGCATAAAGTAAGGTAAATTCAGCTGAAAACACACGAGGCTGTCCAAGTCAATAGGTATTTCTTTGATACCATAACCCCTGAAGGAAGTCAGTATTTCATTTGGTTTCTCTTAGTCTCATGGTTCACCTTTAACAGCATTTTTCTGATTCAGCTGATATCCAAAGAAAAGGCTTTGGTATCAATTCCATGGGAAAAATGAAACCACTCCTCAGGGATTTTGACAGCCCAAATTAAATATGATATAATTGGCAGAAATGACGCTAGAAATGTTTTAAACAGGCAAATTTTTGGCCTTTTGTCAACATTATTATGATGCCAGGTTCTTGCACCAAGATCTCAATGGGATAAAAATTGCTGGCATTCTTTACTTTTTTACACTCTTTCTGTTGCACCAAACCATATTTCCTTATAAAGCTAAAACTGAACGTCTGAGCACTTTAGCCCTTTAGGTAAATCAGAATAGTTTTTTGTTCTTTCTAAAGTTATTTTCCATTTTCCCCGTGTCCTGTATTTGCTTGCCTCTTTCAGAGTGACGTGTCACTCTTTGATTTATCACAGATGAAAACCAAACAGCAGAAAGGTGAATCTGTGTTTCAGAAAAAAACCCCACACTTCCGTTTTCTGAAACTGCTTATTGCCAATAAAAAGAAAAGGTTATTTTGGCAAACCACACGCAGCTGTTTCCATATTTTGTAAAAATCATTCAGGTAGAATAATCTGCAGGTAGTACAGCATGTGACTTCCTTTAAAGAGTGGGAGGTTACATAATTGGAATGAAAACTCTATTTATAAACTGGGAGTTATAAATTGCTACTTGAACGAATTAAAAGGACGCCTGAACAAAGATGAACTGCAGTCCTCTGTCATAACCCAAAAATCTGCATCAGGAGCGTGCATTTGCCAAACTTTTTGATTATGTGACTTCTGGAAATTCATAATTTAGCCAAATCTGAGCATATCTTCGTGGCATTAAGGAAATTACACCTAAAACATGAAGATAATTTCTTTCCCCATTTCACCAAGGTGCTGGAGATTCTCACTGAACTAAACACATAATTCAGCTAAGGCAGAGGAATGTATTTCCACTTCATTTTATTCTAAGAATCAACTCTGAGGATGTTTGAAGAGGGGTTAGTTATTTTGTTTGTTTGCTTGTTTGTTGGTTTGTTTTTAGCATTAAGCATGTGACAGAAAAAAAAAATAAATAGAAATTTTCCAATGTGGTCTGATAAATGTACAGGAAAGAAAACAGATTTATTTTGTGTACTTAGTCTATTTTATTTTCCTAACACCACATCAGGGCAAAGACTCCATACCAAAAGACTATAAAATGGTATTTCATGTTAGTCAGCACCACTAATATGAGCAGAAATGTTATGTCCAAAACTATTATTATGTCAGAAATTATTCTCGGAAATTCTTTTCTAGCATCAGCTGTTAAGACCCAGATGGATTTTTCATGTCTTATCACAAGAGTAATTGTGCAGCTTCTGACTGAATTTCCTAACATCAGGTTACAGTGCTATGAGTGCAAAATGGAAATAATTTTATTTAATACCATTGAACTATCAGTAGAATATTACTTTTTGTGTATACTTCAGCAAATCCTTTCACAATTCTGACTCAGAAACTGCTCCATTTTACTTCTGAGAGGAGGCTATTATTCATAATTGCTTGGTAAGGATTAAGTAGTTAGGATTTGCAGAGCACCCTGAATTAGTGACATTTTTCAAGAGCTTGAATATGGTAATAGTAAGATATGATTTCCTTGCAGAGCTACATACTGTGGATTTGCCTTCCAGGTTCTCATTTCTTCCACGCTGCCTCTGCTTCAATTGTTAAAATTAAGTGTTCTGTTATAGAAGTGATGACCTTCCCTTCTCTATTTTTAAATACACATAATTCTGAGCCGGGAGCTGGGTAAGGACCATCTCACTAAAAAAAAAAAAAAGTTAGTGGGTAGATGGCTTCAGCAGAAGGAATCTTGCATATTCTGTTGCTTCAGTTTTGTCTTCCAAATATTTATATTAAAAAGCCCTTCAGGTTGTTCTTCCAGGCCTTTCCACTGGCGTACCATTATTGGATAAACCTGAAAAAAGCACTTTGTTCCATTTATTCCTTCCTCTGCCTCAAAAAGTTACTTATTCCTGGAGAACATCAGTGAAATGTGGACCCAAAAATCTCAAACCCATGGAGATTTTGACTCAGTATCAGATGTCCCAAGCATCCTTTCTAGTTGGAATGTGTACAGCCAGAATATTCATACTGGGAAGTGTGAAAATCTGTGCAGCAAACAACAAGGAAAGGACCTGTAATGAGGGATATGCATTAATGGAAAACAAAAATGCTGCTCAGAGTTGAGCTTTTATAACCAGACAGAGTCAGCTACAGCCATAGAGAGTTTCTAGTTCAGCTTTTGTTAATCATGCAAAGGTTGTGTACAACAATAAAAGGTTAATTTCAATTATTTGTGTTCTGTCTAATCAATTGCAGCTAAAATTTGAATGCCATCACCGCAGGACAGATGCTGTCCACGCTCATAAAACAGGTCTTCCTTCACAACATTGTAATTTGAAATTTATTTGCGTTATAACGACTTTGTATTTATCTTCTGATTGATACAGTACAAAAATAAGTCTGGTCAACCTGTTAAAAAATTATAGTATTTAAAATTTTCTGTTTCATTCGAAACAGGCAGGTCAAACTCAGAGAAGATCTGGAATCTGGGGTCACGAGAGTGTACAGCAATCAAAGGACAGAAATCCAAATCCACAGAAATGAATAGGATTCAAATTTGAAAGTGCTGAGGAATAAGTCCAGTCAGCCTCAGAGTGGTCACTGCCTCATCTGCTTAATGCAGAAATGCTAAAGTGAAAATCACTGTAGTTTAGAAAAAAAATGACAGCCCAAATCATCCAAACCGACCTGAAAAGGGAACAGTGGCATTTAAAATACTCCCTCTGCCAACTGCAGGAAATGTAAACTTTTATTGACAAAAAGTTTCTAACTAAGCCTACAGACAAATCAAGAAATGAAAGGCTTTGTAAAAAAGTTTTGATTTTCTTAAAATTTACCTTAAAATAAAACAATAACAGATGAATCATATGGTTACCTCTTTTTAATTTTTTTAATTTTGAAAATATTTTTTATTTTTATTTAATTCAGATAATTGTCTAAATAAAAAGTAAATGTTAAGTTTTTGCTCTGAGATCAGCATGAAGTTTTATTTATGCTCGAAAAGAGAATGTCTCCTCAGAAGGAAAAATTTCCATTTAATACAACAACAAGAAGGAAAGACTAAAGGTATTAGCTGATAGGATATTTATCATGTACGTCTGCAGAAATACATGAACACGCACTAAAGTTCTCAAGACTTTAATCTGGGGACCCTAATTAATTATATGCCATCATATTCAAATGCACATAACATTTGAATACTACTTATTCTTGGTGATTCTTACAATTTTTGTGTGTGAAAATTTCATATCGAAACAATACATTTGGATATATCTAGTAACACAATACTTATTGGCTCTTTAATTTAATATTCTCCAAATAAATGGTAGATCATGTGAGGAATTTGAAGCGGGAAGGAATATTAGCCTAAAAGATCTGCAGTGTTTTCTGTACTTTTAGGAATTGGTAAATAAAGGTGGGAGGCATCAGTTTGTTGCAAACATGATTTAAGCCTCTGATAGCAGAATTCACACACTAATGGGTATCTGGTTTTCTCTCAAGACCTTCCTTGTCAGAGATGAATTTTTTTTCTTTAAGCATAATGCTAATTAATTCTCTATCTTACAATGTGGAATCCTTAATTGTTTGGCGTTTTTCTTTTCTTTTAATTTAAGAGGACAAACGTAAAGCAAGAAAATATTTCAAAAACACCTTTTAATGCAGACTCTCTGCCAGTGAGCATCCACAGCCTCGATTTGCAGGTCAGACTCTCCAGTGGCATCACTTAATTATGAAGAGAAAGTTACTCTAGAAATAGGGTCCCACTTGAGAGAGCTTCACCCATAAACTGATAATGGAAATGAATAATGATCAGAGATGTGTGTGATTCTTCAGCAGAGACTAAACCTGGGAAAAAAGCAAATTAATATTTTTCTTAATCTTAGTTTTCTCTGTGCCAGCTAGAAAGGCAAAAATAATGATGGTGATATGCAAAACATCTGTAATCAGACGTAATTGTTAAGACTAGAATATTACTTACAATGCCAGCATAATAGCAGTTGCATTATTGTGTCCTCTTGACAGTTCTAATAAAATTTACCTTTGGAAGCACAGCTCTTTTCCCTTACCATGTAATTTTTGAGAATGCATGTAGTTACGCAGTTTGCTTTTTAGTCTTACTGAATCCAACCTTCCAGCTGAGGCAAAAAAATGTGATTGACCAAAAAAAAAGAAAAAATAAAGTAAAAAAAACCCACCTGAAAGACGGCTCCTTAATAGTGCAAAGAAATAACATTTAAATGACCCCTTGTCAAAAAAATTCTTGCCCATTTTGAGGACTAGCTGCCACCATTTGTGCCTGAAGTGAGTTACAGGTTAAATAGGGTGCTTTTCACATCAATAAACCCATTTGCAGCTTGAGGTGTTATCAACATGCATCATCCAAATAATCAAACAGAATGTTTGAATTCCTGATAGTTTGGTGTGATTTTGTTTCATTTTGTTCAGTTTTGTTTGGGTATTTTTGGTTCGTTGGGGTTTTGTTGTTGTTGTTGTTGGTTTTGGCTTGTTAGCTTTTTTTGTTTGCTTGTTTTTGTATGCTTTGTTTTTTTGTTTTGTTCTGTTGTTCTTTGGGATTTTTTGTTTTGTTTTGTTTTTTCTTTAAATTTTTTCGGTGTGTTTTTTTTAGTTTGGTTGGTTTTGGCTTGTTTGTTTCTTGTTTGTTTGTTTGTTTTGGGATTTTTTTAATGGGCATTACAACACAAGACCATAGAGATGAGCAGTTTTTTTCAGTGGTCAAGAGGTCAGAATACACTAAGGATCTGCCTAAGGAGAATCAGTGCAAGGATTACTTCTGCTTATAAATTTTAGCAGTGTTCTTTCTTTCCCCTTTTCCCCCTAGACCCACTCATGAGTTAAGCTAAGCGAGAGAAATGAAGGACAAAAGCAGAGGAGCCACTTCAGAGTGTCACAAGGTGAAGTCAGACACCTCTGCCTTGATTTGGAGGGGTTTGGGGGAGACAGCAAGGATATCCATCAGCCAGTCTATGGAATAAAAAAAGATTAAACCCCCCATCAAACAGCCCACAATAAAATAGAGAAAACAGAGGAGACACCACTGTGGACAGAGAAAAATGAATTACAATACGATCCACGACTAGATTAACAAGAACTTCTGGAGACAATCTCATGAAAAAGGGTTTTCCACCTCCAAAGCACCAAAAATGTGAATATTTCTGCTGAGCAGCTCTCCCTAAACAGTGGGAGAAGGTTGTTGCAAGCCACCCATGAAGTGGGAAGGTGGGGTGAATGAGATTCTTGTTAACAGATCCCTTGGATTGGATTGGAGTGAAATGGCATTGAGTGACTGGTGTTTTATATGCATATATATTTATATGGCAGTTTATTTCGGATCAATTTGTTTGCAACGGAAAGGAGATATGTAGTGGTTATATTTGTGCATTTGTAGAAATACAGCAGATCAGAGGTTTCACCATCACACACCCAAAAACTCTTCTCCTGCCCTTCACCCTGGGAATGCAAACGCAACCTCAGCAAAGCAGCTGCTGCCTTGTCAAAGGGCTGATTATTTCAGTCATTAACCACTGATATTTCAGCCTCTCACAGGTAACAGCACAAGGAAACCTCCAGAGATCACAAAACAATCCTAACTGTCTGTGTATTTTTGCCTCCAAGTGAGAAACCGACTTGTTTTCATTTTCAGCAATTTCAAAGTCCCTTGCAAATGTAGAATAACAAATCTACATCATACTAATATAGATAAAATAAATATAAAGGGCTTGATCATCTAATTCATCCTTTCTAAGTCCTGGGAGTTTTTAGCAGTTTTTCTTGCGTTTTGCATACTTTGATCCAGCCAAATTATACTTATTGCCTGGTCTTCTTTTTTGAAATAAACTCCATATATTTCAGCAATGTGGTGGTATAATCAAAGAAGTGTTGGTTTTGCTGCTCTCAGAAAACAGAGTGGTGCCTAATTGGTAACCTGGAGAGGGGTCTGCACAGAGCTCCTGTTTGGATGCAATCAGATACGACAAAACCATCTGCCTGATGGAAAAAACTTGTGATTTTCTCTAAGAAATGGGGATCTGCTTTATCTTTACCTGTGAGGGAAGAAGCTGTTAGGATTAAGACACCTCTCATTCTGCAATAGTCAGGACTAATTTGCTGAAGTGATGAGAACATTGCAAAGTCTCTTACCTTCTTTGTCCTGCACTCTTTTTGCAGTCTGTGCTCCATGATGATACCACAAAATTTCATTTTACTTGAGAGCCAGGAAATTTTTTTTTAAGGCTAATTTGAGTTTCTACCACTTCCTGTGATCTGAAAAATATCAGAAAAAAAGCTGTTGAGCATTTCTCCTTTTCTCCTTGGAAGGTCATCACTATTTCCTTTAAGGACTGCAGTGGGAATACCAGGGTAGGCTGTCAACATGGTGCTAAAGAGAGCTCAAAAATAAGTGTTTAAAAGAATAGACAATGAATTAAAAAAAAAGAGAGAAAATACAAAAATGTTCATAAACTCTCACTCAGTGCTCTGCCCTTACTGTCTGTTCTATGTACGGATTTTGGTTAGCAAATACATTCCACAGTTATATTTTAAAGCAGGTGTTACCCTTTTATGTCCACATTATACAAAGCTTGCTACAGCATATGCACACTTTCATTTAAGCCCATTTAAGCAGATAAATTATTTCTATAAACAATTTTCCACACTTTAATTATCACCCTTTGATTAGTGCATGTTATTATAATGTCAACCTTTTCCAGAAAATGTGGAATATTCATCCTTTTTGTGAATGTCCTGGAATTAACATGTATTCTGTCTCTTAAGTGCTGCCTCAGAAAAACCTAGATATACAGACAATGCAGCTGTAAAGTCAATACCTTCTGGCAGCAAACTATTACAGAGATGCTTAAATAATATTGCCACGAGTCTTAAAGATGATATCAAAATTCCGTTTGCAGTTCTAAAAGCAATGGAATGAGTAAATACAACTTTATTGGTATGTAAAGTCACAGAACTTTTCCTGCTCTTTCTTTTGTGGCTGTTTTCCCTTGGTGTGTCTGCAGGACAGCAACACCAGGAGTCTCAGCTCAGGTGGAAAACAGGCGGATTTGGGCTGATAAATCGTAAAGCATCTTGCAGATAAACCTGCCAGTGAGAATCCCGAACTCAGTGGAATTTCAGCGTGAAGGAAGTTTGTAAGTTACCCATAAAAACCCGTAAAAACTCATGAAAACCTTTTATTGAGCCCAAAAGCATAAGAAGTGAGAGAGAAGTAAGTTTTATCTTGCTGGTATCACAAACCAGGTGAGGAGAAGGGCATGCAAATATCCCAGCCCCTCTCACCATTTAATCCTGCCCCAGCTCAGAGCAGAGGCTGGAGGCTGAACTCTCTTCATTCCCAACCTTTTAAAAAAGCTTTTAGAAAACCACGGGAATGGCATTTTGCCAGCCAGCATGTCTCAGTCTCATACTGTGATTAATCTCTCAAAAAGGGCCTTTAAACCCCTGCCAGTCTGCCACCAGTCCCTTGTATTTTTCATCAAGTCTGAAGGTGGTCCCACACACCAAAAAGAAATAAAAGTTAATGCACAGGCGAAAAAAAGCCTTTAGGAACTCACTGATTTATTTTTTCTTTTATTTAGACACCTCATTCTGTGCCTTCCTTAGTTCTTTTGTGGATTTATCCCCTAATAAACAACACTGAATCTCTGTCACCTTTGAACATGCACCTACACTGCCTAATTACTTTTCTCTTTTGGAACCCATTCATTAACGCTGTATGGAAAGTTATGAAACACAAAGAATATGTAAAATTGGTTTTGCAATGTGTCACAGGCAGTTTAGTGTCAGGGACCTACAAGCAGCTTCTCTGGAAAAAAAAAATAATTACAGGATGATGAATTTTACCAGAATGAGAGATATAATTTACAGAGCTATTTTGAAGGGAGAATATTTGAAGATCAAAGAGCTAATCCTTAATAGGTTTTAATGTAAGAAGGAAAAACATTTCTTTTCTAAACACTTGTTTTAGTCATAATGCATAGTGCAGAAATTTCTTTTATTTCCCTTTAGAAATAAAATATCAAGTATAATTGAAAGCAATTTTCTTTGGAAAAAAAATGAGGAAAGAAAAAGAAACTGTCAGCTAACATCTAAATGCTATTTAATCTGTGAAATCATTGCTGTCTGCCGTGTCAGATCTACTTTGTTCATTATGAAATACTGCTAAAATATGCTTATCTTCAGGATTTAAGATGGGGAGTACCTTATAGCAGAGACAATCAGTGGTGCAGCAACACATGAATCACCTCATGTGCTCCCTGTGCACTTTGCCAACATCCATACCTTTAAAAAAAGTTAATATCTTTTTCTTGGTAGCTATAAACACAGATTCTAACTACTTAAAACCACTCATAGACCTCTTAAAAACACTGTATCTACATTATGACTTAACAAAGCATTCTTCTGAAACCTGCAATCCACTCCAAACATTGTAGTCTGTTCCCAATTTCTTCAGATCAGAGGATAAGAGAGTTGTTTGATCACTCAGGTCGTGCCAGAGAACTTTCCAATTTTCCCAAGTTGTTGATAATTTTAGAGAAGGGAGTAGCTACTAACCTCAGTGAAAATCTGAAAATACTGGGGAAAAATAAACAGATAGATAGATAAACATTAATTAGACCCACCTTAAACTGTTTATTTTGGGAAATAAAAACTACCCCGGAATTACAGGGTTGTTATTTTGCCACTTAATTCACATAACAAAATTTTTATGCTGAATATGTAGGCAATGGAAAAAAGTGGCAGTGTTGCACAATGCCACGGCAATTATTGGTAAATTCTATAAAGCTGCTGATCAATTTGAGCCTGCACACAGACAGTAAAGCCCAAATAGTTCATATATTGTGGAAAAGTGAAGGAAAATGTAATATTTTACTTGCTCAAATACGTACTAAGCTCACTCCAAAGGTTAATATTCTTATTTTGTCTTATAATGCCATCCAAACTCTTAAAAAGTCGAGGAAAAGCAAATAAATAAATAAATAAGAAAAATCTATACTATGATAAACTAAAGGACAAGACAAGAGTGGTATGAACTAGTTTGCTGAATCTTGTGGCTTTTTGGAGGGGGTCGAGGAAGTAAGACACAGCAAATTTCAGAGGAGAAAAAAAGAGAAAATGTCGGTTTATGATCTCCCAAAGAGTTCAGTGCTTAATTCCTTGATTCCTTTATTAATTAGTTTAGGAAAAAAAAATCAAAAGCAAATTAAAATGTATCAAATCAAAGCTGACCAAAGTAGCTTTTATATCTTTATTATTCCACACCTGGCAACATGCTGTGATTGCCTATTATTTCAGAGGGCTTTCACTACCTGCAAACTCACAGCTGGTGATTAGTATTGCCTAAATGAGATTTTTTTATCCCACAGATACGTTATTTATTTATTGCTGGCAACGTGCATCAAGAAGATCTCCTGTGCTTGGGGCTGGCTGCTGTTCTGCACTCGTGCAGGTGCAATTAAAGCTGAATATTCTCCATTACAGGCCCCGTGAATGGACGAAGTATCTGCCAGTGCCTGCAATTTGTCTTCATTTCCCAGCACTGCTTAAGTGCCTGTACAGTTAAATATTTAACCACGCTATGATTTCCAGAATTGAGTAGGGGAGTAAGGGGAAAATTCAAATTTCTATGTAAGTCCTATTCAAACAAGCTGCTTTCTGTGCCGTGCTTGTCAGCTCTGCCACGTTGCTTATTGCCCGTTCGGTTCCACAATTTTAAAACCACATTATTTATTAGATCTGTAAACCAGGTGCTCTGCACCTGCCTGATACCATGAAATCTCGCTGCCTTTGGGCTGTGTGTGGCTGTCGGAAGGTGCAGCACTGGCATACACGTGTTTCTGAACACAAACATGTGTGCTCACTGCCTGCTGCAGTGGCGTGTGCTGTGCTGCTTTACACCTCTATCTGGCACGAAGGAACGTATTAGCATAGCATCTTAACAAAAATTCACCCCAAATGGTTCACCTCTGTGGAGCAGACAAGACTTTCCCTTTGTTTTTGCAAGCTTCCTTCAGTCTGATGGACGGCTTTTCCTCCAGGGATAATTTCTGGGATCTCTCTTCGCTCCTCTCTTTTCAAGCTCTGAAAGACAGGAAGATTATTTCAGAAATCTGCAGTCAACAGATGGCAGGGGAAACTGAAACAGAGGGAGGGTGAAGTGATCAGAGAAGGAACACAGTTAAAGCAGAACTCTTCTCTCTCCACAGTTAAAGCTGCATCTCCTCTTTAGGCAGCAAAAGAGCCCAATAGAAAGTCTTATAAAGCAATTATAGTAACAGATTTACTATGAGTTATTTACCTTGGGTCAGAGGATGGGCTGGATAAACTCCAGAGGTTTGTTCTGGATCTCTGAATTGCCTCACACAATTACACCACGTTTCACTTCACCTCTTAGGACTCTGTTCATCACCTTTTTATACAATCAGAGAAAGAGAGATGAAGAGACCAGAGACTGACTGGTAAATTTCCCAGTTGTGTTGGTGATTTCAATGACTTTTGAAATTTTAGGTATGTTGTGCACAAGAACTCTGACCTAAGATGCAGGGGTTAACTTTTAAAACAGAAACTTAAAATATAACGAAATCTTTTTGCAGATTACTCTCATGGAAGTAAAAAGTGTATAAAAGGTGGTATTAGATGGCAATGTTTATCAGTCACAAAAATCTGTAGAAAGAATCAACTATAAAATATGAGTATGAAAAGTATACATAATAATAATAATAGTAATGGTTATTGGGGTTTTTTTGCCATTTTTGGGTTTTTTTCAAATATTAAGAAGAAAACTGATATTCACTATGATGATCTGAGCTCAGAGATGTGAAGGGAACGAAGAAAGGGAGTCTCTGTATGAAAAGGAAAACATTTTGCCATTTTTCTGCTTGCTCTCTTCCTGAGCAAGTTTTACCTTCTCTGCTCTACGGAAGCACCCAAAAGCTGAGCACAGCCCCAGCTCTTTGCTGGTAATTTTTCCATGTGTGCAGTGATAGATAACAAAGTGGATGGGTTGCTGGCAGAAGAATTTGAGATGTCCAGTTGAATGAACACAATTTGATGAAATATTTTGCTAGAGTGAAAAGTAAGGAGGAATGAAAACTGGATGCTACAAAAGCAAGATTCTGCTGGAGATGGAGTGGCCCGTGGGGTCTCCCAAACCTCCTGGCACAGAAAATGGCTTGATACAGTAGAAAATTTAAAATGAGACTGTAGATAGTGGAAAAGCAGTGGAAACCAGCCTCAGCTGAGGCAAGGGAAGAGGTTTTATCTCAAAATCAGTGAAGGGTGACCACTGGCACTCAGCCTGCAGCTGTTTCTCGTCCCATTTGATTTTGCTGCTCTGTCTTGGAGGTCTCGTTTCATCTTCTCTCATTTTGCTTCAGCTGAAGTTTCCCAATTCAGCTTTTGTGGCGCTCAGCTATTTAGAGGGCATGGATGAAAAAGACTAGAAACTAGAGTGGAAACACAACACGCAATCCATGAGTGGCAGAGCAATCAGGAGGCCGTATTTTGGCATTTCTTTGTACAGATATCATGAAATGTCAGCTAAACCCCCAGCCTGGGAGATTTGTTGCATGCTGGACCCCAGTACGAAATGCCTACAAACCCTTTCTGAAAAATTAAGATGTTACCTCTACTTTCGGTAATCGGCCAGGAAATAGCCACAACTTTTATATATATTTTAGCTTTTTCTGAGTGCTTGTCAAGAAACTAATTTTTGCTCAATTGCAAGCTTTTAACTTGAATAATGCTCTTCAGTCAGGACAATTTTGGTTTCATTTTTCCTTTGTGGATCACTCAGTACTACTTACACTCTGAACTTTGGTCTTCCTCCCTCCAACTTCCCCTAATTACTACGCCAGCCAAGAACAAACCAATTTGTTTTGTTGCAAGCTCTGTGTGTGATTATCTTCCATGGGCATGTGTGTGAGCTCAGCCAAGCTCCAAAAAAGGCTGACAAATGAGCCATTTATTTGATACAGTAATAATCAGATTTATCAAAGGCCTGTGCATTGGCTGCACTACAGATATATTAATCAGAAAGCTGGGGCTGAACTTCCTCAAGGTGACAACTCACGAGGTCCTTCCTGAAAGCCTATTTTCCTCTGTGCTAGGTATAATACTTGGATAATTGTAATCTCTTGTGGTCAACTTTTAAGCCACCTTGAAAAGACTTTATATTCACCTCAGATAATTCTTTTTTTCAGGTGCCATTCAGGCATTCTTTAGGCTTTTTCCAGCTGAGCGTTTTCCTGGATGCGGATGAAACTTTCTGAGTGCCCTTGTCAGCATTTGTCCTCTTAACCTGCCATTTTTAAAAAGAAAATTAGCATAGGATTCAAAAGGAGGGATGTACTTGCATTAACCTTTCTTTGGCAGATTTTTTTTTTGATACTCACACGATCAAAAATCCTTCCCAAGTACTCTGAATTTTAAAGTGATCAGTACATGTGGCTCCTTAGGTGGAACACTAATTTTTTTTGCCCCTTCTCTGCAAATAGGATACAGGGGCCTATGTACCTGGATTTTGCTGTAGCACCAGGTGTTAAAAGGACCCTGAACTCCAAAGGAGCTCAGGAAGCTGTTTTGGCCATCAGGTCTATCTTCTTTGATCTTGTGAATCTTGCTTGGGAAGGAAAGATATATCTTAACCCTTGTGAAGTAGAAGAACTTTGCCTGGTTTTTTGTTTTGGTTTGGTTTTTGTTGTTGTTGTTGTTTTGTTTGGTTGGTTTATTTTTTATTTTTTGTTTTTGTTTGTTTGTGTTTGTTTTGTTTGTTTGTTTGTTGTTTGTATGTTTTGGGGTTTTTTGTTTGGGTTTTTTTGTTTGTTTATGGATTTTGGGTTTTGTTTTTTGGTTTTTTGGTGTTTTGTTTTGTTTTTTAGGTTTATTCTTCTCTTTCTATGCAAGAATCAATAAATAAACTGATAATTAAATATATGCATAATTTCAAATGCTGATCCTAATTTTGCCTTCTTTCCTCCTATATGGGTATTTTTCTTAAATTTACTCAGCTTGACCTGGAAATATACTGTACATTGAATGCCGTGAAGTATGTCTAGGGAGAAATCAAATACTAAGTATTAGGAAAACAATTTATGTTATTTTACATGATCTCCAAACTAGTATGTGATTGATACGGGACCACCATAATATTTTTAAAACAGAAAATAACCCCTTTATTTCATTTTCTGCCTGTAACACCTGCAAGTTTTGTCTTTGTAGAAGGCAGTCTGATTTTCATTCCAGTAATGAGTTTCAAGTACTGACAGCAAATATGGAAATATGACTTTATGTTGCAGTGAGAAAGCAGTATTAAATTCTTCCTGGTTTTATGGGCTGTGTATCATCCTGGCTCATTCTGCTGCATAAATTGAAGAGTTGAAGAAAAATATTTCTTTCTGAAAAAACCCTCACACTTCAACACTTACGCACCAGAGCTCTGTAATGTGACACAACTCTTATTTAACCTCTCTAATATGATGCATCTAAAGGAAGAATACCTGCAGCTGAATTTATTAGGTGAGATACAGGGTTGAAGGGACAATTCTTCTCAATAAGTGTCTTACAGCATCTATTTCACAAAGTGACATAATATCTGTAAAT
>VZTG01002671.1:9888-46381 GCA_013397845.1 Melanocharis versteri | reverse complement strand
AGGAAAGAAAAAGGAAAGGAAAATAAAAAGGAAAGGAAAAGAATAGAAAAGAAAAGGAAAAGGAAAGGGGACAGGTAAGGAGGAAGAAAAGAGAGAAGAAAGAAGGGAGGGAGGGAGGAAGGAAGGAAGGAAAGAAGGAAGGAGGGGGAAAAAAAGAAACCAAAAAAGGAAAAAATACCAGGAAAGAAAAAGGAAAGGAAAAAAAAAGAAAAGAGAAAGGAAAGGAAAAGAATAGAAAAGAAAAGGAAAAGGAAAGGGGACAGGTAAGGAGGAAGAAAAGAGAGAAGAGAAGAGTCCGGCTGATGGGCTGTCCAGGGTCCTGGGGCACAAGCCCCAGGGTTCCTCACTTTCCATGGATGGGTTCCAGGATGGGTTCCTCACTTTCCATGGATGGGTTCCAGGATGGGTTCCTCACTTTCCGTGCAGATTGGTTCTCATGCACAGTGCACCCTTTCAGAGCTTTCTGGAGACGTGTTGCCCTGCCTCCACATGGCCCCTTCTCCAGCCACATCTTGTTCTTTCTCACAGTTATTACACACAATCCTTGTCTGTCGTTACCAACAGTCCTCGGTTGGCCCCACAGCCATCCGGCTGTCGGTGTTTGAGACGGACACGTCGGCCCTACCTGGGCACCAGGGCTCTGTCAGCCCATTCCTGGCCCCTCTGGCCACCAGCACTGNGCACAGCAGGGAGATGTACCAGGTCACACCTGCCCTGCACCCTCCCTGCTGCTGCTCCGGCCTTGGCTGTGCCACCTCTTTGATCCCTCCCAAACCGAAGCAATTCCCAGTGTTTTCTCAGCGTTTCTCCTACCCACAAATTGCTGTGCTTCCTCTTTCCCTTCCCTTTTGAGGCCAACCCAGAGACAAGCTCTGCTACCACAGAGAGGGCAGTGGGTGGGCTTTGCCTCCTGCAAATCCTCGTTCTCAGACTGCAGCCTGGGTGCCAGAAACACCTCAGAGCAGAGACGGGACAGAGGAAGGAGCTGCAGCCCCCAGCACCCGCCCCTGCAGCTCCTGGACACGCAGGACCTGCTCCCAGCCCGTGCCATGGAGGGAAAAGCGGATAATTGGCAGAGTGTGGTGAAGCTGGTGGCTGCATTTGAGGAGCACTGGTAAGGAGGGAGGGCTCTGGGTGCTGAGGGTGTGTTAGGGCTCCACGTGAAGTGGGTTAGGGAAGGAAGAAAACCACTGTGGAGGTGGTTAGGAGCCTGTGGAGAAGCTGACAAGGTGATTTGCAATTCTGCACCACTCGGGTCTGCCTCAGTGTCCTCCTCCCGCTGCGGGTCATGAGCAGAAATCTGAAAACCTCAGTGGGGTGTGAGTGGTTCTGCCTGGCTCGGGGTTAGGCTGTGGCATCCCATTCCCCCCACACTCAGCATCTTCACACTCAGCCTGGCTGGTGCATCCTGCTGCTGCTGCTGCTGGGAAAAGGAATTGTGGTTTGCAAATACATAGGGAGGGGTTTTCACTGGGAATTAGCTGCCTGGGTGTCTGGGAGGGTCCCAGCCTCAGACTATCCAGTTGTTTGCAGAGATGTGGCCCCCAGGAAAGGAAACGTAAAGCATTATGTTAAGGGAGAGAGAGAATTCCTTTCGTAAAACAGCTCCTTCCCTTGGAGTGTGAGCTGGGACCCTCAGGCAGTGCGTGCCAGGGTCTGAGCGAGGGGATCTGCCCTGGCTCTGCTGTAAAAGTAATTTTGAGGCTTTAGGTGAGTTATTGTCAGGGCTGTGCCTCAGTTTCTCCGTCTGTTGAATCAAGATATGGAGTCCTGCCGTTCCTCGTACCCATGAGATGCTCTCAGTGAGCCTTAGAGAGGCTGGGTGGTTGGGCAGGTGAGTCTTCCAGCAATTCCTGAAGATGCTCAGGCAGAGGTTTCCTTTCATTCCAGGAACTCCTGCATCTCTGCTGTGTGCTTTTCCCCAGGCTTTCTGGTTGTCCCTGTCATCCCACAGTGATGTTGTGTTGGAACCACTGCAGTGTTTGATCTGCCCCCGTGTCACTGCTGCAGAGTGTTTGCTGTTTGCCGTTGAGTGCGAGTTCGATTTAGAGGAAATAAAAGTAACTTGGGACTTTCAGAGGAAGCTGGGGAACCTGGGAATGAGCAGAGCATTTTGGAACAGACAATGGTTTGGCCTAAGTCAGCGTAAATAGAAAGAGAGAAGTTCCCTGTAGGGACTCAGCACTGGCTTTAGGCTGACACAGGTTTGGAAGGCACTGGGAGAGATGGAAAAAGCCTCTTTGTCCCTGAGGGGTTCTGCCAGCCCCCCTGGACAGGGGAGGATTTGTGCATGGCTGTGGATGCACTCCCGAGCTCACAGACATCCTGAGCATGGGATGGACCTGATATCCTCTTCAGAGGAGTGTCTGCCCCTCAAGTCACCTCCTATCCTCAGCTTTGCAGTTTGATGTCCAATTTCTTCATGTCTTTCCCGTCCTATCCATCCCACTCCTGTCTGCAGGCCGACAGTGGATATCTTTCCAGTTTCTGCCCTGAGCAGTTTCCTGCAGGGACCAGCTCTTGGATGACAGACAAGTCACTTGCTGTCACCTTCACGGCCTGGCTCCTCCCTCATGCCTGCTCTGGACCTGTTTTCTTTGTCTTTGCCAGAAAAGGGAAGAGAGAACACCACCAAAAAAACAACCTGTCTGCAAAGCCACCCACACATGGCCTGCTCTTGGCTCAAAACTCTTGGCTATCGGGCTTCTCCCTGCTTTTCTCTGTGGTGGCAGCAGGCAGAATGCCAGAGCTGTGGGTGGGATAAACGGCAGGATCCTGCTTTTCTGGGGCAGGAGAGGGACTGGCCACAGCAGCAGGAGGCACTGGGAGCGGAGAGGCTGGATCCTGGCCTCGTGGAGGGTGCTGAGGATGTTTGTCCTGCAGGGCTGTAGCGGAGCAGAGCTGTGTCAGCGCTGGGCAGCTGCTGCTCTTGTCCCTTTTGGTGGCTTTAAGCTGGCCCTGGGGGCTGTGCTGGGGAATGGTTGAGCTGAGCACAGCCCTTTGTAGCAGGGACAGCAAAGCTGCCCAGAGGGACAAGCAGGGTCCAACCACTGCTGCAGCCAGCCAGCCCCAAGAACTTCCAACATTCCCTGCCGGCCGGAGCCGCTCCCTGACCAGGGAAGAGAATGAGGAGGAGAAGGATCAGCAAGTTCGGCGTGGACTCAGCTTCAAATGCCTCCGTTCTCTGCGATACAAAATCCGTGAGGATGACTGGAGGAGGCCACAGGGCCCAGGCCCGGAGCCTGGCAGCCAGGTGAGCTCCAGAGGCTGGTGGGTGCCCACACTCAGGCAGGGCTGGCTCACGGTCACATCTCTGCCCACGAGCCTCAGCCCTGCTCCCCATGCAGGAACTAGAGGAGAAGAAAATTGCACTGGAGCTGCTGGAGACAGAGCAGGCTTATGTCAACCGCCTCCACCTCCTCGACCAGGTGAGCTGGGGAGTGGAGGGACCAGTGCAAGGGGATTTTGGAGAGGTTGAAGCTGTAGAAATGAGAGACACATGGGCTACTGGTCTTTACAGCCAGAGATTGGGTTTGGCCTTTGCCTTTCCTACAAGGGAAGCACCCTTGTCCCAGCAAAGCCTTCCATTCCCCTCTCCTCTTGGAGCCTGGGATTTCCCTCCTGCACAGTCAGGCCTTTCACTGGGTGATGTGCCAGTCTCAGAGAGGGAATGGGATCCTCAAGCATCTCCCTGGCCCTTTTTATTCACCCTTCTTTCTTCCAGGTATTCTATACAGAGCTGATGAAAGAAGCCAAAACTGGGAAGACGGTCCCAGAGGAGGTGGTGAAAATGATCTTTTCCAACATCTCCTCCATCTACCAGTTCCACGCTGAGTTCTTCCTGCCAGAGCTGCGGAAGCGCATGGAGGATTGGTGAGCTGCAGGAGGGGAGGGCAGGACACGGGGGTGGCTTGGCCAGAATGGGGGAGCAGTGCTGAGTTCGGGCTCCCACCAGGACCAGAGCTCTGCCTGTTCTGCTCCAAATCTTTTGTGCTGGAAAGCACTTCCTTCAAACACTCAGATCGGAGTATGGAAAGGGGGGATGACATCTCAGGTGGTTTGAGGGTGTGCCCGGGTGTGAACAGCCCAGGCTGGCTGCAAGGTGGGGACATTCCTGTTCTGGAGAGCAGGAAATGGTGTGGGGGTGTAGCAGGTTGCAGCAGGAAAAGCCTCAGTCCTCCACCGTGGTCCTTCAGTTCATCCCTCCCTGTCTGTCCACCCTGACGGACTGAGGAAGCTGCTGGTTTGTGGTTCCCTCCTGCAGGAACCGTAACCCCCGCATTGGGGATGTGATCCAGAAGCTTGCACCCTTCCTCAAGATGTATGGGGAGTACGTGAAGAACTTCGACAAGGCCGTGGAGCTCATCACTGCCTGGTCAGAGAAATCACCCCCCTTCCAAGAGCTCATTGTTGACATCCAGGTAAGGGCAGGGCGGGGATATCGCAGCAGAGCTCCCAAAAATCTCCTGGGAACGGGGGAACAGCAGAGGATGGGAGCTGCCTTGATCACCGTTCCTCTCTCCGTGCCTGGTGTCCCTCCCAGAAGAGGAAGGTCTGTGCTAACCTGACGCTGCAGCACCACATGCTGGAGCCCGTGCAGAGGATCCCGCGCTACGAGCTCCTCCTGAAGGATTATGTCCGGAAACTCCCGCCCCAGTCCCCCGACAGGGGCGATGCCGAGAGTAAGAGCTCTGCCTCTCCACGGTGGGGAGGGCAGGGTGGGTTTGTAGGGAAATAACAACCCCCGGTGTTGTGCATGGGTACCAGAATGCCTGGATTCACTCACCAGCTGCCCTGTGCCCTCGGATAAACCCCTCAGTTTGATCCTTTTCTAGCAGGGAGAGATATTAATCTGCCTTTTCAGGGGCTGAGGAGGGGAAGGATGGTGTGTCAGGATGAGGGTGGTCCCTCCACAGTGTCCCCTAAGGAGACCTGTAGCAGCTGAGGGTGCTTTCAGACCCCTGTGGATAACACAGTTCCCAGTCCTGCTGGGATGGAAGGATACAGGAGTGGGCTGTCTGTCCCCCCAGGACCCCTCCATGTGCAGTCCAGCCATACCCAGACTCCTGCGCAGCATTTCAGGGCCACTTGGGTTGTGTTCGTGGAAGGGCAGCAGCTGCTACACATGTGCATCCATGAGGGACAGAGCCAGGAGCTTCCTCCCACAGCTCCAGAGCAGGTGTTTCACCTCCAGCCTGTATGCTCTCATTGCAGAGGCCCTGGAGATGATTTTTATGGCGGCCAAGCACTCCAATGCAGCTATTGCCGAGATGGTGAGGCCCTGTCCCAGCTGGAAATGCTTTGCAGCTCACGGCACAGTGACTCTGAAGGGGACAGGAGCCCTGTGGGTTCAGCTGAAGAGCTTAGACCCTGCTCTTAGTGCCCAACCCCACCACCCCAAGCCTGGGGAAGTCACATCTGTAACATCAGCTCGGATGTGACCAGCTGGTCAAGGCTGGGAGCTGCTCCCAAAGATCAGTCTGGGCTGAGAGAGCTGTGCCACCTCTCCCAGCACTCAGCAACTGGCCTGGGAGGTGGGCATGGAGGGGACCCAGCGGTGACAAGATTGTGGCTGCTCAGCGCCCTGCAAAAACAGGTCCCTCTGCCTCCCCCAGGAACGGCTGCAGAACCTCTGGGTGGTCTATCAGAGGCTGGGCCTCGAGGATGACATCGTGGATCCCTCCAACGAGCTGATCAAGGAGGGGCCAATCCAAAAAATCTCCACCCGCAACAACAGCAAATCGGAGAAATACCTGTTCCTGGTGGGAGCTGGGACGCCCGGGGCAAGGGGAGGGAGCAGAGGAGATGGGAATGGGGAGAGGGGCAGCACAGCCTGCCCGAGCTGTTGCTGGGTCACCTTGATGCAGAGGGGATGAATTCAGAGCTGGAGGGGGGGGTTTGACCCTGCTCAGTGCAGGGCACCCTGTGTAGGACCCAGCTGGGAATCTGCTGATCCCTGGGCATGGCAGCCCTAGGAGATGCTTCACCTTTGCAGGGTGGGAAGGGGCTGGGGCAGAAACAGTCACGTTTTAGGTGGGATTCTTCCCAAGGACCAACTCAGCCCTGGGGAGTGAAGGACCCCAGATCCCAGGGAAGCCCCCAGCTCGCAGCAGGCGGTGCTGGGCTCCAACCCACCCTCTCGCCCCCTCCCAGTTCAACAACATGCTGCTGTACTGCGTGCCCAAGGTCATCCAGGTGGGCGCCGAGTTCCAGGTCCACCTCCGCATGGATGTGGAAGGCATGAAGGTCAGACAAGCACCTTGTCTTTGTGCTTCCCCCAGCCCCTGACTCTTCCAAAAGCCCCCGCTGTGGGGTGTGGCTGCTGCCCGAGCTTCCTCGGGAAGGAGGGAGGAGCTGGAGCCAGGGATGGCTGCGTGGGTGGGGTTGATACTCTCTGATCCTGTGAAATGCCGGTGAAATCTTGTGCATGTGGGATCTGAGGGGCTGAAGGGCTTCTGCCCAAGGGACATCCGTGTGCCCCACGTCGTGCAGAAAGGTCCAGGTGTGCTGGAAGTGGGTTCAGCTCCGCATCCTTTCCCTGGTCTCCCTCAGGTGCGGGAGCTGAAGGACACTGAGTTCCCTCACACCTTCCTGGTCTCGGGAAAGCAGCGGACGCTGGAGCTCCAGGCCAGGTAACGGGAAGGGTGACATCATGCAGACCCTCGGGGAGGAGGGACAACAGCTCATCCGCCTCCTTTTTGTACCCAGGTCTGGGGAGGAGATGAACGCCTGGATCAAGGTACCTCTGAGTGCTGGGAGAGGGGGAACAGCCCCCCCATCCCAGCTGGGTGCCCCGGGTCAGGGCACCCCCAGTGCCCCTCCAGCTCTGCCTTCCCTTCTAGGCCTTCCAAGATGCCATTGACAGGAGGGAGAAGAGGAATGAGACCTTTAAGACAGCAGTCCATGGGCTGGAGACAGACACCCCTGCACTGAAGGTAGCCCTCCTGCTCTCCCTGTGCCCCACCTGCCTGCAGCTGCTCGGGAGAGCACACCTTGCTGTGCCTCAGTTTCCCAGGCTAAACCGAGCTGGGGGAGGCTGAGGAGGGGAAGGGCTGAGGACAGAGGGGCTGGGACCACCCAGACTGTGGTCTCCCACCCCCAGACAGAGGAGCTGGGCCGCCGAGCCCCGCAGTGGGTGCGGGACAATCTGGTGACCATGTGCATGCGCTGCAAGGAGCCCTTCAACGCCATCACCCGCCGGAGGCACCACTGCCGAGCCTGTGGATACGTGAGTCACTCCGTGCCCCCTTCCCTCCCTCCTGGCCTGCTCAGGTGACTGCTGGGGCAGGAGTGCACCTCTCCTACACCTTGTACCCCTTCCCTAGGCTTAGGGCTGCTCCAGCCCGTCTGCTCCTCTTGGAGCTGTCCCTGGGTCCCGCAGCCCTGCCCCGGTGTCACCGGTGTCCCTGTCTGGTGGCTGCAGGTGGTATGTGCTCGCTGCTCCGACTACAAGGTGGAGCTGCAGTACGATGGGAACCGCCCGAACCGCGTTTGCCAGGAGTGTTACATCTTCCTGACCGGCCACACGGTGCTCGAGGACCGCGAGGGGAAGCACAAAGGCATCCTGGAGGTGAGCTCTGCCCGTGCCCTCTGAGCATTGCCACCCACCCTGGTCTCCAGCCTCGCTGTCCCAGCCTGGCGCTGCACCCGCGGCAGGAGGGGTGGGAGTCACTCCCACAGCAGTCAGAGGGTGCATGTGTTGATCTCCCTCCCTCCTGCTCCAAGCCTTGGGACCAGGCATCCAGGGCTCCCTTCACCACAGGATATCGGCAGCACCATCATTGCCAGCACAGCCCCTCATCTGCCCCTGCTTTGGGGGTTTTCTGGAGTGGGCAGGGAATTCCCCAGGAAATAACCTCAACTAAGTGCCCTTTCTACCATCTGCACTGGGTATTGAGGGATTTGTTGGGTTTTTTGGCAGAAAGGAGCTGCAGAGGTATCAAGAAGGAGTTTGCTCTGCAGTTCCCTGCAGCTGCTGGACAAGAACGGCAAGGGCGGCACGCGGGGCTGGTTTGTGATCCCACAGGACGATCCCCTCGTGCTCTACATCTACGCAGCCCCCCAGGTGAGGCGTGGCTCGGATCCACCCCCAAGGGACATCCCGCTGTGCCCAAGGGACATCCCGCTGTGCCCATCTCCGCCTCTCACCACCGTCTGTGTTCTTGGCAGGACGTCCGAGCCCACACCTCCATCCCCCTGCTGGGCTACCAGGTGCGGGACATGCCCCAGAGCGAGTCCCGGCACCTCTTCCAGCTGGCGCAGTCCCGGCAGGTGTTCACCTTCGTGGCCGACACCGAGGAGCTGAAACGGCGCTGGATGAAGGCCATGGCGCGCTCTGCCGCGGGGATCACACACCCGGAGGAGGAGGATGCAGGCCGCTGTGATGAAGCAGAATGAGGCCATTCCCACCCCTGGGCTGCCTGGAGGGGTCACACCTCACCGCTGGCTTTGGGCAGACCCCGGACATCTCCGCACTGTGGCTTTCCGTCGTGATGGGGGCGAGATGGGGGCACGTTTGCCCCCGCACGGACAAGCTGGATGCCCCTTCCCGTCCCTCCTCGCTGTCGGCGCGGGGAGCGGAGGGAGCGGGGATTCGGGGGACCCCGGCCCCGGGCGCTGTGCGGTGCCGCCGGCGGCCACGCGAGGGCAGCACCGCCCCGTCCTTCGGCAGCCGGCGCGGGGCCGCCCCGGGCCGGGAGGGTCTGGAACCGGGACCGCTGAGATAAATCCACCTGCGACCCCTCCCTGCACCCCGCGCAGCCTTTTTTGGGCGTGTATTTTCCAGGGAGCCCCGTGGGATTGTCCCCGTGGCTCCACATTGCGGTATATGTCACAAATATATACCCAGGGACCCAGCTTGTAGCTCAGCCTCGCAGCCCAGGGACCCCAGTGCTGGATTCAGGATGTCCCTTTTCCAGCTTGTCACCGCTCCTGGCCTCACACTGCAGTCCCGTGATGTGGGGGGTATCCCTTAACCACAGACAGCCCTCACCTGCCTCACTGAGCCAGACTACACTGCTGCCCATCCCAGGCTTTCCCTGCACTCCCTCCTGCCCACAAGCACCTTCCACCCTTGTACCTCCCTCAGTTCCCTGTTTCCTGGGGGAAAACACTCTGGGACAAGCTCGTGCCCACACAGGTGCTGCTGTGATGCTGGGAAGGCACAGGGGATCCCCCTCTCCGTCATGAACATAACGAGCACCCCTGTTCATTTCACACAGTGATTTATGCTGCAGCCCCACATTTTTCTCTCTGTATCCTCTTTAGCTCCCCAAAAATGTTGCCCGGGCAGAAGCTGCCACTTCTGAGCCTGCTGGGGGCTGAAATGGGATGCCGGAGCCTCGTGCACAGAGCTGGAGGAGCCCAGGATCCATGGCAGGCAGAGCTTGCTGGTTGTGACTGGACCATGCAGCAGCTCCAGCGCAGCAGCCTTGGGCAGAGCCCAGGGGTGTCCCAGGCTAAGCAGAACCAAACAAACTGGGAAGGGAGGTGGAACAGGACACTGCAAATGGGGAAAATGCTTGGAGAAAGGATGGGGAGTGAAGATGCACCACAGCTGTCACCACTCTGGGGGGCTTTGGGGAGACAGGAAAAAGCTGTGAGCAATGTCCTTCCTCAATCTACTCAACTCGGCTCATCCCAGGAAAGGGCAAACTGTGGTGGCTTTATCTCCTCCGACTTAAGAGACCCCGTCAGGGAAGGGGAGAGGAGCTGGATGTCAGGGTGAGAGCTCTGCCAAAGCAGTTGCCCCTCAGGGTGCCACCGAGCACGGGGCTGAGCCCAAATGCAAACGGCACGAACAGGGCTTTACAGAGACACCCCCAAACAGCCCTCGCCTCCCACCGTCCCCTCGTGGGAAGGGGAAGCCCCAGCAGCCCTGGAAAAGCCGGGGAGCACAGGGAGCTGCTGGCAGGAAACAGTGAGCAAGGGGAAGCCCGCGGGGCTGGAAGGTTCTGCGTGGTGGCCCTTCCACCTCGGCGTCACCCCTGTGTCAGCGAGGAACAAAACAAGCCCGGAGCAGGGAGCTGCCCTCAGCCCTCGGCTCGCGAATGGCCTAAGAATAGATTTCCTGTTTACCCAGTGAGGAATCGCTCCCGGGGCAGAGGGCACCTGGGGCTATTTTTACCAGCTCCTGCTCTCTTCCCCCCTGACCCCCAGCACCCTCGGGACCACTGCCCCACTGCAGCACCCATGTGTGCCTCGGGAAGGGAGCTGCCACAGAGGAGAGGTGGCCCAGGGCACTAGGGCAGGTCACTGCCCTGGCTTTGGCATCGTGCCACCCTCAGACAGGCCAACAGCATCACTGCCCTGGGCATCCCCGAAACAGGAGGGTGGGAGACCGAACTTTAAGGTGTTTTCATGATTCCCCAACTCAGCTTTCCTACCAAAAAAAAATTTTTTTTTTGCACGTGCGGAGAATACGCTGATTAGTTTTCTCTGCCCATCCTGTCTCAATCCCCGGGCAGCGCCACAGCAGTGGTCAAGCAGAGCAGTTTGGCCTCTCACCTCCAGAGCAGAAAGTGAAACCCCGGTGCAGAAGTCACAGTTTCCTATTCTCGAGAATGGGGAAGGCTCGCAGGCCATTTACCGGCATCCCCCCCGCAGGCCCCCCCACGCCTCTTCTCGTAAGGGAGAAATATGACCAAAATACACTGTGAAAGCCACACTGCCTGTGCTGGGGGCGGGACACCCTTCACGGACAGCACCCAGCCCGGGCCCAGGGGAACGTGTGTCCCTGCAGCAGCTGCTGCCTTGCAGAGGTTCCACAGCCCCGTGCTCATCCCAAACCCCTGCTGGGTACCACACCTCCACCCCCGCTGCGGCAGGGGGATGCAGAGAGGTCCGAGGGCATGAGCGAGCAGAGGCTGGGGCAGGGCACAGTTGTGCTCCCCCCTTGCAGGGCTCTGTGGGGTGCAATCTCCCCCTGCTCCGCGGGAAGGGGCTCAGCGGGGCTGGGGCTGGTGCCCCTCCAGGTGTGGGGTGGGATCGGGACCGTATGGGCTGATAGAGCCCCACAGCCCCAGCCTGCAGGGCTGCTCTGGGAGCTGCTCTGTGGGGTCTGGGCTCTTGATCCATAAGGACAGGCTCTATAGGGAGGGGGGAGCTGCTCCCTCCATGGTTGGCACTCCCCCCCTGTGGGGACTGTTCCGCTGACCATGTTCTCCTGCTCACTGATTGCAGGTCCCTCTGCACTGCATGGGATGGGCTTCTGTGCTCTCTAGGGACTGTTCTTTAGGGGTCTGCTTTGCTGGGGCGGCAGTGTTTGCTCTATAACCCCTGGGCTTTGGTTGTAGGGGAGCTGGGCTCCATAGGGGCCAGTCCCACATGGTGGGGGCTCTTGCTTGTAGGTGTTGAGTTCCATGGGGGTATTCCTTGCAGGGGCTGTGACCCACAGAGTCCCTGCTTCGGGACAGCACACCCCTCACTGTGGGATTTGGGGCAGCACACCCCTCACTGTGGGATTTGGGGTAGCACATCCCTCGCTGTGGGATTTGGGGTAGCACACCCCTCACTGTGGGATTTGGGGCAGCACACCTCTCACTGTGGGATTTGGGGTAGCACACCCCTCGCTGTGGGATTTGGGGCAGCACACCCCTCACTGTGGGGCCGGGGGGCAGCTCCCCCTCGCTGAGGGATTTTGGGCAGCCCGGTTCTCACCGCAGCGCCGCGGTGCCGGAGCTGCAGCAGCTCAGCCTCTCCCACCGTGCAGCCTCTGCAGCCCACCGGGGCTTCCGCTGCTCCCGCCAAGCGCCTTAAAGAACGAATAAAGCGAGTTCGGAGGCAGCCACAGCAGAGCCCTGCCCCGGGGCACCGCTCCCCGCCGTGCCACGGCTGCGGGCACACGTGGGAACCCTGCGTTCCTTGGCTCTGGGGGCACCCCCTGCATGCGGGGATTTAAGGATGTGAGATGATGCTAAATGATGTAAAATATCTGTGATATCCCCCTCCACCCCCCCAAAAAAGCCACCCCACAACCAGGATTGTGCACCCTGAGGACTGGGGTACCCCATCCTGCTCTTCACCCCCCCCCGGTCCCTCAGGGAGCAACTCAGATCAGGAGGGGGACCCCAGGATCCACCCCGCTGCACCCCATTTCTGCACTGCACTGGCAAAACCTCGCTGTGGGGGTGTCCCCATGCTTGGGGGAGCGTTTGAGGGGGGGGAACTTCCACCTGCTTTTCGGCGGCCCCCGCAGGTGCCGGCGAAGGGCATTTCGTGCAGCTGGGAAGCAGGTCGTGCATCCCAGCGTCTGGCGAGGCGGGAGGTGTTTCCCGGTGGCGCAGGAATTTGCTGTTTGCGCCTGTGTTGCAGGAGGCTGGGGGAAGGAAGAAGGGGCGGAGATGGGGGGGGAAGCTGGCAGTTGTTATTATTTAATTTTATTTTCCTGCCTCCATCCAGGAATCTCTGCAATGTGCCGGCTGCTCCCCGGGAGGCTGGGGTGGCCGTGAGTCACTGCTGCCGCTGGAACGTGACTCAGTCCTGCTGCTCTGCCGGCAGGACATGACCAGACTGCCAAAATCCGGGAGAAGCCCCAGCTCCGGCTCCCGCCCGCGCCGGCGGGCGAGGACACGCAAAATCCCCTCGGGGAGCTCAACCTCCCACTTCCCAGCGAGACGGCAGCCCCTTGCCGTGGGGCAGAATGGGCTTATTTATTTGTTTGTTTATGTATTTTCTTTTTTTTTTTTCTTCCCCAGCCAGGAAAACCCTCTCCACCCACTCTGGCTCACCCGTCCATGCGCCGCCGTGGGGCGAGGGGGAGTCCCCGGGGTTTTGCTTCCCCATCTTCCAGGCTCCATGAATGAGCAGGGAAGGCTTCTGGCACGGTTCCTGCCCCAGTTCCCGTGCCTCAGTTTCCCCATCCGGTGGGGAGTGGAGATTTCCCCATCAGGGAGCGGGACGGGGGTTACTGCAGGTTGTGCTTTGAGGTCAATGAATAGCAGCTGCGGGGGGTTATTATTAATATTAATTAATAGCCAGGCTCGGTGAGGGCTCAGGTGGCAGGGAGGGACGGGGGGGACGTGGAGCAGCCCTGAGTCACAGGGCAGGAGCAGGGGGTGGCCCAGCCCCGCGCTGAGCCCCGACACACTCACTGCACCCCAGGGTGGGACAGCCAGCGGCTGGGCGATGCCGGGCATGAGCCCTCCTCATCCTCACACTCCGGCTGCTCGTGGGAACGGGCTCTGCAGCAGGAGAGCGGCGGAGCGGCCGCGGGGCAGCGCTGAGCCTGGGATGCTCGCCGCACCTCGGGCCCGCCGTGCCCCGTGGCCGCAGCTGCCTCTGTCAGCCGTGATTGAAAGCCAAGCCGGGCTGGCAGGCCTTCTCTGTGATCTTGTTAATTAAGAAATACATTTAATTAGCAGCACCCCAGCTGTGACTCAGCTAATCATCGTGATCGAAACAAGAGCCGGACTCCAGCGCTGGAGCACGGAGCCACCAAACCCTCTCACCTGCCGTGAGTCCCTGGCTCTGCCGTGGGACCCCGTCACCCGCCAGGCACATCCTGGTGCCCTCCCGGGGTTTTGGGGTGAGTTTTCCCCTGGGCTGGAGGCAGGTTGGGTCTGAGACTGTCCCCACGCAGCACCTCACACACGCTGGTGTCGTCCCCACCCAGGGCAATTACCCATTGCCACACGGCAAATAATCATATTAATAACACATTTACCAGGCTATAAATAGCCGTGATAATAACACCCTGGGTTTTCCAGGAATGAATTGTCAAAAAATGTGGGGAAAGCCATTCCCTGTCGCCAGGGTTGCAGATGGGGAAACTGAGGCAGGGTTAGTTTCGGGCATGACTCTCACCCACTGCAGCGAGCGTCTGCCAGGCAGCTGTGGAATTTGCTCCAGAATAAACCGTCATGTAAATGAGCCCTTATGTATATTTATAGGAACCATCCTGCCAGCTGGAATCTAATAGGGGAGAAAATAAACTGGGAAACTGCCTGGAACAGGAGGGCGGTGCCTCACACATCAGCCCCATGCCCCGCTGGCGCTGCCAGGGGTGCGTGTCTGTCTGTCCCTGTCCCCAGGGTGTCTGTCCCTGGTCCTGGGAATCCTGCCCTGCACCCTGGGATGCCCAGCTCTGGCCCTGGATGTCGAGCCCTGGTTCTGGTTGCCCAGCCCTAGTTCTGGTTGCCCAGCCCTGCACCCTGGGGTGCCCAGCCCTGGTCCTGTGTGCCCAGATCCCCATGTGCCCAGATCCTGGGGTGTCTGGGAAGCAGCCACCAAGTGCTCTGCAGCTGCTGTACGCTGTAATGGGCTTTGGGGTGTGGGAAATGGGGAGTGTTGTTGGCACTGGGGTAGGAGGGTCACAGGAGAATAAAGCTGCAGAACGTTTGGGGTGGGCTGGCACAAGGGGTCCCTCCCCGCCCAGCAAGGCCTGGGTGGCACCTCTGTCCCCAGAGCTCACGGCAGGTGCTCTGTCCCCGCCAGCGATGCACACGCGTGTGTGTGTGCGTGTGGCAGTGCCACACGGGTGCTGCGGAGCACCAACCCACGGGCACAGGGGTGGCAGCGGCAGCGGGGCGGCCAGCAGCACCCACCGCAGGGACGGAGCCGTGCACCCGGGGGTCCCCAGCCCGGCTTTCCCGGGGGTCCGCAGCCCGGCTTTACCGGGGTCCCCAGCCCGGTTTTCCCCGGGGGTCCCTGGCTCGGTTTTCCCCGGGGTCCCCAGCCCGGTTTTCCCCGGTTGTCCCCAGCCCGGTTTTCCCCGGGGGTCCCCGGCCCGGCTTTCCCTGGGGTCCCCGGCCCGACTTTCCCCGGAGGTCCCCGGCCCAGCTTTCCCCGGGGTCCCCGGCCCGGTTTTCCCCGGGGGTTCCCGGCCTGGTTTTCCCCGGGGGTCCCCGGCCTGGTTTTCCCCGGGGTCCCCAGCCCGGTTTTCCCGCAGCCCCCAGCGCAGCGCTGGGAGGGGGAGCGGGCGGCCGCGGCGGAGCGAGGCCGATTAGGGATGCAGACAGTGCTGCTCTCTAATGTCTTCCTGTCTCGAGCAGACAGCAGCAGCCTGCACAGCTCCTGTGCTGCAGCCGCCCGCGGCTCCTCGGTGCGTGCCCCAGCCCAGCCTGCAGCCCCCGCTCCTGGGGCCGCGCAGGCAGCGGGTGCCACAGGGACCTGATCCCTCGGGTCCCAGCCGGCCACGAAGGGATGCGACGGCGCCAAGCCGAGGCGTGACCCCGCAGCCATCCTGGAGGGGGATTCCTCCCTGGAAAGGGTTTTCGGAGCAGGGATGCTGGCAGGGCTTCGTGCTGCGGCACCTCTCGCTCCCTGCCTCCCTCCTGCTGCCCCCGAGCCCTCGCCGCCGTGATTCCCTGCAGCGGGCTAAAAATATCCCCGGGAGCTGCCGCCGCACACCGGCACTTGGAGCTGGTTATAAATAACCCGGGGGAAGCTCACACCGGCCCTTCCCGGCTGCTGCGGGAGGAGGTCGGAGCCTCCGTCCTCGCTGGGCCGCTGGAGGGGTGGATGGACACATGGAGGCACGCAGGAAAACGGGGATGAAGCAGCCTCTGCCCCTTGGCTGCACAGGGAAACTGAGGCACAGGTGGGGCTCTGCTGGGGGGGGGGGTGAAGGGAGGCGATGGACCCGTTTGCCTGTGATGCTGGGGCGGGAGAGGGGATCAGCCCGGGGCTGATGGCAGGGCTGAGGGGGACACACAAAGCCCTGCACTCGTGTCACTCTGAGTCACATCCCTCTGCATCAGAGCCGTCCCTTTGCAGCAGCTCCATCCCCTGCAGCAGAACCAGCCGCCCGCATCCGATCCATCCCTCTGCGCTGGATCTGTCCTCTCGCAGCAGCTGCATCGTTCAGCTTTGGCTCCTTCGCTTTGCACCAGAGCCACGCTGCTGCCGTGGGTCCACCCTGCTGCCGTGTGTCCATCCTGCTGCCGCGGGTCCATCCTGCTGCCGTGTGTCCACCCTGCTGCCGTGTGTCCATCCTGCTGCCGCGGGTCCATCCTGCTGCCNTGGCCTTCCCGCCGCCGCGGGTCCATCCCGCTGCCGTGGGTCCACCCTGCTGCCGTGGGTCCATCCTGCTGCCGTGTGTCCACCCTGCTGCCGTGGGTCCATCCTGCTGCCGAGGATCCGTTGCCCTCCATCGGGTCCAGCCCCAGACCCGAACAGCCTCACTCTCCCCACACCACCCTTCTCAGGGAGCTCTGGGGACCAGCTTGGGGATCTGCCCCCTTCCCTCCCACCTCTCCATCCCACGGAACCCCATTCCTGCCTCTCATCCCTGGACCGACCCGGGCAGTTCTCACTCCCTTGTGCCTCGGCCAGCTCCACATCATGACTGGTTTTCTCCAAAGCCACGGAGAACAGGCTGCAGGAGGGGGGTCCCGTTCAGGAGCAGGGTCCCAGTTCAGTCCCATCACCCTGCTGGGGCCAAGCATCCCAGGGGAGCCCCTTCCTGCCGTCCCTCCCTCCTCGCTCCCGTTCTCGCCACGTCCCAGCCCACCCCGGCGGAGCTGCCAAAGCGCAGGGCAAACGGGGACAAGCCGGGAGAGAGAGAGAGAGTGATTTTTGTGAGCGTTTATTTTCCTCCATCAAAATCCACCAGCCGGAGAGAGCAGCGGGAGGGGGAGGATGGGGAAACCCATCAGGTTTCACGGGCGACGCTGCCGCCCCCTGCTCCGTGTTCGTTCCCCTCCCTGTGCCACATTTCATGTCGGCCCCGCAGCGAGGCTGAGTAATAAATATCAGCTGCTGGGAAGCGGTGAATCACCGCCCGCTGCCTGCGCTGCTGCTGACACACCGCGGCCGCGGCGCTCGGCGCTTCTGTCCCCAGCGCTGGCCCCCCGCCAGCCCGCCGGGTCCCCGGGCAGCGGAGCCCCCGCTGTCCCGGCCCCTCGCCGCAGCCGGGCCGCCGGGCACTTTCGGCCACGACACAAACACGTTCGGCCACATTCTCCTGGCTCCCGGCTCCACCGGTGCCAGGAATCAGCTCCAAAACCCACGGGTTTTGGGAAGGCACCCGCTAGGTGGTAACATTTCGTCGGCTGAAAGGATGCTGGGGGAGACGTGGGGATGCTCCTGCCCCTCCTGGATGCTGGGGGTGATCGTGTGCCAGACCCCATGGTCGTTCACCCCATCCCTAGTGTGCCTAACTGGTTCCAGCGGGCTCATCCAACCCTGGGGCAGAAGTCTCATTTTCCAGCACCACCCCCCCAAACACCCCCGACACCCACCAGCTCCAGGTCCTGCCACGTCCCTGCTGCCTGCACCCGTCCTGCTCCCTTTGGCCCCAGCCAGCCAGTCCCCATGGGATGCAGGGGGACCCCAAGCCGACTCTAGTTTCCCTCCCTGCCAGGTCAGCATGTCCCCAGCTGAAGAGCCAAAGTGACCCATTTGTGAAGCACAACCTCTGGCAGGATGCTCTGGGCTCCGGAAGCACCTCCTGCCAGCCCCCCAGCACTGAACCCCCTCCAAAGCAGCTCCCCAGGGACCCCAAACACAGCCCAGACACCAATCACAGCCTGACCCCCACTGCTGCAATGGGCCCAGCACATCTGGGAGGCACATCTGGAGCCATGCATCCCCCCAGCTCAATGTCACACTGGTGAGTGACACAAGTGCCACCATGGAAGCCGCGTCGTCCCGGGGAATTGGAATTCAAAGTCCCCCGGAGCGCCTGATCCCCTCCACAAGTTACAGAAGGTCCTTGGACCTCGTGAGCAGCTGGTGTGAAGCTGTAATTACCTTAATTAGCTCTGGGATTGCATTCCCTCCCTGTGCTAATTTCGTTTCTACAGTAACCAGCCCAAGAGGTGTGCGTGCGCTCGGAGCGAGACGGAGACAGGAGCCTCAGCAGCCACACCAGGCACCCCGAAACAAGCCCGAAACCAGGGGCCACCCCCAAATCCCCACCCCCAGGGGCTCAGCCAGCCCTGTGCTCCTCGTGCAGAGGCTCACAAGAGTCCTTGTTGTTTCCCGACGTCTCAAGGGAGTCATTTGTTGCTGGGAGCATCCACCCGGCTCTGGGGGAAGGGACTGGCTGTGGGGAGAGGAACCGGAGGCTAGCGGTCCCCAAATGCACCAGCAGATTTAGGAACAGCAAAGCCTGGGCTCGCTCCTTGCTGCTGGTATTTGCTGTAACCCAATATGCCCTTGATGTAAGAGCCATTTGGGAGGAAACCATAAAAGCTTCAGGAAATGGGTATTAATTCACCTCGTGGCAATAAAAGGGAAGGAGGGCTCCCGGGCAGCGCGGCCACCTCGGGGGAGTGAAGGCGAGTGGGGCTGGGATCACAGCCCTGGGCAACAGCCAGGCAATCTTGGAGCCATCCCCCCTTTAACTGGTAATTAACCCTCCCTGAGTGTTCTCAGATGGAAAGGGGGCGGCTGCAAGGTGGGAGCACCGAGGTCTCAGCCGGGTGAATCATCGCCGGCCCCTGGAGCCGAGCATTTGTTTGGAGCTGGAGCGTGACTTGGGGCGATTTTCTCACCCTGGAAATTTGGAGCAGGTCCAGCTCTTCCCTTGCAAACACCAAGCCCTCCTCTGGCTGCATCCCTCCCCGATGCCAGCCAGCCTTGGCATGGAGAGGGCAACCCCCGAGCACGGGCAGAGCCCGGGGCTGCTCCTGGCCCACGGACCGAGCAGGGGGCAGTGAGGACGGGGGAGCCCCACGCTCCCACCCTGCACAAGGGCACGGACCAGGCGGTTCCACCGCCACGCTGCTCCGGTCCCTGCACCGCGGCCATTGCTGCAGTGAGCACCATCCTGACATAGAAATGTCCCTGGGCCATGCAGAATCCATTCCGCTGCTTGTGGAGGGGGCGGGGAGATGCTTTGGGGAGCCCCGGGGGGTGCATGCGGGGTGCCCCGGGCTCACCGTGCACGTGGGGCTATAAATAGTGCCGGGAAGCAGGTTGTGATGCTCCCACGGCTCTGTGGAAGATTCGACAGCCCAAAAAGCCAGCGGGGCCCGGGGAGGGAGCCTGGAGCGTGTGGAGCAGGGCCCACGCTCCTACTCCGTTCCAGGCATCCCAGAGCAGCGTTTCCCGGGACGGATCTCTCCCCGGCGGCGGGCAGCAGCAGCAGGACGAGCGGCGGAGGCGAATTTCGCTGAGTGGTGGTTTTTTAAAAATAACTTTGCCTTTGTCAGCAGGTCAGGGCTGCTCCAGATTGAATAATCGCAGCCGCCCAGCCCTCCCCTGCTCCCGGGCGCTCGCTGGCAGCCCCAGCCCGGGATGTGCTGGGTGGATGCTGGACCACGGCCCCTTGGACAGCATCGCTGTCCCCAGGGCTCGAACGTCTCACGAGGGACACAACGCGCTGCATCCCCCACCCTGCTTCCCCCAAAAGCTGCTGCTGCTGCTGGGGGTGCCCTGAGCTCACATCCCCGGGGCTGGGGGGACAGCGGGGGGAGCTGCAGGAGGGAATGGGAGCCCACGGGGACGGAGCCATCGGGTGTTTGCCAAAACGGCTGAGTCACGCCGTAATTACTCCTTAGATGCGAGCACGTTCGTGCAGGGATGAAAGATGCTCACATGAGCCGAGGCAGGGAGCTCGCCCGCTCTCTCCCTGCTGAAGGGAAGGAACAGATCCAGCTGCCTTTTGTCGGGAGCAGGGAACATGCCCCAGCTTTGGATGGACAAGAGGAAACGTGGGGGCGATGGGAGAAACCTGGGGCAGAACAGAGAAGCAGCAGGGGCAGGAACGTGAAACCCTGCAGAGCAAACCCTGATGGCAGAGCGGGGGCTCCGGGTGAAGCAGCAATGCCAGCGATGTTGGGACCAGGCACAGCACAGCACGGGGATGCCTGCATGGCACAGTTTGAGGGCTGAGCTGGCTTCCAGGGGGACACATTTTGGAAAGAGATGAAGCAATTCAGCAGCACTGGCCTTGCTGGGAACCTGCAGTACTAGGGGGGAGAATAAAGCAGACGTGAAGGATGCTGTGCTACCTTGGGCTGCACCATAGCCAGAGGATGCTGAGGGAAATGGGAAGAAGGGGACTGAAACCCTCCCAGACACATCCCTTAGTCCTGTCCCAGGCAGGATGGGGACAAGGGGATGGGCCACTTGAGGGGACCAAACTGCCTCTGGACACCCAAGGGCTCCCCAGAGAGCCCCCGTCCCCATCCCAGTCTGTCCTTGGGGCAGGTTGGGGGCCAGTGCTGGTGTTGCACAGACAAATCCAGGTCTGAGAAGGGAGCAGGTGCAGTGCAGGGTCTGTGGGTGCCTCATTGCCCCCTACAAACACCTGCAGGGCCCTGGTGGGTGGGGAGACACCTGCTCGGCTGGGGCTCCATCAGCAGGACATGGGAGGGTGGGAGGCAGGAGAAACACGGCTGAGAAGGAGTTCAGGCTGCCAGGAGCTGCCGTTCAGGCTCTCCTGGGCTGTTGTCCCCCATAGCAGGAGGTGGCACGTTCAGCATCCTCCCGCAGACGTCCTCGCGCGCCCTTTGCCGGGCCGGCGGGGACACAAGGTCTCCCCGTCGCGACGCTGCCACCGGAGCGAATGCCAGCAGCGAGGCCAGATCTTGCAGAGAAACCCTCAGCCTCGTTCAGGTCTGATTTACACCCCGGAGACGCTGCCGCGCTCGGAGGAGCCGGCGCTGATTGATGGCAGCGTGACAGGACCCACCCCGCGCCATCTGCACCCTCCCCCGGCTCCCGGGGACAGCTCCCCGCAGCCCCATCTGCCCGCCGGGCCATCGCCCCACCGAGCCCTCCCCGCCGCCGGGGTGCAGGGAGGATGCTCGCCCGCACCCCGAGGCACCTTCGGCTGCCTCCGTCCCCGTGGGGCTGCAGCGGGATTGTGCATCCCGATCCGATCCCTGCCTGCGGGAAGCATCCCCAGGGTCCGTCAGCCCTCCTGCTGCCGTGCCTGGTGGGTACCAGCTCTGCCAGAGGCTGATCCAGCGACTGGGGTCTTTCCACATCCCCGTCGTTCATCTGCAGTCACACCCTCCCTCGTTGCAAAATGCCTCCCTGATCCCTTCCCGTTAAAATCAAACCCTTTGGTGTGTTTCCATCTGGGGTCAGTGTTGGGGTTGGGGTGACTTTGGCCTCCCACCCCCCTCCTCAACCCCCCAGGCCATTTCAGAGGTGAGAAAGGAAATCGAAGCCTCGGTTTTCTTCCTTTTTTTTTTCTCCCCTAATAAAGGGAGCAATTTGGGATTGTGCTGCTGGCGGCGCGCCGGCGCTCTCCGGGCTGATGGGGGAAAACGGGGAGGGGGGATATAAAAGGTTTCATGCAGTGAGCCGGGCACTCAGGGAAGAGGCTGAAAGGGGGTGGTGAGTGCTTTGTATTTCATGCTTGAAGGCACTGAGGCTTTTACCAGCCTTCCCGCGATGATTTAAGACCAGCTCTGCAGTTCAGGAGGGGATCAGAGCTGTGTTTGGCAGCTCTGTGGGACCCCCCAGGTGTGCCCAGGGTTTGCTTGTCCTGACTCAGAAATGCTCCATTATGGGCAGGGCCAGAGCAGGGGTGTTCATGGGGCAGCTGCAGAGTCACTGGGGGCATCTCCAGGACACGATCTGGGTTTAGGCCCCTGCCCTGGGGTGTGCTTCATGGCAGCAATGACAAGTCCCTGCTGTCCCTGCTGTCCCTCTGTCCCCCACCTGCTCAGCACCTTGTCAGCAGCAGGAGGGGTCTCATCCATCTCTGCCCATGGAGCTCGTTCCTTCTCAGGGTGTTAATCCTACAGAGCATGGTGCACGTGGGCTGCGGGTTCCTCTGCCACTCCCAGATCCTCCTGAGCTGAGACCTCACAGGGAGCCCCCCAAAAGCAGGCTGTTGCCTCCCCAGGCTGAGCAGAGGGGCAGGGAGCATTTGCAGCCTGCTGCTCCCTGGTACAGGGGTCTGGGGACAATCAGCCATGACCCCAGGCCCGTTTGCTCTGGAGCACGGGGTGCAGCCCATGTTTTGGGGAGCGCAGGGGCTCAGTCTCGTGGTTCAGTCTCGTTGTTCAGCCATTTGGGAGCGAGGGTTCCGCTGTTCTCACTGGCCCAGCCCAGCAGTGTGGGCTCCATCAGGTGGGTTCATGCCCTGGGACCGGGTCCCTTGGCACCCCAAGTGCAGCCCAGGGAAGGAACATCTCCTCTGGACCCCCTATTCCCCACACTCCACCTCAGCCACCCCCTCCTGCAGGTCCCAGAGTCTTGTCCCATCCCGTCTCCCCAGCTGACCTGAATCCAGCCTGATCCCCCTCCTTCCACCCACTCAGGCCTGTATAACCCCTGAGCAGCCCCAGCTGATTTTCTCCTCTACGGACTTTGTTTTTTTTCTCTTTTTCCTCTTGTTGTCTTCCTCTTAAATTCTGCCTTAAGCCAGGCCTGTAGATGCTCTTCTCCTGCGCCAAGGCTCTTGTGCTTCATCCTGGACAAGATGTGGATGGGAAAAGGATGAAGGATGCTGCAGGGTCGGGTCAGATCGTGGCAAATACACGGCGTGAGCAGCAGTGGAGGCTCCTGCCCCGGTGACGTGCGTGGCTGGGTGATGTCGGGGGGTGAGAGAGAAAAGAGGCCGCAGGTCTGTCTGCAGCTCTGGGGGAACTGGGAAGGAGAAGTGGAGGTGTGAGGGATGCTCATGCAAGGCTGGAGGTCTCCTGGGGAATGGAGGGAAGAGTGAGCTCTGAACCCACATTTGGGGGTGAGAGTGGCCAGGGATGGGGCTGCAGCAGGGATACAGCGGGAGCGTTGGTCTGAGGGTGCAGGGGAGCATCAAGGGAGCACGTTGGTTTGGGATGCACCAGGACTGGGAGTGGGAACAGTTCAGCACCGTGGGGAAAAGCCCCTTGGGATGCACCCGGCACTGCTGACCCCTGGCACCCTGGAACACGGGGGCTTCAGGGCCCCCCAGCTTTGGGGCAGGGCCACAGCCGTGCCTGGCATGACTCCGGAGTGGAAGGAGCCCAGTTTGCCACAGCCAAGGGCTTTGCTGGGGAAACCCCAGGGGAATTAAATGTCAGGCTGCTCCTGGCCAGCAGCTCAGCGAGTGGGAGAGCCCCCTCCACCTCAGCCCCCCGAGCGGCTCTGCAGGATGGGGACACAGGGACCCTCTCCGGGTGGGAATGGAGCCTGGTCAGGGGACAGGCAGAGCCGATAACCCCTGGCTGCCCTTCCCGAGCAGAGGGAGCTGCAGATAAAAGCTCTGCAGGCAGAGCAGGGCTCAGCTCCAAGCCTGGCTTGGGCTGATACCAGCCCCAAAGGGCGACCTCTCCCTTGGGCTTGGCTCAGCCCCACGGACCAGCCACCTCCCCCTCTTCACCCCAAATTCCCCCTGATTAGCAGCTTGTATCACTCTGATGGACCTGGGCGATACCCCAGGCGTGCCCTGCCCTGCTCCTGCTCAGGTTTGACCACACTTTGGGGAGCAAAAAATCCTGTTTATTATAAAACTGCAGCAATGCCCAGATCTGCTTGCAAACCCCTGCTAAAGCCTCCGGCATCGCAGGTTGGGAGGAGCTGGAGTGGGGGGAGCAGCTGCTTTGGGGATTATTAATGAGCAGCAAGTGATGGGAAAGGCGAGGATCAATTGAAACAAAGGAGTTCAATGGTAAAAAGAAACGTTTGCGGAGTAATGGGAGTCCATTTCTCCAGCCGACTGTCGGAAACGCATCCTGTTAAACATCCATCAATTATCCCAGCTTGCAAATGCATTAGAGTAATGAGGAATTATCCATCAAATACACTTAAAGCCAGTGCCCCCCTCTGCCAGCCGCCCTGCAAAGAGCCACTTCAGTAAGGAAAAATAGCCTGAAGGTGGGTGGAAATTCAGGGGGGGCAGTGAGGAGGCTCTGGGGCTGCATCCTCTGGAGTCTGATCCAGTCCAGAAGATGCTTTCCCAGCTCCAGGGGCAACTGCTGGGCTTGCTGGCTCCTCCAGTACCCGTGTTTTCTTCAGAGAGTTGTGATGACACCACAGGCAGCTCAGGTGCCTGCTCGGTGCCTCAGTTTCCCTATCCTGCCTGTAGTGCTGTTTGTGGCCACCCATGGGTGCTGCTCATGTCCTTGTTACCTCTCTTGCCAGGGACAGAAGTAGTGGCGAGCACGACACGTGGTCTGGTAGCTAAATTCCCAGAAACTTCTTGTCTGCCACTGCCTCCCCCGGCATCACCCACACCCCCTGCACCTGGATGGCCCTGGCTTGGCAGAAGGGGGGACAAAGGACCTTGCAGCCCCTTGGGATGCCAATCCCTGGGCTGGGCTGGGTGCACCAAGCAGAAAATAACAGGGCCTGGAGGCAGGATCCTGCTCTGCCATCGGGGGAAGGGAGTCTCGCAGCCCCCACTGCCCCCGCAGGGTCTGCGGGCTGTGTGTGCCGGGATGAGGGTTTGGAAAGAGGCTGGAGCGCTGCGGGGTCAGAGCAAACAGGAGCATGAGGGACGGGACTCAACACAGGAGGCTCTGGGGTGGGCGGCCCTGGGGAACTCAGAGGGTTTGATCCCTTTGGTGATGGATTCAGGACTGATCCGGGAGTTTTCCAACCTCGGTGATGGAACCTTGCGGCACCCCCTGATCCGAGGTTTCGGTGCTGTGATCCGAGGGCACATGTCCTCCTCCCCAGGGACGGGGCTGCGTTTATCAGGGCGTTCCCCTGGCAGCAGGATTTGGGGAGTTGGGACTACACTGCTATGTGGTGTTTAGGCGTGGATTCTCTGATGTCTGGTGCTGTGGTTGTGGGCAGGTCCTGCCTCTCCCATCATGTTGGGAGAGGATTGAGGAGCAACAGTCAGAGCTTCCCCTGTCTGTACACCTGCCTGGTTCTTCTTGGCTCTGCACGCACCCTTGGGTTGGGGCTGGAAGTGGTCAGTGGGTTCAAAAGTCCCTGGGAGGAGACAAAAGGACACCCAGCACATCACAGCCTGCTTTTCTGCAAGGAATGGGGTGAAAAACAGCTCCTGGGCTTGTCTTTCCCAGGGCTGATACTTCCATCTCCCAAAGCCCTCTGGCAGCCCTGTCCAGGCCCAGCAGCACCAGCCTGGATGGGGAAGAGAACATCCCTTGATCTGCAGCCCCACGGCGAGATGAGCCTTCCTGGGAGAGTGTCTGATAACAGCAACTGCCATTAGGTGTCACAAGAGCTTCAGGTCTTTGCCCTTCCTGGGAGGATGAGCGTGGGACAGGAGGGGTGGGGTGCTGAAGTGGCTCTTGAGGTGGCACCTTGGGGACAGAGGTGCCCCAGGCAGGGGAGATGAGCTCTGGCTGCTGGGAGGGCACCACAGGTCCTTTATGATACCACGGTCTTCCCTGGAGTCACCATCCTTCTGCCCCCAGCCGATCCCTTCCCTGTCACCTCCTGGGTGTCCTGCCCTGGTGCTGGGGACGGGCAGGAGGTGGCACCAGGTTCCTTCTGTCGCACACTTGTCCTGTCAATAACCTGCTGTGTTTTGTTGCGTGGAACCAAAGGCAGCGGCTGCTCTCGAGGAAGCGGCCGGTGCTGGTGCCTCGCTCAGCATCGCAGCTCCCACTGCAGCCAGCGGCCCCCAGTATCCTCCCAGTGCCTGGGAGAAGCCCGGGGCCGGGCCACCTTTGAAAGCACAGCACGTTCCTCCCCGCTAGGATGTATCCAGCTGTGGAGGCTGTGAGGGCACAGCTGGGCAGGCTCTGGGTGTTCACCTACAGAGGGATGGATGCTCTGGGATTTGTCCCCTCCTGGGATTCCCATTCCTGGCCCTATGCCACCTCCCACTGCCCCACACCAGGGGCAGGTGCCATGCCCAGATAATCTTCCAGGAATTTGCAATTCTTCCCCAAAATGCCGTTTGCCTCTTTAATTTTGCAACATGACCAGAAACAAAGCAGCGTCCGAGGCTCAGCGCCTCGATAAGGCGCCGCTGGGAAAAGCCTTTCTCTCCTCTGCAACGCTGGGCACGAATCTGCCGCGAGCTGATAAAGTCGAAAACACCGGCTGCCCTGGGGGAAGGACCGGAGCAGGAGCCGCCTCCGGGAGAATCTCCCCCTCCCCTCCCGCTGGCCGGAGGGGACGGAGGTGGCCGAGCGGGAGAGCCCTGAGCGCTGGGCTGGGACGGCGTCCCGGCCCCGGGTGACCTCCCAGCATCACGTCACCTCTTCCCTCTCGGAGAAGCTGAGTTCATGTCTGGCCCCCGCGGAGCTGGGGATCGCTCCTGGCCCGCCTGCCCTGCCCCTGCCCGTGTGCCGGGGCGACCGCAGCGTCGGGATCGCGGCGGGGTTCACCCCCGGCTCCCCGGGCGCCTCTGGGGGGTGTAACGGGGTGTCCCGGGCACTGCGCACCCCGAAGCCCGAGGTGCCGGACTCGCAGCCTCCGCGAGGGGCTGGCGGCGTGGGGATGCTTTCCCGGTGACTCACAGCATTCCTCGCAGGTCAGCGGCGGCCGCAGGACACCCCGACAGCCCTCGCCGCCCCTGGCCTCCGCCTGAACTCCGCTGGCAAAGCGGATCTCCCCCCGCGCCAGACGCCGGGGTTCCTCGGCCCCGCGGCTGTGCGGGCGGGGGAGGCAGCGGGGTCCCCCCGAGTGCCCCGCGAGAGGATGGGGACAGCGGCCAGAGCTCGTGTGAGTCTCTGCGCTGCCAAACTGACCTCTCTGTGGCCCGGGCGCTTCCTCCTCTGCCTGTTCTGCAGAACCCCGAAGAGGAACGGGCTCCCCACAAACACTCCCGCTGCAGCCCCGGCTCCGAGCACTCCCCGAGCACTGCCCAACTCTGTGACTCAGTTTCCCTTTGTTGGGGTGAGGAGCAGCAGTGCTGACCTTTCCGATGCACAGAGGTGAGAGGGTTCCCGCTGCTTCTCCCCACCAGCTCTTTTTGGGAACATCCCAGCCCATCTACTCCTTGGATTTCCCCCCACCCAAAGAATTTCCCTTTATCTTTCCAACTTGAGCCCTTTGAATCCGCTCCTGGGGACCCTCAGGGTGTTTCCCCAGCACAATTCCGCGTCTCTCTGCATCCCGCCACCCTCAGCCATCCTGTTCTGTTGCCATCCGTGTTTCACGTCACGAGTGGATCAGTTCTCCCCAGCTGGGGCCGCGGCCGGGGCAGGATGAGTGCGGAGGAGCAGAGCTGGCGGCAGTGAAGTGGCCCCGAGGCACGTGAGCCCCCGGTGGCCGTGGCCGTGGCCCGTGGCCGTGGCCCGCCCGCTGCCCGGTGCTCAGCACACAGGAATGCCGTGAGTTTGCAAAGTGGTTTCAGCGAGACGTTATCTAATGGAGGAGGAGGAGGAGGGTGGATTAAGCCAAACCCACAGCACCGGCTTTCAATTAAACCGAGTGAATTTACGGCTTCTCCTGACACAGTAAACACACGCTGACGGGGTCCTGACCCGGCATTTCCCCTCCGTGCCCCGGCAGGCGAAGGGAGCAGCCTCCCGCGGGTGCTCGTCCTGCGGCAGCGAGAACCCTCCGGGCTCTGCATTATTCATCACCACGCGAAGGGCAGGGAAATGCGGGTGATGCTGCGGTGGGCGCTGCGCCCCAGAGCTGTCCCAGCTCGGGCCTGCGGGGCTGGGGAAGTGATGGGGGAGTGATGGAAACCTGGGAGAGGAAACAGCCCTGCAGCGTCCACCGGCTGGGAGCGATGCAGCCCTGGGGCTCTGGGTAACGCAGCGGCACCCTGAGATGGAGGTTGCTGTGGTCCCGTGGCTGGGTGATGCCCGGTGACCTTCCCTCAGCAGCTTCGCTCCATGTCCCTGCATCAATCCTGCCATCCCCGTGCCTCAGTTTCCCCCGGGAGCAGGGAAGGCTGCTGGGTGTGGCGGCAGAAGGGTGAGCCGGGCAAGCTGGATGAGCCAAGACGAGATCTCGCAACCAGGGCCGGGAGCGTCCCGGTGGCACTGCAGAGCAGGGCTGGGTGCGAGGTGCTGCCACACGTGTGCCAGGGCATGCCTGGCATCCCATGCCAGCCACCTCTGCTGCCTGAGCCAGCAGCAGCCCCTCACCCCTGGCCCACTGCAAGGGGGTCCAGTGAGGCCAGGGCCCTCCCAGCCCAGCGCTGCTGGGCACCTGAAGACCCCCAGCCCTTTTGGCCGTGTCAGAGGAGCCGTGGGCATCTGCTGGTCCCTGGCTGTGGGCGGTGAGGCCGTGGGGCAGCGGCGCTTTGAGCAGCACAGCCCAGATGCAGGCACCTGGCCAGGAGCGTGACGGAGGAGCCCGGCAGGGCTGCTGGGGTGACGTCCTGCCACCGCCGCTGACGTCCGACGGAGGGAAAAGCCCTCCCTAGAGCAAATAAGCATCGGGGCTGTGCAAACCCGGCTTGGCGGGTGGCCCTGGGCAGGTATCTGGGTCCCATCTGGTCGCTGTTTACCTGCCCGCTGGAATCCACCCTGCCAACTTCCTCCTTGGACAGGCCAAGGAGCCAAGCTCGGCCATGCACTGGCCTCGCAGGGAGGGCCCTGGGACCCCAGACCCCGATGGTGATCCTTTGCCCCTGCACAGGGTAGCGCAGAGTGGGTCCCAACGGGGTTTGGGAGGATTTGAGCACCAGCCCCTGCCAGGTTTCCAAGCCCACAGCCAAACCCTGTTAGCACCAGCCTGGCTCCACGCGGCCCCCAGAGCTGCAAACCGGTGTCCAGGGAGCAGGCAGGGCTGCTGGGTCCCTTTCCAGAAGGGTTTGGGCAAGTCCTGGCATTCCCACCACTGCCTCAGTTTCCCCCTCAGCCTGTCCCTCCCTGACCTGCGGCGGTGGCTCCTGCGGCGTGCAGGGACCTGCCACCATGCAGGGAGGGGACCGTGCTGGGTACACCTGGCCGAGGCAGGACCCTGCCTGCCACTCCCCTTCAAAGGCAGCCACGATTTCTCAGCCCCTCGGTGCACCGAGGAGCCACCGGCTGCTCTGCTCTGCCCTGGGCACAGGGGGACCACGAACGCCCCAACCCACTCCTGTCCCACCCTGCACCTCGCACTGAGGTCCTCCCGGGGAGCAGGGGGACCCGAGAGTGCACGGCCACAAGTGCAGCTCCGTGGTTCAGCATCGCTGAGCCCATGAGCCCTTTCCTGGGTGCTTGCAAGGTGATGAAGGACCCCCAATTCTTCTCACTCCCCCAGTCCCAGTGCTGCAAAGGGGGTTTCCAGCACAGCCCTCAGACTGTGCCCTCAGCCCTCACCACTTGGATGGATGGATGGATGGATGGATGGATGGATGGATGGATGGACGGATGGACGGACAGAGAGTGAGGCTGAGGCCCAACACACTTCATTACACCCTGCAGTGAAACATATCCACACTCTCACTCTTGCAGTGCTCAGGGCTGTGTTCCCACCTCTGGAATGAGGGGAAACTGAGGCAGGGAAGGCAGGTGATGGAAGGCGGGCGGGAAGGATGGTGACAGAGCAGGGAGTGAGCCCGGCCCCGGCCCTGGGCTGGTGTTGTGAAAGCAGCTGGTTATCAGAGCGCGGGCGTCACACTCGGAGCGAGCGGCTTCCAGGAAAGGAAGGAAGTGTGGGGTCACCCAGCCCCGCTGCCGCCCTCTTCCAGCAAACAGCCCGGGCCTGCTGATAATGGGGCCGTGCCACCGGCCACCCAGGAATTCGGAGCCAACGGCCACACATGCTGCCCTAAATGCGGGATTTTTCCCCGTTTCCTCTCCCACAAAAGCAAGACACGGTGCTGGGGCGGCAGCGGATCGTGCTGATTCCGCCTGACTCTTGTGCAGGGGACAGAGCAGCATCACATCAGCAGTACCCCAGTTCCACCCCAGGGACTCTCACTGGTAGGAACTGGGAGTCACTGGGCTGGGTTTGCTCCTGCGCTGTGCCAGGGGTGTGGAAAGGCGCTCTGGGATGTGTTTCCTGCTGGGCTGCCCCACACGAGGTGGATAACCCCAGCGGAAGGCTGGATGGGGATGTGGGGTGTGATGGGGAGCTGCTGCTCCCACACACCTGGTCCTCTCCCAACACCTCCCACTGGACACTGGAGGCCATAAACCAGTAGGACGCTGGGCAGTCCCACCAAAGTAACGGCCCTGAAGCAGCAGCAAGGCAGAATCCGACCCCCTGCCACCATCCTGCCATGCAAAGTGGCCCAGGAGGGAGCAGGAGCCTGGAGCCTGCTCCTCCCCGATACTGGGAATAATTACATGATTATGCGATTTGGAAGCAAAGTGCAGATTAATCTCTGATCTTGTTAGTCAATGTTTTACCATCTGCTTTGTGCAGGCAGGAGAAGCCCTCGTCCCACGCTGGGGAAAGGCAGTGGGAGCCCCTGGGGAGAGATGAGTCCCACGGAGCAGTGGGTGCTTTAGGAAACGGGTGGATCGGGACCCGAGCACATCAGGACAAGCGGATGCCACCCAAGGCACCAGCTGTCATCCACAGCCGCCTGCCCCAGCCCCGATTCCTGGAAGCCAGACCGGATCCTGCTCGGCACGCACGGGGCTGGGCTGCGCCAGGACTCCTCCTTTGGCCAACAAGGGCAGGTGACAGCGATGACGACGATGGCCCGGGGAGGGGGGCTGTGGGAGGGAGATGGCAGAGCTCAAACCGCAGGGAGAGGTTTATTATTGTCCGGGTGGGATACAGAGATAGAGAGGAGAGACAGAATGCAGCAGGGCTGTGGCAGAGGACGGGGTGGCCCCGCATCTCCTGGGCTCCTCAGGGGCTCCCCCCTTCTCCTGCACTCAGGAGGTTTTTGCCAAACAGGGAGGGCAAGACCTGCCTTTTATTGTGCTTGTGCCAGGAGATTCTCTCCTGCCCCAGCAGCCCAGGTGCAGAGTCAGGCCCAGCCTTTGCAGCAGCATCAGGTCTCGTGGAGATGGGGGTGGGTTTCCCCTGGGATCTCTCCAGGATGGGGCAGCACCAGTCCGAGTCCCTGTGGCACTCAGAGCTCCCTGGGGTGACACTGGCACGATGACCGGTGCCCAGGAGCCTCCATGTCACCAACTGGGCTGAGCCAGCAGCACCAAGAGCTGGTACCTGAGTGCCACGGGCACTGTGGGGTGCGGGGGTGCCCCTCTGCCCCTCTGCCCTCGCGGGTGGCGGGTCCCAGTGACCGCTGAGCTGCACGAGGGGACGAGGGCCAAACCCACTGCCCATCCCGGGGGTCAGCGCTGTGACCCGGCCAGCCCATCTCCACACCACCCACCCCACGTGGCGACGCAGCCTCCTCCAGCTTGGAACCAGCGTCCGTCCCTGCAGGAGCCTCCCGGGAGCCTCCTCTTTTCCAGCTGCAGACAAAACCCGTTCCCACTCGCCCCACGCGCTCCCCGGCCGCGTGTCGGCAAAGGCCCGGGAGAAGATGAAAGGGATTTCCCGGCTGACCTCCTCACCCCGCTCTATTTGCACCTCCTTTCCCGCACGCAGACAGGCATTTTTCCCATGCTCAGGGGGTCAGGGCCCTCCCTGCACTCCAGGACGGAGCAATGCCAGGAATGTACCTGGGAATAGGCAGGGTTTTGCAGGGCGAAGGGGGAAGAGGAGAGCTGAGCACCCTCCTGCCCACAGTTAGCCACCAACATTTGTCCTATGACCTTTAAAAGGTGCTTTTCTTGTGCAAATGCTCTGCAGGAAGAAACCTGTTAAGCGGGGCAGGTGGGGCTGCGCTCAGCCTGAGCCTCGGGCATAGATTTATTTGGTGTCCTCCGAGTGGTGCCAGTCCCTGGTGCTGTCACTGGGCCAGGTCCAAGTCCCCAGGCACGGCCAGGGCTCTCACCTGAGCACGAGGTCTCACCAGAGTGGCCAACAGTGCAGGTGCACCAGCTCAGCCTCCTGCAAACAGCACCCAGCTGATTCCAGCCACATCTTCCCTTTGCCCTTTCAGCCCCTTTGTGGGGTGGAATAAGCCCATTTCCCCACTCCAGCCTCACAGGAGCTTCCTGCCTCCCCCGTGCCTCAGTCTCTCCGGCCTAAATCAGGGAGAACAGCCTGTCCCCAGCACACACCTCCGGGAAGTGGAGCACAGTTGCCCACAGCACATTCCAGTGTCTCTGCCATTATCCCAGGGTGTGCAGCCAGGTTGGATCCTACACTTTCCCTGGGCCCAGCTTGGAGGCTGCATTTCCACCCTGCGACAATCCCTTCCCACCTGTCCTAACAGAGATGGAGGATGATATGGAATAACACAGGAGAAATGTGGTTCCCTTTACTCCTCCCCACCTTGACCTTGCATCACCCAGGATAACAATAAAGGGGAAATGACAACGAAGTGTTTTGGGACAAAACCTGGGCCCCAGCTCAGGAGGTGGTGGGATGATGCAGGGAGATGCCCAGGTCCAGGGGCTGCTCCCATCACCCAGCAGGGTACGAGCCCTGTGCCCGGGCACTGCCCCCAGGCTGTGTCCCTGTGCCCCCTCCCCACTCCTTGTATCCCTTCTCCCAGCGGATGACACAAACCCTCTCGTGGATTCTCCTGCGCACAGGGATGATCTGTGAGTCTGCAACTGAGGGCGACAGAAGGATGGGAAACCTCCCGGGGCCATGAGGGGACACCGTGGGGCAGCCAGGCCGGGCACCCCAGGACACGCCACGCGTGCAGGGGACCGGCTGCTGGGACCCAGCTGATGCTGGGGAGAAAAGCTCCCCGGGGCTGGGGGTGATCACTCCTCTGTGCTCTCGGGGAAGGGATGTGGGTGGCACATGGCATCCCCACCATCACCCCGATGCATCCCACTTTCCCCTGTTGCTCTTGGTAGGAGGGTTTGCTTGTAAACAGCAGCCCCTGGGTAACACTTCTAATCCCTCTCTTGGCTATTATTCATCCCCAGCTAACCTTAAAGCCTCCCCCTTTTTCTCTGCGAGGCACCCCCAGAGCAGAGGAAATTCCTCAGCCCTGACGTGATGTGAAACACGAGCGGCTCGGCCCCAGCCGCCCCCTTCCCCTGCCCCAACCTACCCGGGCCATTTCCCAACCCAGGTTTCCCTGTAGCATCCCCCCCCCCCCCCTTTCTCTTTTTTTTTTTTTTTTTTCTCTCTCTTTCTTTCCCCAACCACCCTTTTCTGCTTTAGACATTGTAACCCGAGAGGCTGGAAATGCAGCTCCTTTCATCTTCCATTTCCCACATCCTGAGAGTCTGGGGAGAAGGAGCCCACCCAGATGATGGAATCCCAAATATGTGGCTCCTTCCACCTCCCCGATCCCCTCCGCCGCCCCCCGTGAGGCTCCATTCACAAAGCAGATTAGCCATGCTGCCGCCTCCCCGCACACCTCGCCCCAAAAAGCCCGCGAAAAAGCCAACATACAAAAAAAAAAAGTACAATTAGTAAGAAGAAATCCCCACGGCTGCCCCTCCCGGGGAGCAGGATGGGTCTCAGCATCTCCTGCCCCGCTCTCAGGTCCCATCGCCCTCCTGAGCCGGTGGGAATTGGCACCCAAAGTCCTGGGACGGGGTGCTGGCTGAGGGGTTTTGGGGTGTTCCAGCACTGCAACCAGGACCTTTCTCCCCCCTGTGCTCGGGCGATTCCAGCCCCAGGATGTGGCGTGTGGTTCCCAAGCTGTCACCGCTGCTTTGGGGTCCCAGCCGGGTCTGGGGGGCCCCTGAGGATGAGGAGAGGAGGGGAAGCAGCACCCGGCCAGCGCCCCGTGGCTGCACTGGCTCCCAGCCTTCCCGATCCAAACCCACGGGATCCCAGCCCTCCTCTCTCCGGGGGGACACTGTGCACCCCGGGATCGGTCTCATCCTGCAGGGACGTCCCCCACCTGCACCGCCGAGACGCTGAGGAACACACACACATTTTATTGCATCTCGGAATGTGAGACCCCAGAGCTCCTTCCTGTGGCTGCAGGGGTGACTTTGAGCAGGTGGTGACACTCGGGTGGTGTCCCAGCAGCGGCACGCACCGCCCGGGCGAGGGCAGCGCCCGCTTCCCGGCCGGTGCCACCACGGATTGCTCACTGCGTGTGGGTGGGAGCACCCCCGCTTCCCGACTCTCCTCACCTCTCCCCTCTGCCGGTTCTCACCGCCAGGCTGGGACAGCCCCGGGCGGGCGAAGGGCTTCGTGCCCTCCTCATGGGACAGCGGGCATTGCTGAGATGTCTCAAACCCCTTTTTTCAGGTTCTATCACGGGAGGTGGAGACGGCCGGGTGCCCGTCAGAGCATCGGGAAGAGATGCGGAAGGTTTCGGGCTTTCCCCGGGGACCCGCAGGTCGGTGCCGCGCTTCGCCCCACGCCCTGGGCCAGCCGGTTCCGCGGGCGACCGAGCCCGAGCCGAGGGAGCCACGGGCGGGCTCAGCCAAGGTCACGCAATGACTCAAAGGTGCTGGTGGAAAACCACAGCCCTTCTGTGTCACGGCGTTAATGGCCCCGCATCCTCCCCTCTCCCTGCCCCAGCCTCGTCCCCTCCACCGGGCCGTGCTCGTGGGGCTCACGCGGGGCCGCGCTCCCGGCGTGGCTTTGACCTTGCTGTTCCGTTCCAGGACATCAGTGGAAACCCGAATTATAGCCCCTCACCCCAGGCGCTCCCGGGGAGCGAACCGCCTCTCTCTCCCCGCTGGGTATCGCCCTGGCCCTCCCCGTTTTCACCTATTTGCTAATTGTGCTGGCGGGGAAGGCGAGGGGGAGGAAATACAAAAAGTAAACTGCGAAAGCAACACTGCAGCTCCAAGGGCCCAGCACAGCAATCAAGCGATAAAGCAGTAATTAAGCCTGATTATCATGCAAGGCAGCCCCGGTTAGACTGGAATGCCGCTGAAGAGCCTGAAAGCTGCCGGGATTGTTTGCAGGGCTCAGAACTGATCTTTTGATGTCTGCTGGGAGCTCCTCTCCCCCAGACCTGCCATCAGCTCCATGTGCCACCCCAGGGTCCTGTTTCTCCCCGGGCATGGTCCTGGTTGGGTTTTTCCTCCTTGCAAGCCCTGTGGAGTCTCCTCTGGGCTGCAAACTGCTCCCCGAGGGCTCACAGCAAGAACAGGGGTTGCTCCAGGGCAGGACCCGCAGGACATCCCTGTGTCCATGCAAGGGCAAGGGGTACTTGTGGATGCGGGCTGCTCTCCTGCACTCGCCATCCTCGGCGGCTTTCATCCCAAGGGAAGAGGGTTGGGAAAAGAAGTGATCCCTAGGGATGAGGGCACAGTGGGTAGCAACAGGATGGGGTTTGTTTCGTTTTAGTTTGGATGTCTGACACATCCCGATGGCCTCGCCCGGGATGGCGGGGGAAAGGTGAGCACGTGGAACGGGCTGAGGGGTAAAGGTGACTCCTAGCCCTGGTTTGGGGTCATTTTGGGAACGGAAATGCATCTGGGTGGGTTGTTCTGGACAGGGATGGATACGGCAAGGGAATGCGGCCGCCGCCCAGCTCCACGCGGCCAGGGCACGGAGCAGTGAGCTCCCCTCGCCCCCAAAGCGGGGTTTCCCCGGTCCAGGGGGGACCCAACCCCTGCGTGCCAGCAGGAAGAGACGGCCGCTGACTCAGTCCCGGGCTAAAGGAGCAGCTGGGCAGGTTTACGCACGAGGATGATTTTGGCCCCAGATCATCCCGGTTGCAAGACACGCTGCTCCCTCCGACGCTAATGAGCAGGTTTGGGCAGAGCTGCTTCTCCCGAGGAGTCAGGGACAGGCAGCCCCCGGGAAAGCCCGGCCGCTCCGGGCGAGCTCTGTTTGTCAACAGGTTTCCAGGGCAGCCCCTTCGGTGCCTTTCATCATCCTGGCAAAGAATTTGATAATGAGTTCGGGGCCAAATGCTAAGTCACCTCATCCCACGGCTGAGCAGCGACTGGCAGAACCAGTTGTCCCAAATATGCCCAGGCATCGGGTGGGAATAAGGCAGGAGAAAGGCGCTGCCTGCCCCTCTGCCCCACTCTCAGCTTGCATCACCTCAAATTGCAACAACGGTAGACTAAAAAATACTTTAAAAAATTATATATTTTAAACGAAGAGGAACGGAGGCTCTGCATCAGATTCTCCACGCTTTCCCCCAAATAAAAATGTCACTTTCTGGGTAAAACGGAAGGTAGATTTTCCAGTTTTTGTCGTCTTAGCCCCTGAAAGAGGATGTGTCACATTCTGGGGAAATCTAAAAGCGGCAGCGGTGGTGGCAAGTCCTTCCCGGCCGGTGTGAGGGCTGGGCCGCAGCTCCAAACCCCATTTTGGGGGATGCATTTTGGTTGTATTTAATCCTTTTTCTTAACACTAAAGGGGATAGGATCTCACCAGCATTTCCAGTAAACCCCATTCGATTTCAAGCAATTCATCCCACAAGTATGTGTGGGATGCCAGGAACTCCTCGGTCTTGCTTAGGAGCAGGAGCCCAGATGGGCTTTGTCTGGAATAATTCAGCTCCCAGTGGCTGGAGCTCTTTGCTCTAAATGCTAATAGAGTGAGTAATCAGAGATCTCTATCCAGTAAATTATTTATCTTATCTCTGGAACTCGGGGAGGCATCTCAGCCAGCGACTTCTGCGGAAAAAAGAAGACGGGGGAAAAAACCTAAAAAACAGGGATGTTAGTCAAGAGTCCCCAGCTGGAACGGCCACATGGCCACTTTTACTGGAAAGGGGAAAAGTTCAGGCACTGCCTGGCCCGCGATGAAGCAACAGCGCGGTGAGACGGGGGGATGCGGAGCACCGGGGGAGAAGTTGCGATTCCCGGGAACACCAAGAAGTGAGGAAGCAGCGGAAAAGCGGAGGTTCGGGGCGGGGATTCGGGGCGGG
>VZTG01002668.1:0-19407 GCA_013397845.1 Melanocharis versteri | reverse complement strand
GAAGAAATTTTCCCCAAAATCCAACTAAACCTCAGGCACCTCTGCTTCCCAAAAAACCTCTTCAAATATGAGGCCCAACCCCTCCCAAAGAGGTAGCATAAAACACCAGTAAAAACTCAAGGAAAATGCAAATTAATCCTTAAAAACTTTTCCGCTATCCTAAATTTCCGTAACACCACGCCAGCACTTCTGTCAGCAGAGAAATCAAACAATTTTGGGTCTGGGGAAGGTTTTCTTTTCTTTCTTCCTTTCTCCTCCGCTCTGCTCACTATTCATAGCCCCCTTCTCACCTTCAAAGCACATTAATTCCCCCAACATTCCTCGGATGCGGCGGTTAGTCGGATTTTATGGATTTTATGGATGAGGAGAACGAGGCAGGGAGGTTAAGTGACTTGCCCATGGCCAAGCTCTGTGGATCCATAAAAAAAGAGGGAGATGTTTCACATTTATTCATTTTAAGACCCTCTCAGCCCTGCGGACTTGGACTGGAGGTAATTAAAGCTTTAATTGTGATGTGCAGGGTGAGGAACGCGGGGAGTTCCTTAAAGTCACCATAAAACAGCCCTAAAACGACTTCCTGGTGCTCTACAGGCATGGGAAGAGTGGGGAGATTTCCATATTCCCTCAGTTTGGATCATGGATTAGACCTGCCTGAGGTTTGGGAGCTCAGGACCAGCCTTGGACGGGCTTTGCCAGAGGATTTGGGATCATGGAGGAGGCAATTCCTGAGCTTCTCAAATTCAGAGGAATGGTCTCCAACTCTTAATTCTGCTAATTTTCACCTTCTAATTCAGGAAGTTGTCCTTGGATCATGGATAGGGCCTGCCTGGGGTTTAGGAGCTCAGGACCAGCCTTGGACGGGCTTTGCCAGAGGATTTGGGATCATGGAGGAGGCAATTCTTGCACTTCTCAAATTCAGAGGAATGGTCTCCAACTCTTAATTCTGTTAATTTTCACCTTCTAATTCAGGAAGGTGTCCTTGGATCATGGATAGGACCTGCCTGAAGTTTGGGGGTCAGGACCAGCCTTGGACAGGCTTTCCCAAAGGATTTGGGACAGCTCTGCAAGGAGATCTCCTGCACTTCCCAGATTCAAAGGAATTGTCCCCAATTCTTAATTCTGTTCATTCCATTAATTTTAACCTTATAACTCAGGAAGTTGTCCTTGGATCATGGATTAGACCTGCCTGAGGTTTGGGGGTCAGGACCAGCCTTGGACAGGCTTTGCCAGAGGACTGGGGACAGCTCTGCAAGGAGACAGCTCCTGAACTTCTCCAATTCTAAGGAATTGTCCCCAGCTTTTAATTCAGTTAATTCTCACCTTATAATTCAGGAAGTTGTCCCTTCCTGAGCTGTGTTGAATGCCAGAATGGCTTGAGTTGGAAGCGACCTCAAAACCCTGCTGGAGCACAAGGACAGCAGGAATTTTTCCCCCTGCCAGAACACACCACTCTCAAAGACTCCATTTCCTGGAGTTTTCAATTCCTAATCCATTCTCCACAGGTTTCCTATCGAATCATCCCGATTGTTGTGCAGTTTATTAAACATGTCCTGCACATCTGGCCTAATCAGCCGAAGGAAAATGGCCCAATTTGATTCTCGGGAGCAATCCCAGGATATCAGCTCAGTAATCAGAGCGTTTTCCACCTCAGCAGCTCCTGGGAAGGGTTGGTTAATCACCGCTGATGTGGAAAGGGCTGTAGGATGAGCCCAAGCAATCCCAGCTCTCCAGAGCTCCAAAGCCAGGATTTGGGGTGGGAAATACAGCCCAGGAGACAGAGCTGGCACCACAATCATCAGCAGGGCCTGCAGAAAAATGCTCCGGAATCTCCCATCCCAAACTGACCTCAGCTCCTCTTCTGGACCACGGGATGTTGGACAATGCAGGAAAATCCCGTCCCATTCCCATCCCACACCTTCCACCATCCCAGGCTGCTCCAAGCCCCGTCCAACCTCAAAGCTGGTCCATCCCTCCATATCCAGATGGACAAACTCAACCACATAAACAAGAGATAATTAAGATAATTATACCTTAGAGACTCTGCAGGACCCAGTCCCGGGACAAAACCAAGGGAAAAGTTTGCTGCCTCATTTTGAGTGAGGAGTCCCACACTGGGAGCAGCCAAACCCTGCACTGAATTCCTACAAAATCCCTTTAAATTCCAGTTTTGTCACAGCCACCTTGCAAAGCAGACCCAGCACCCCAAGCACATCAACGTTTCAGCAGTGAAGATAAAACCAAACGCTTTAATCTGTTCCTCCCTCTCCTCCCTGCTGCCCATCCCAGCCCTCCCCAGGCTGGAATTCCGCCGGAGCAGTTTTCCGTGGCAGTCTGTCACTTCCCGCTAATCTTCCAGCGCTGAAAATCATTTTCAATCCATCCCTGTCTTCCTGAATTTGCATGACTGTCTGGAAAGGAAGCTCTAAAAAGGCAGAGGCTGATTTAGTGTGAATGAACATGTCAGAAAACATCGGCGGCTCTGCAGCCCCGCTGTAAATCTTTCATGATTTAAGAGTTGCCAAGTTACCAGCACCAGGAGTATCCGAAAGTCCTGGGCTTCACACAAAAGGATTCTCAGTCAGACTTCCCTGCTCAGGAGCTGAATTTTCTCGCGAAAGCAAAGATTTCTGCACTGAAGTTATTTCTCTTCGGTGCCAAAATAAATTTGGGGAAGGTTAAAAACTTACCGGGAGTTTTGATACCAATAAGGATATTCCAAGCTATTTGCTGTTTGAAGGGGAATTAAGGTTAAAAAAAATATTATTATAAATATTAAAAATATTATTATAAAAATTATTCAAAATATTAAAAATACTCAAAATATTATAATAAAAATATTTTCTTTTCATGTTTTTAAATATCTTCAAAATATGTCCAATGTAAGCAAATTAAAAATGTGTCAACACTTTCCTGAGCACCCCCATGGGGTTCCCGGGATGCTCAAACCCACTTGGGCTGCCCAGATTAAGGATGGGATCAGCACCAGGAGGACCCAAAACCTGGCCCAGGGAGCCCAGGAAAGCTGTGGAATCCCATCCCTGGAAGTCCCCATTCCTGGAAGTGTCCAAGGCCAGGTTGGAGCATCCTGGGATAGTGGGAGCTGGCCCTGCCCATGGAATGGGTGGAATGGGATTTAAGATCCTTGGGATTTTATGATTTCCCAGCATCAAGACTCTGGCAATATTCTGTGAAGGCTGCAGGAATCGTGAATTTGATTTCCAGAAAATCCCTGGGATCTGCCTGTGGATCCGAACACTCCCCCCCTGCAGCAAACCCCACTGGTGCCCATTAAATGCCAAAATGCTGGCACAGAGCTCCATAAATACAGAAAAACTCAACTTTTTGCCTCCAACAGAGACCAACTGGAAGCACCAGGCACCCACCGATGCTGGAAATCAGAAAGCACCACAAGGTGCTGGGAGGTTCTGCTGCACACCACCCCGAAAGCAAACCCATCCCTGATAATCCATCATATCTCCCTTGAATTTAGGAGTTTTTATAAATTTTCACTTCTCCAGCTGCCATTAGAATCTCAGGATGGTTTGGGTTGGAAAGGACCTTAAAGCCCATCTCATTCCGCCCTTTTCCATGGGCAGGGACACCTCCCACTATCCCAGGGTGCTCCAAGCCCTGTCCAGCCTTGAAGTTTCCACAGGTTTTATGGGGCTCCTTGAAAAATGAGTTGCAATTTCAGTGTTTGTGTTTCTCCCACAGGTATCCAGGCAGGACTGGGGTCACGAGAAGGTTTCGTTTCACTTTTATCCCGCTCTGTTCCAGGACTGCACTGAGGAAATTCTCCAAATGCTGCTTTTCCAAGGTTTTCTTAAGGAAGCTCCTCCTGGGAGTGATCCAAGCCTGGCTTGGATCAGGAGGATGGCCCAGAGCACCTCTGAACACTTCCAATTCCCAGGTTTAAGCCCTCCCCTGGGAATATCCATGAGTTTGTTCCCTACATGGATGCAGTGAGCTTTAAATATAACCCGTAACACATTTTTTCTTGCTGTCAACCTAATAAAGTCCGGGGAAACTCTTCCGAGATTTCTCTTATTGGGAGTTTATTGACTTTCTGCCAGGAGTGCCAGGGAAAACATGGAGCAGGGAGGGAGGGGAGGGAGGTGTCACAGCAGAGCTGCTAAAAATAAAACCTAAAGTGGTTTCGTCGGAAAGGAGTTGGGTTGTTAAAAATATTTGTGAAGGAAAATCCTCTTCCACAGCTCCTCCTCCTGCTTCCCAGGAGAGCACTGAGGATGGATTGGGCTGGGATTCCATCCACAAGTGACCATTCCTCATGGATAGGGTGCTCCAGGAGAAATTCCCGAGGCTGCCAGAGCTCCAGGAGTGTTTGGACACCGCTCCCAGGGATGCCCAGGGTGGGATTGTTGGGGTGTCTGTGCAGGGCCAGGGGCTGGACTGGATGATTCCTGGGGGTTCCTTCCCACTCGGGATATTCCAAGATTCTCTCTGGTGGTACCTACTCCCTGGATAAACATGGACACCATGGAGAGCAGGGTTCCTTATCCTGTCATCTCCTGGTTTTCAGCAATATTCCCTTTTAAAAGCCAAGAATTCCAGCGCAACAATCCAGGCAAATATTCCAGCACACACAGGGCTGGATTTGCCCCACATCCCCATCCAGGGCTGCATCCAAGACACTTCCCGGAGCATCCCAGCAAGTGAGGGGTGTGTTCATTCCCACCGGAATGTCCTCCTGTCCCGTGAAACTGGTGTTTAATAGACTGGGTTCTGCCAGGACCTTGCCGAGCCAGGCCCAGGTTCCACCTCTGTCCTCAGAATCCGTGGGGTTTTATAGGCATCGACTTCTTGGTGTGCCCATTCCCATCTCACGGACAGATCCATGGAATCCCAGAATGGGATTGGGAGAGACCTTCAGGATCATCTCACCACCCCTTGTGTGGGCAGGGACACCTTCCACTGTCCCAGGCTGCTCCAAGCCCTGTCCAACCTGGCCTTGGACACTTCCAGGGATGGGATTGACAACCTCCCAGCGCGACCTCTTCCAATGTCTCACCATTCCCAAAACCAGGAATTTCTAGGCTGAGAATCCACGCCGATCCCACCCTGGCTGCAGACCAGGAGGTGCCAGAATCCTTCTCCATGGCCAACTTCTTGGGATGGGTTGGAAAACATTGGGATTTCAGCACAGGGTTCCAGAGTCCAAACTCAGTATTTCTCTCAGCCTTTCCAACAACAAATCAGGGCCTCACCCCCAATGGAATTCCATAAATAAATAAATAAGGATTTGCTACAAGATTCTAACCCAGAACTGATTTTTTTGCTGGAGCAATAATTGTGGGTGGTGGCTCCAAGGTAGCCGAGCATTCCCTGGAGTTGTATCCATTGGAATTTTTCCCTCTCCGACAGGGACCAGCGGCAAAGCTGAGCAGCTGCTGCTCCTTCAAAGCTCCACGGATATTCCCAGCTGCCTTCCATCCAAACTGATCCTCTCCAAGGTCTGTTTGATGGACAGAGCTCTTCCTTCAGCCATTCCCACTTTTTCCTCAGGGATGTCTTGTGGTCACCCCTGTACCCTTCTTATTCCCAAACGTTCCAAGGACCAACCTCATTTCCAGCTCAAAATCTGTTCTGCCACCACCATAATTCTATCTCTTCCCAAAAATTCTGAAGGGAGAAAATGGAATTTCCTGATGCCAAGAGGAAGCCCTAAAGTGATTCTGAACCTCCTACCTGATCCTATCAGATTCCCAAAAAAAGAACTACTTGGGTTTAGGATTTTTGGGATAAACTTGGGTTTAAAACAACACAGTCCAATGGGGTTCTATTATATTTTAGTATAATGGTAAAAGTTATAATAATAAATTATAAATCATATATAACATACATAATATATAACATACATAATATATAATATAAATAATATATTAAAATATATAATGTAAATAAATAAAATTTAAAATAACAAAACTACTAAATTCATGAATTAAATATTAATTAATTTTATTAATTACGAAATTATAAACACAGAATGCGGCAAAATTTGAATCTGTCTCCCAGATGAAGAACTGCGAGGAAAGAATGAAAACCAATAAAATATTCCACAGCGATTTTTCCGGCCAAAAGGCACGTGTAATTCCCGGATACACCTGTTCCTGGTTATTTTACATTCCCGTGGCTGCACGCTGAGATTGTCGCGTTAAATTAAAACCAACAAAAGCCGCAATCTGTTTGCAGGTCAGACATCAATAAAAACAAGCCCGACAATCAGCGCTCCGTGCACCCGGGAGAAAATGGATAATTTAATACTTCCTGAGCTTTGCTGTTCCACAAATCCAGGGAAAACAAACACAAACAGCAACTCTGAGATCCTGAGAGCCTTTTCCAGACACGGGGATGAGTGAACCGCTGGAAAAGTGGCTCCCAGTGGGAACCAGTAAGGAGAAAAGCTGGAAAGATTTGGGATGAGGGATGGAGGGACAGGACCCAGGGAATGGCTTCCCACTGCGAGAGGGCAGGAATGGATGGGATATTGGGATGGAATTCCTGGCTTGGAGGGTGGGGAGGGGCTGGGCTGGAATTCCCAGATTTGCTGTGGATCCTTGGAAGTGTCCAAGGCCAGGTTGGATGGGGCTTGGAGCAGCCTGGGATAGTGAAAAGTGAGAATGGGATGAGCTTTGAGGTCCTTTCCAGCCCCAAAGGCTTCTCCATTAAAAGCCCTCAGAACTGGGGATTGGGTTTGGCCTTTCCAAGGGTTTTGCTCTCCTGCACTGCAATTTCTTTAATGCTTGTGGGGTAAAACATTTTGATCCATTCCGATGATAATGACACAAGAGTGGAATTAGGAGCATAATTATAATTACCATTTTTATGCCCGGTTAATTAATCATAAAATGGTACATTATAGAATTTTTCTCTTTAATGAAATTCATTATGGAGGCCCCTGCAGCCCTAAATTTTATGTTAAACAAATCAAACCTGGGGTTGGGGCTGTTGGCACGAACGTGGCCTTGGATCAGCTGCTAAAACAGAGCTTGATGAGCCATTATCCAAAGGGATGTTGGGAAAAAGCCTTTTCCCACAAAAGATTTCCTCCAGGAGCTGGATTTTGCCTCCTCTGGAATCACTGGCCATTGAAAGGGCTGAGTTACACCAAAAAGTTTGGAGGACAATCTGTGCTTGGAGGAGAAAATTCATTTTCTTGAGTTTTTGATACAGAGATTCCTGGAGGGAAACCATCCCACATCTTATTTTGGATAATTCCTTATTCGTGGTTGAGGTACCAGCTCTACCACCAGGATGTAATTCCTAGAGAATCAGAGTGTGGGATCGTGATTTCCTACATTGCCAGAACCCTTTTACAACTAAATATTCAATTTCATCACCCAAATATTGGATTTTATCACCTAAATACTGAATTTTATCATGGATCAAGGGATCCTGGAGCAGATCATTCCCCAGCACTGCCAAGGCCACCACTAAGACGTGTCCCCAAGTGCCACATCTGCACATTTACATTTCCTATAAAGATTCAGGGTCACCCTATAGACATCTCACTCAATCTTTAATTGGGATCAGTCTTTTGGGGCATTTGGGTTATGGTTATATGACCTGGGGGAAAAAAATTCCTCCTTGTTCCACAAATTCCTATGGATATTCATCATAATCCCCGGAATGAGCACCACCAGCTCCCACGTGGCCAAGGCATTCCCTCCTCCTGTTGCTGGTGTGAGACAAATCCAGATTCAGCCTCAAAATCCTTAGGAAAGGTGAAGGTCTGTCCTGTGCAGGACATCCCAGGATAATAAAACAGGAGAAGCCTCTGGAACAGAGCAGCATCCTTTGGAATCTGTCCATGGAGAGGTGGAACCAGTCTTGTTTTAGATCCTCCAGCTGAAGATTCCATAAAAATCTCTTCTGAGTGACTGTGGATAAATGGCTGGTTTGAAGCCATAAACATGTGAGTAAATACAGTACTTGACTCATTCCAGGGGCTGTTTCCATGGGGAAAATCAAGTCCAAAATGGAATTCTCGAAAGATAAAGATTTATGGAGTCTCTTCCCCCTCCACGAGTCTCACTGACTGTTACTGTGACCATGTTTGTATAGGGCAGCACTGGAAACCAATAAAAGCCACCAAAGAGCCACTTCAGTCCAAAAACCGTCCCCAGTTCCAGCTGCAGATTCTCTGGGACTCTGGATGACCTGGGAAAATTCAAAAGACACCTCGAACCCCTTGCTTTGCGTTTCTCTACCAGCACCCAGACAGGAACGCCCAGATTTAGGTCAATGCATCCACACTCATCGCTGCTGCATCCATTCCGCTTTTCCAGCCACGGAAAAGCTGGAAAACCTCCCTCAGACCTTGATCATGGATATTAATTGGCTCTTCTTGGTTTCCTTTTGGTTTTTAGGCTGGGAGAACTTCCCTGTGCTGCCAGGGGAGGCGTGGGAGCAGCTTCCTGAGGTTGTAACCGCCCTCGCCCTGAGGCTGATTGTGAGAACGGGATTTATTTGTATCCCATATTCCGTGTTTTCCCTGGAGTGGGCAGAGGCTCCAGAGCTGCAGCATCGTCGTCATCCCTGCAGACAGCTCAGGTCAAGCACAAGATGCTCCTTTGGAGAGGTACTTGAACTTTAAAAGCTCTGGAAGGTTTTGGCAATATCCTGAAGGAGCAGGACATCACCTCTGCTTCCATCTCCTGTGCAGGGGAGAACGTTACAGCGGATCTCAACAACTCGAGTGAATTTCAGCTCAAAATAACACAGGAGAGACCATTAAAGGGCATCTCAGCAACTCAAGTGAGTCTCAGCTCCAAATAACACAGGAGAGACCATTAAAGGGCATCTCAGCAACTCAAGTGAGTCTCAGCTCCAAATAATTCAATTTTAATTGAACACCTGATTCCGCGCCTCACAAGAATTCTACCAAGCTTCACCTTCACCTCATTTTAACTCAAAAGCACCACAAACCTTTCTGTTGCTTTTCGTTGTAGAACAGAGTCCAAAAACCTCAAACTACCACAAACAGGGGGGAAAAAATTGAGTATTTAAAGTACAGAGCAATTCTGGCGTCAAAACAAATGGGACAAAATTGCCTGCGAATATAACGAGGCTGGAAATTAAATGAACATTCCCAATTAAAGCAGTGAAAAGCTGGAACAGCTTTAGTGGGAAGAGAATTGGAAACTTAAATTTCAGAGCTCGAGATGTTTCTGGAAAGGATGATGTGGCACAGTTGCCTTGGAGCCAGTGATCCAGAAGGGAAATGTTCCCATGGCTTCCCTCTGAATCCCAAATCCCAGGATCACAAAATCCACAAAATCACCACAAAATCCTGTGCCAAGGCTGCCCTTCAGCCCTGTATGTGCACATAAGTAAAGATTCAGTGTAAATGTAATTTATTGTTTCTATTTCACTAAAAGCAGCCTCTGATATCCCTCTCTGCATTCCCACTGCCTCCAGGAGGTTCTAAATCCATGGCATCTCCTTTTCCCTTCTCCAGATCCACGGATTCCTGGTCTGAAAGAGTTCCTTAAATTATAGCCCTCCACAGCCAAGGGAATCAGGTCTCTGCCAGTATCCAAAGGTTTCAGGGACATTTCCCTGCTTCCTGAGGGGTTTGTGAGGCACAATTTTCATGGGAAGTGCAGGAATCCTGGAGCAGACAGCATAGCTTTGGACCCACAAGCAATTTAAGTGGATTAGAAATAATTTAAGAAGGAAAATAGAAAGAATTTAATAATAAATAGAAAGAATTTAAGAAGGAAGGCAGGGATTGTTTGGGAAGCAACGTTTGGCCAAGTTCAGTTCCCACCTCCGTTGTATTTCCAGACAACAAGAGGTGGAATTAGGGAATTTAAGTGAATAATATGTTTTTGTAAATAGTCTACAAAAGGGAATCCTCCTTTCAGAAGTTTCTTACCGGGAATTTTTCACTTCCAAATGTCTTTAGGAAGAGCTAAAAAAGTTGTTTGAGCGTTCCCTGAAATCACAGAAGGGCCCAGCGGGCACCTCCTCAAATTAATTGTGCTTCTGCAATATTCTGATTTCTCACCAAGGGAGGAAAAGCACAAACTGCAGGACTCAAAGGGCTGGAAAAAACATCCCCCACAACTTCATCATCAGCAGGGTTTGGGATGCAAATCCCAGCAAATCCCCCCGGCCTCCTGAGATCCTTGAGGGAAAGGGCACCGAAAACAAGATCAGGATCATCAGGATCTTTCATTTGACCTGGAATCACAAACTGGTGGCAAAATCCATTTCCTTAAGGATAACAATTAGCATAATCTTTACACAGCATGACCGTGGAATCATGGAATCATGGAATCATGGAATCATGGAATGGTTTGGGTTGGAAGGACCTTGAAGTCATCCAGTCCCACACAGGGACACCTCCCACTACCCCAGGTTGCTCCAAGCCCCATCCAGCCTGGCCTTGGACACTTCCAGAGATCCAGAGGCAGCCACAGCTCCTCTGGAAAACCTCTTCCAATGCCTCACCACCCTCATAATAAAGATTTTTTTCCTAAAATTCCTAATTTGGAGCTATTCCTCCAAAAAGGGAATTTATCTTCAAGAACGTATTACTTGAAGCAAGCAACTAAAATTTTCCTGAGTATTTTCCTTTCTGGAAATTCTCCAGATATTCCTGCACTTCAGGGTAAGGAGTTTTCATTTAATGAAGTGACTTTGGGGACAAAAGGACCTGGATATATCCCAAGGGATCTCATCCCTGTCCTACACAGGCTGGAGGAGCAGCAGGCCACAGTTGAAGAACAGAACTGGACTTTTTCAGCTTTTCCTGCTGGGAAAAGAAATTCCAGAATCACTTCCTGCTGCTTTGGCTGGCAATATCCCGGCTCTGACAGGTTTTTATCCATGTGGAGCCACAGAGAATGCCTGGAAACGGAGCTGTCCAGCCCTGTCTGAGCCACAACCATTCCAGAGGGAAAGGCTGCAAACGTCCTTATCGCCAAAGAAACCATTCCTGCAGAAATAAACCCATTCCCTATAAACTGAGCCCAATCCTAAACCATCTCCTGCCCCATTCCCTGTAAACTGAGCCCAATCCTAGCCCAGCTCCTGCCCCATTCCCTGTAAACTGAGCCCAATCCTAACCCAGCTTCTGCCCCATTCCCTATAAACTGAGCCCAATCCTAACCCAGCTCCTGCCCCATTCCCTATAAACTGAGCCCAACCCTAAATCATCTCCTGCCCCATTCCCTATAAACTGAGCCCAACCCTAACCCAGCTCCTGCCTCATTCCCTAGGAACTGAGGCCAATCCTAACCCAGCTCCTGCTTCATTCCCTATAAACTGAGCCCAATCCTAACCCAGCTCCTGCTTCATTCCCAATAAACTGAGCCCAGTCCTAACCCAGCTTCTGCCTCATTCCCTATAAACTGAGCCAAATCCTAACCCAGCTCCNCCAATCCTAACCCAGCTCCTGCCCCATTCCCTGTAAACTGAGCCCAGTCCTAACCCAGCTTCTGCCTCATTCCCTATAAACTGAGCCAAATCCTAACCCAGCTCCTGCTCCAAACTCTTCCCCAAGGGATCTCATTCCCATTCAGGGAATGCTCAAACAAACACTGAACAAAACCGCGTTGGCCGCGGGAATCGTTTCCCGTTATTCCCTGCTGGGATTCTCCTCTCCGTGGAGAGGTTTCCTACATTCAGCTGAGCTGCAGGAAGCATTCCCAGGAAAGAGGCTCATTCCAGCTGCTTCCAGTGATTCCACAGCGCAGGAACGATGCGTCAAATCCCTGGGATGATCCAGTGCTCTTTCAAATTCTGTCCACCTCATCCATGCTTGGGGATCCTCAGGATTAATTAACCAGAGCTGTCCCCAAGCTCTTCCCACAGAATCCGCAGGAAAAACCAGGACAAATTCCAAACTCCTGAATATTCATGGCTCATAAAAGATTGGGAAAATCTCACTGCATCCCACTTTTCCGTGCGCAAATCCAGTGCCTTGGTAGATTCCATTTTACCCGTTCGCCGTTGGATTTAACGAGTCAGATCCCAGACATTCCCTCCGGGAATGTGCATGGAGTCATTACGGATGTGGATTTTTATGGAAGCATCAGCGCCAAGCAGCCACAGCCAAGGAAATCGCTGTTCCCGCTCCAGGAGAGGTGACATGGACAATCAGGATCGTTGGGAATGGTCCCGTTCCCCCCTGGAGCTTCCCAGGGTTGAGGTTGGACCATTCCAAGACAAAACCTCCCACCCTTCAGGTGCTGGTCAAAGTTGGAGAAGATTTCTGGAATTACTGGAGTTCTCCTGGATTCTCCCACCTATCAGTTTTCCCTACCAATATTTCCCATTTTTAGCTCTGCTGCTCCATGAAAATCCATCCAAGGATCTTTTCCTTCCCTTATTTTTTTCCTCCAAGAGGAAAATGTTGTCTGCTGGATGGAGAACTGAGCCGGAATCCACAAATCTTGGATTTGATTCCTGATTAAATATTAACCTTGGGAAAGGGACTCTTCTCCCGGTCTTTCATCTCTTTTTCACCATGTGGATGATCCATGAATATACAAAAATTTGGGTGCTCATCCTAAAAACTCCTGTATTATTGGGGAGAGCAAGATCATTCCATAAGGAAACTCACTTTTTCCTAAAATAAGAATCCCGCTCTGTGTGTTTTTTATCTCCAGTAAAAGGAAATTAATGTGTGATTTGGGATTTTAGGTCACTAAAATCTGAAGTTAGCTAAAAAGTGAAAGGAAGCAAAAACTTCCTTGGGAATTTTCGTGGTACCTGCCCCAAGGAGAAATGTCATTTCCCTCAAAACCTCTGGCTGCTCCAGGAGCAAAATTCTGGATGTTCAGCTCCACCTTCCTGCTCTATCCAGGAAGGTTTCCCTGCTCTGAGTTATTCCTTCAGGGAATTCACCAATTATGGAAATATTTCTGCTACTGAGGTGCTCATGGGGTAGAATATCACAAATATCCCAAAACATTTCTGTTTCCTCTTTCCCAAGCATCCAAAGGTTCTGGAAACCAGTTCCAAGCTCCAGAAAAGTTCAAGCAGTAGAAGAAAAAGGAGTAAAGTGACACCTGGATTAGGAGGGAAATGAGGATATTGCAAGAGAAAATAGGAGGCAGAAAGAAAAATCCATGGGGAAAAACAGCAGGGAGAATGGGAAAGGGCATTGGATAGAAACAGGGAAGGGAAAAGGCTTTGAAATGACTTAAAAGTAAAAATATGAGGTGTAGAAATGAGCTGGAAGGGGCAAAAGCAGAACACTGAAATTCCCACTGGGAAGCAGCAAAGGCATCCCAAGAAGTGGATCGGGGAGGAGAAGGAAACGTCAGAGCGGCGAGAGGGGATTGAAGCACAAAGGAGAGGAGGAAACCTGGTGGGAGGAGACCGGATCCCGATCATGATCCATGGGAATGCAGGAGAGGGCATTGGAGGGCAAAAATGGAAACCATCAAATAAAGGAAGGCAAGGATTGTTTAGGAAGCGACGTTTGGCCGAGCTCCGTTCCCACTTCCAGGGCATTTCCAGACAATGAGAGGTGGAATCAGGGAAAGGCGAGGAAAGGAGTGTTTGGCACATGTGAGGGGGTGAGAAATTCCCTCCAGGCCAGGGATAGAGAGAAAAAAAAGTGGAATTTGAATGTTATTTCTACGTTTTTATTTTACATTAAATATTTAAAGTCTTGAATCCAGCAGATCTGGGAGGAATTTTGCAATCTGGTCAGCAAGGCCAGGGTTTTGCTCACCTGGATAGGTGTGAAAATTACACTGATAATGACTTCCGAGGTGAGGTGGTAACTGCCCATCAGCATTTAAAGGATCAAAAAGTTGTTCTGAGGTTAAAATTTCATCTTTTACGACTTTACCGATGGGAAAAGTTGGTTTTTCCTCTGTTCAGGGAGGAGGCAGCCAAGTGGGAACCACTCCAAAGCTTCCAGGTATCACAAAAACTCCATGGGGGTCTTTTTGGTGATCTGATAATTTCAAAACCATTTTTTTTTCTCCAAATGAAATCCACCAGGCAATATTGAGAAATAGAGCCTGGAAATTCGGGTTGTCTCCAGGAGTTATTTCCACGTGGCTTTCCCACAGATCCTGATGGAATTAACGTCACCTCTGAGGGCAGCCAGCGCCGGGATTTTGTTGTTATTTACAGCCCATTATCCAAAGCACAACGCAGGGAATGGAATGAGGATTTAACGGGGAATAAAACTGGATAAAAGCGGCAGCTCCCACTCCCTCCCTGCTCTGGAATGTGCTGAGGAATGGGACACCACAAGGGGCAGAAATCTGGGATTTCATTAGCCAGGAGGGGAATTCTGCAAGCAATAAAGGGATAAATAAATAAGGCATAAATAACCCTGTGTAATCCCCCCTCATAAAAATCCCCACTCCGATCAGCACCGCTGCCAGGCCAGGATGAAATTCCAGGTTGGAATGAGGCCAGTGGTGAGGAGGATTTTCTTCGTGCACTGTGTGGCTGCTCTTGGTTTTTAACCAGGTTTTTTAACATTTATTATTTGTCTTTTTGGATGTAATTTGGGGGCTTTGTCCCTTTCTCTTTTTGTCCCTTTCTATTTTTGTCCCGTATCTCTTCCATGATTAATTCTCCACCTAAGAGTATGGAAATCAAAGAATCCTTTAAAAAAAAGGACCCCAAAATTGGCATCTTCTCCTTCAACCCTCAGGCCACCAAAACAACACAAACGTGACCCCACTCTGCTTCCAAAATGAAATAGCAGAATTTTCCACATTTCCCTTCTGAGCTTTCCCCTGAATCCCTCAATTTCTGTCTTTCTCCACCTTCTCAAGTGGCACAGATCAACATCCTCATGAGAAGAGAGACCTGGTGAGAAGCCAGACCTGTAATTCCTGCCCTCTTTTGTTTTAAATCCGCTGATTTATCCAGGGAGGAGTCTCAGTCCATAACCGTGACATTGTTTTGTTGCACTCACTCCTCTTTTCCAATTTCAAGCATTTTAACTCTGCCTCACCGAGGATTTGCATTCAGTTTGGGGAAAAGGCTTCTCACAGCACTGAATAGCTTCAATTAATCAGATCATGATTTCTCTCTGCTGGCTGCTTCTCCGAAATTAAATTATTGCTCATTTGCTGCCTCCAAGAAGGAAAATCATTCCTGGAGAACGGAAAATTTGACAGAGGATGCGGTTAAAGAATTGAGCGTGAATTTCCTAAAACACTTCAAAGTTTCCTCAACACTTTCAGACAAAGAAAACAGGGGAAGGGGAAGGATTTAACTCCTCTCAATGTGACAGAGGTGACAAAAGTCACCATAAATCCCAGTTTTAGAATCCCAAAATGGTTTGGTTTGGGAGGGATCAAAGCTCATCCCATTCCACCCCTGCCTTTCCACTATCCCAAGGTTTCCTCGAACATTTCCAGGGACAATTTAGTCTTTAATCTGCATCCCTCAGATTAAGGAAATAAAGATCAATTCCAGCCCATTTGGGGCTATTTTTTCCCTATTTTCTCCTGTCCAAGGTATTTTCCTGCTCCTGTGGCTCTCAAGGTGGAGCTGCTGCCACTTCCACCTCACCTGAGCACCTTTTCCTGCTGGAACACCCTGGGGAAGGATTTGTCCCTTGACCACTTCTTATTTTTAATATTAAAAATTTATTAATCTGCCTGAAACAAAGCCCTGTCTCTGCTGCAGGGAAGGATTCCGCTAAATCAATGCCATTTTTTCCAACTCATTTAAGGAATTTACATTAACTCGGTCCTAAAACTGATCTCAACATACTCCATTTTTTTTTATATTATATTAAAGCAGCCAGCTCTGATCCCTGTTCTCACTGGGATGTGTTTCTGCTCTTAATACCAAACCTTTTTTCCAAGCATTTAATTCCACCCCATCCCTCTTTCCTGATGAATTCTGTGCTGGAGATGCTAAGCTGGCAAAGAAACACAACGAGAGTATTGAAAATATTCTTGAAATAACATTGAAAATCCAGGATTTTCCATGTTTGCACTGAGCCAAAGCCTAAAAACGGGAAAATCCCGCAAATCCAGTGGGAAGAGCACAGCAGAGAAGGTGGAAAATAAGGTGGGAGTACCTGGGAAGATGGTCCAGAGAAATTGGAGGAATTTCAGGAGAGAAACTGGAGGAATTTCAGATGAGAAACTGGAGGAATTTCAGGGGAGAAACTGGAGGAATTTAGGGAGAGAAACCGGAGGAATTTCAGGAGAGAAACTGGAGGAATTTCAGATAAGAAACTGGAGGAAATTTGGGAGAGAAACTAAAGGAATTTCAGATGAGAAACTGGAGGAATTACGGGAGAGAAACTGGAGGAATTTTGGGAGAGAAACTGGAGGAATTTCAGATAAGAAACTGGAGGAATTTCGGGAGACAAACTGGAGGAATTTTGGGAGAGAAATAGGAGGAATTTCAGATAAGAAACTGGAGGAATTTCAGGTGAGAAACTGGAGGAATTTCAGGTAAGAAACTGGAGGAATTTCAGGCAGCTCTTCCCACAACGGCAGAAATTTGTGTCCCGCTAATTTGACGGGTTCAGACAAGCTCTGTCTCAGCATTCGCTCGCTCCAAAATGTGTTTATAACCAAATGAATCCATGATTGGGTGTGGAATTGGTGATGGGACAGTCCCACAGATAAATCAGGATGGGGAAATGTGGAGGAACCGATTAAAAACGGCCTCAGATTCCTCCCCCTTGGGCTGTTTGTGATGGGTTTTTCATTAATATCCCTGATTTGAGATCTTTTTCTTCAGAATTTTCATTTTGCTGTAAATTTGCCAAGCCAGGAGTGATCAAAATGTAACAGGAGCTGCTCATTAATTCTAACAAACACCATGGAACCACTTAAATCAATAATTAGTGAAAGGCTCAAATACACCTTATTTAAATACATTTAATTTAAGACTTAAATAGACTAAAATTGTGCTGCTCCCTGGCACATTCTCCCAAAATTTTCCAGCTGTTTTCTCCTTGCCCCCCCAATTCTCATGCTGAATTTTCATGATCACTGGGCCAGACTCTCTCCGTGAAAATTGAAGCTGCACCCACAAATCTCTGCCAGTCTTTCCCCTGTAGGATTTTTTTTCTACAATTGCAGAGAAAATATATTTGATTATTCACCAGAATAACAATTCCAGCTGGTAAAATCCACATATTTATGCCTGGAAGGGTGACAGCAAAAAAACCTTTCTTGTGTTGAGGGGTTTATCCTCATTAACCCCAGTCAGGAGTAAACAGTGGGATGAAAAATTTCATTTAATCCAAGGAATTTTGGGGTGCATTAAGGAAGATAAATTTGGTACCACCACAGCTGATTTCATCACCCCATCCTGCTGTAGTGAGGATCGAGTGCTCCCAGTCAGGTTTGTGGGCTCAAACCTCTCCAAATTTATTTTTAAAGTTGCCTTTTCCACTGTTATTCCCATTAATTCTCAATCTTTGTCCAAGCCTGACCTGGAAAAGTCCCAATAAAATTGTCCCTTGCACTGCAGCGTTGAAAACCTTTTCCAGCTGATCCTGGCATTTGATATCCAATTGTTATTTATAATTCCTCTCCAGTCTCTTCCAGGAAGAGATAAAACAGTTTCCTCCATCCCATTATCCCAAACGCAGCTCCCTCAACATGAGATCCCATAAATATTTTGGAGCTGGAACTGAATTCTTAAAATGGTGATTCCAGCAGGGAACACCGGACAAAAAACTGGTTTTGAAGGATCCCCTCACAGAAATCCTTAAGCTGCCTCCTCAGGAATTCCCAGCTGATTATATTCCCAAATTCCAGCGGCCTTAAATCCGCAGGGAATCTCCCCGAGGTGATGCTTGGGTCATAAATTGCACAAGGAAAATGAGGAGCAGAGCAGGAGGATTGCATCTCAAAATCACATCTCAAAAATCCCTTTTCTTCTCAAATATAACCCCATTCCTGGAAATGTCTGTTTTCTTCCCAAATAAATATCCCATTCCCAGAAATGTCGGGTGGAAAAGCATTTCCAGTCACATCCTTATCTCCAAGGATTTAAATCTTGGGGGATTTGCCATGGAAAAGCAGCAGGAGAATCCCTGAGCTGGGTCTGGAGCTCTCCTTCCTTGGAAGTCACCGCCAACGACACAGGAAAACTTCCAGCCCTCAGAATTCCTTCTTGGAATGTTTAATCCCAACAAAAATTCCCAGCTCAAACACCATTTCCTCATCCATCAGCTCCGTGATTTTTGCAGGCTGGATGTGCCAGCTCCTGCTTTAACCCACATTTATTTCGAGACTGGCACAAATAAACGCAGCCTGGGGGAAAAAAGCCGTTTATTTTTCCTCTATTAATCCTGATATTTTGGGATCTGCCTGTCAAATATTCGAAGGATTTTTTTCCCAGTCAAAAAAGCTGCTTGTCCCTGTAAAATAACAGCTGCTCTCACAAGGAATATTCACATTTTCAGGGGTTTTTTACCAGGAAAATGGGATGAAAGGACTTGGAGCAACCTGGGATAAGGGAAGGTGTCCCTGCCCGTGGGAGGGGATGGAATAAAATGATTTTTAAGCTCCCTTCCAGCCCCCAACCATTCCAAGAATTTAGAAAAACAGGGATTTAGAGTTTAAAAAATGGAATTCCTATTATGTGAGCAAACAGGGTAAAATTAATAAACACATTTCTTACCCGAGTGTTGTTGGGGGACTTTAATTAAAGAACAATTTCAGCTTTACCACACAGCAAAGGTGTCTAAACATAAAATGGGAAATTATTCCTGAGCCTATATTCCCTCATAAAATACATTTATACAAATATTTCCATATATTCTCTATGTATTTCCAAATATCCAAGAATTCTGTGCAAAAATCCCCCTGAAACAGCTGCTGAGCACCATTTATTCCATGGTTACTTCATTATGAATAATTTTTTAAAATTCTTTTTATCATTCTGATATTTCCACATGCAAAATCCATTTCTTATGGAGTCATTAAGGTTGGAAAAGAACTCCAAGCTCAAATCCAAGCTTTGCCCACACACCCCTATGGCCATTAAACCACGCAGGATATTCCAAATTTACACCTTTTTTCAGCACTTCCAAGACTGTTTTCCTATTAAAAAAACACCCAGAGGATTTTTCCAGACAATTGGAATGCTGCATCCATGGAATATCCACTAAAATTCCAAGCTGGCAGTGACTGTCACCTCCACGAGTTTGTGGATTTAGGAATATCTTGGAAAATTGCGTTTTCCAACCTCACCCAAAATCGGCATCTTTTATGCCATAAAACCACCGGAGCCGTTCTCGGCTCTCCAGATTTGTTGGAATGGGATCATCCCGCGGATCTTTAGGCCGTGCCAACTTCCAAGATTCCCGAAAATTCCTAGAAAAATCTGTTTTGAGAATGGAACTCAAATTGTGCCTTAATTTACAGCAGCACCAGAAGGTGCCCAGGAGGCGGGGAAAAGGCGGGAAGCAGGAAAAAG